>OX453299.1:26331480-26931480 GCA_949710035.1 Crambus lathoniellus
CGCTGCATAGGTGTACAATAGGCTCTTGACCCTTTTTTATTCGTCTCCTAAACGATTAATAATTGTCCTACTACACCAAAAAATGTATTTATTAAAATAATAAATAAATAACTTCTTACATTCACACCAATTATCCAAGCCCATTTTAATTTCATTAAGAAACTGTATCATGGATGTAAGTAACGGATAAATAAATATATACTTAAATACTTTTTGTTTGTAAATACATACTTAATATACATAAACACCCAGACCAAGACAAATAGACATGTTCATGCACACAAATATTTGTCTTGTTCGGGAATCGAACCCGAGACCACTGGCGCAGAAGGTGGGTAGCCTACCCCTGCGCCAAATCGGTCGTCGAATATTATTAATATTTTAAAACATAGAAATCTACAAACTTTATTTTAAAATTTCACTTTTTATTATCCGGTAAAAACGCTCTTCGCCATGTTCTGACGTCATACAATTTGTAAACAACCACTTGACAGTGTGAAGTGGTTGTTTACTTTTTTTTTACCTTAGGGTAGTTCCTCTTATCAAAGATCTTTGTCCAATATGCATTTGATCAAAGAAATTGGACGACTTTGACGTTCAATTTTATACATTCGATATTCAATTTCTTTGATCAAATGTATATTGGACAAAGATCTTTGATAAGTGGAATACACCCTTACTAAAATGTAGCAAAAATCAAAGTGACGTTTATTTGTTTACACATTTAGAAATCCAATGACGTCACAACATGGGCGATAGTGTTTTCATCAGTTCAAATAAAAGAATAAAAAGGTATTTTTCAAATTATTTTTACTTATCCATCTTGTACTTTTATTTCATGATATCGCTATATTACGTTTTCCTAAGCCAAGTACTAAAGGAAATATTCATTCGATGTATCAAATTTCATACTTAATTTGATTTGTCAAGTAGCCTATTACATACATACATTGTCATATTATCGGCATAAGTTGTAAGAAGCTAATTTCGAGGTTTTATAATATCGTTGACGTGTGTATTGATGTCTTCGTAAGGTAAAATAATAGTAAGCGCTATCCTGCACATGCACACGATGTGCGCCTATTACTATAGATACGGGCCGCGCAATGCCCGCCACCCGTGCCGCCATTGCACCATAATACTTAGGTTAAGGCGCCCATTAGACGGTAGGTTTTGCTGTCAGTTTGCTATCAGTCACGATCACGATCCTTTTAGCCAATCAAAATGAACCATTCATAACGCTGCCCGAATTTCCTCTATACCGATTGGTTAGCTAGTCTTGAGTGATGGAATTGACTGATGGTTGCGTGACCTTCTAATGTACGCCTAAAAAGCGCTCGGCGAGACGGCGCGGTGGCGGCATCGTGTGCAGGCGCGCTAAGTATTGTTGAAAGTATCAAATAAATTTGTTAATCCATTTCCAGGAAATGTCTGACCAAGAACTAGAAGTGGAGGAAGTGGTTGAAGGCACGGGCATGGTGGGCGGCACATACCGGCTGCTGGCCACCGGCCCGTCCGCGCTCACCTCCTACATCACCTCGGACATCGAGCTCAGCGACGTGGAGGTCAGTATACATACAGGGTGTTAGTTTCCTTTCGTCCACTAGGATCCCCTAACCCGATCCCCCAAGGGATCCCCGCGAACTCATCTGTTCATCAGAATCCCCTTTAAATAAAAGTACATAAGTACAATATCACACTGAGTATTTTTATTGAAATTAAAAAAAAACAGGAAACAAATTAAATTGGATAAGATAATTTATAGGTAGTGAAAAAGCTCTGAAAAATTTACTTTCATCGACAGTCACATAACCACCGCATTTTAACTTTCACCAATTGGTACAGCGCCATAAAACATTACCATTTTAATAACTTTTCTTCTTGTGGTATTCACGTCCATCATGAAGCATCACTTCTCCATGCTTGGTCAGTTGCAAGCCCAAAACCACAGCTTGTACTCATAATATTGAACAACTTTCCCCAAGAAACACGGGTCGAAATGTGAAAAAAAAATTGTTCCCATACAAACTGCACAGTCAGCTGATTGATTTTGTATGAAGGGACCAAACATTTTTTTTTTCGATTTCGTTCCCATGTTTCTTGGGAAAGGTTGTTCAATTTTATGAGTACAAGCTGTGGTTTCGGGCTTGGATGCAACTGACCAAACTAACACCATGTATACTTCATGGTACCGGTGTAGTGTGTAGAAAGCTTCGAAATGCGAATTGTGCATTAGTTGGTGGTGCGTTTTCTCTCGCTGCCGCGCCGCCCCCGGCCGCCCCACTAAGAGATCAGCAGCGCGCAGTGGCCAGCAGCGGCCACAGGCGGCTTCTCGAATCCTCGCCAGTAGGGCTAACATGACACCACGAGATAGCACGAGATAGTTTGTCGCATTACTTTCGACCAATCAGATCGCTCGTAGATAGCGCGCGTGACTGCAGATTGGTTGAAAGGCGCGCGAAAAACTATCTCGTGCTATCTCGTTGCCGTCATTTTAGCCCTACTGGCGTCCGTCACTCGCTCAAGGACGCGAGATAAGTGCCTACCGCTTCGCGTATCTCTCGGGATACAATTTACAGCGGGCCGCCCGCCGTACGCCCGCCCTAGCGAGATAGAATATATGCGATAGAAAGAGATGCAACGTATAGCCGTTCGTAATTAGAGCCGTACAAGCTGAATTCTACTTTATCGTGTTGAAGTTATAATTGCTATTTGTTTAAATGGTTTCGCGGAGTGCAGTTTTTTACTATTATTTATTCTGTGCCCACGCGGCTAATCTTGGCGCGCTTTTTTCGAACTTTCCAAGCGACACTAGCTAGGTGCTCGCTGCGCCGCTGCCATCTTGGTTTTAATTGGCCATAGGTTCAAATTTCCGACTGAAAGAGCCGCGATCGGCCTTGTCTACTTTGTCACCGCGCAGTTTCTCCTTTGCCTTCTGATCTGACTGATGAACTTTTTACTCACGCAGATAAGATTCAAAATGGTTTGTATTTGTAATAATTTTCTTCAAAAAGCCGCTGCCTACCGCTGCTAGTAGGAATTGACATGTTTTCATTTTTAACAAGGTACCTTAAATCGAAAACCATTTCGAGATTTTTCAATTTCTAAGACTGTACATATTTTTTCGGATTTTTTAAATCACTTATTTATTGAAATATACTTCTTCCTGGACTTAGGCTCTTTTTGAATGAGTAAGTTTTCAAATTAATTTTACGATGTATAAAAATAAAAATTTTGGAAAAGGAAAAAATACGAGTCTCCTCTTTTTAAATGTTATTTCTAAATAGCAAATAAAAACACATGATAAATTTTATGAAATGTTGTCAATTGAACCTTATGGCTTTAGTTATTATGGAGTTAAAGTTATTGTCGCTCGTCTGTTAAAGCCTTTAAAAGACGAGCGACAATCATGTCTCTCGTCTTTTAAAGCCTTATGGGCTTTAGCAATGGACATGCAGGCTGTCGCAAGGTTAAAGACTAAGATTCTATAATTTCGTTTGAGTAAACTAAAACCGCTCGTTCGGCTGACATGATGATGATGATGAAACTAAAATGGCTTATCAGGGATTTGGACATTCTGGGATCTTACTGTACATTTTAGGATTAAGAATTTTAGACGTTCTGGGATCTGAACATTTTAGGATATGGACATTCTGTGATTTGGACATTATTGGAATTGGGCATTCTGAACCAAAGAAATCGTGGGCATCTACAAGTATTGTTTGTTGGAAAAAAGTTGTAAACCGCTGAGCTTACGCGTTGGCAGTATGACGATAGTATAAAACACTGTGATCATCAGCTATTAGAAAGGACCTTTGTGTCAAATAATTTGACAAAAATATTAGATAAACACTTTCTTATGTTAATTATAATACGAATTCATGTTTATGTTTAGGTCAAGATTACAACTACAATACCATGTTATTAATTACAGGTACTGGATCATTCCTATGAAGAAATCGACATCGATGTGACCAAGCCTATGAAACTAGACCTATCATTATCGGAGGATTACTCTCGTGAGTACTTTACCAAATAAGCTTTATTATTTTACTAGCAGCGTGCAGTATGGTTTCACTCGTGGGTGCCCGTTACCGCAAGAATATGAGCGTAAAAAGTAGTATATTTTATTAGGTATGGTATGGGCTATTCTAGAGTTCCAGACTATAAAATCTATGTAAGTATGTACCAAATTTCATTCAGATTCGATAGGCCATTTTATTGAGTACCTAACAAATAGAGAGAATAGAGTTGACATGTGTACGGATAACGCCCTGCGCAGTTGAGGGACTTTTGTCTGCATTTGCTGCGAATGCTATGTAAACGAATATTGTTCTGCCCATAAAGCTCCTTCTGCCAACTTGCTAGATTTTTACGAATGATATAAACGCCGTAAGCATTGAGTTCGTTGCGAAAATTACCACTTTTTAAGTTAGTCCTGCGGACAAAAGTCCCTCGTCTGCGCAGGGCGTAAAGCCGGACAGGGTCAGGTTTTTTGGATGCTTGTCCGGCTAAATCAGTAGGTGTCCGGCCTGTCCGGTTTTTATGTTACCTCTTTGGCCAACTTGCAAACATGTAGGTCGCGGCCCGCGTGGCAAGTCAAAATATGGCTGGTTTTTAGGGTGTCCTAAAGTAATTCATTGAAGCTCACCAAAATATATCTTCCATATAATTTCGTGTTTATCTGAAAAAATCCGGCTGGATAGTAAATTTATATTAGCCGGATGCCGGATATCCGTTTAATTCTATAAATAAAGCTTTGCATTTATAATATTAGTTAGATTATTATAAAAAATACATATTGTTACATGGCCTCATGTTGGCTTGACCTGTTGTCCTCAATACGAAGTTTCACTACACGAGGATAAACAAATTGTATTTCTAATTTTATGTACCTACCTACTACAATTATGTTGCTGCGGTATTCTTTAAAGTAAAAAGCTGATAACATGATAAGTGCCGCTTTAAACTTTTGTTGACTATTAGAACTTCATACGTAATATGCATAATATCAGCTACAAAGTGAGATCCGTTCGTCACCCCCAAGTTTGTCCCCTACAGTGACTTTTTATTTAAAAAATTCCCATTCGTCTCTCCGGGATTTCACTTAGGAAAAATTCGGTACCTATTTATTCCCGCTCGTTACCCCTATCGTTGTCCCTACAGAACCTGGCTACCATCTAAGGTTTTGACCTTTGACCCCATCGGTAAAATAAAGTGCAAACTCGATGGGGTTGTGTCATTTTATTACGAGTTCCTATGACCATCTTCGAGTTCTATCATCAGATCACCTCTATGTCATAATAATATTGCATTGTCATCCGATTCACAAATGCATGCAAAAATCCAGCTCATTCCTTCGATCATATAAACCCTAGATACAGCGTAAACGCACAGAAAGTGAAGCCGCCAACGAATGCTCCATTCTAAAATAGAGAATAGAAGATATCTTCTATTTGCGTTAGTAAGACAGAGATGCAGACATGACGAAATACGATTCGCTGTTCTAATGTCGGCCGACCGTTAGCTTTCCATGTAATAAGATCGTAAGTACTTCTACGGCAGTGGTAGTAACCACTGTCGTCCGAATTTAAATCCAATTACTGTGACGGCAGTATTCGGAATCGAAATATCTATAACTACTAATGACAGCGCTCTGTTGGCATCACTTTTTCAAGCGCATTTAGTATGGAATTGTGTATCTAGTTTATATGATCGAAGGATCATTCGGAAACCGAATAGTGGATCAAATTTAACTTGAAGAAACGTTACTATCTATGCAATAAAGTACAATCTATTTGTCAAGCTTTCTCTCAAACGCCATAATATGCGAATTTACTAACTTACACTCATCGCTCTGATATCAAACTCTACGTAAATGAAACCGACCGAAAAAGTTAGTAAGTAGGTAAAGCTTTAAAAATATTAAATAAAAAAAGCTTTTATAAAATATTAATACCGCCTAGCGAAACGAAATTTCTATTATTCAATTCCCATCCCAGTCGTCACCGGTTTGTCACCCCACCCCAGGTGACGAATGGGATATTTTTTTTATTTCCCTCTCGTCACCGGTGGGGACAAACTTGGGGGTGACGAGCGGGAATAACCGGAGAAAGAGGGGTGTTTGAAATAAAATAAAATTTAATCATTTTAAAAACCCCCGACAGTAAAAAAAATTAGGTATTCCAGTTGCGGCACCAATAGATGCGTAGTAGAGCTGTTACCTAACTAAAAAACATCGATAACTCAGTTTAATTCTTTATTATTTTTGAAGATATTATTTGAAGTAGGTATTCTAGTAACGCTTTTAACAAGGACAATGTAGCTTTGCGAATTATCGTTTGGATTCTAAAGTACCAGGATAACATAGCTATGGAGGAGGTAGTTATCTTTGCGACTGGTTAGAAAAAATCTTTACCTATGTAAGTACTATAACTACCGCCTCCATAGCTATGTTATCCTGGTTCTTCAGAATCCAAACGTTAATTCGGACAGCTACATTGTACTTTATACATTCTGTTGTACTGAACTGATTTAACGATGATTTTAGTGAACACCTCTACTTAAAACCGTTGCGTTGGTGCCGTAACAGGAATGCTTTGATAATATTTTAAATTCATTTTTCGAACCGCACCCAATGGGAATGCTTTTGGTGCCGTTCAAATGGTGCGGTTCAAACTGGTGTCGTAACTGGAATACTTACCTCAAAAAAACTCAAAAAAGGTGAAAATAAAAGTTCTCTCTCGGTCGGGGCACCACAAAAAGAGAAGTTCTAAAAGGGTATATTAATATATTGGGGGTCCCCCGGCCGAAAGAGAACTTGTTTTATGTCGGAGGTTTTTGAATTTTTAAATTTTATTTCTATACTTACAAAACAGGGTAGCATTTAGCCTTCATCACACCTGATGTCATGGGAAAAACTTAAAAACATCATCATTATGGTGTCAGACTCAGATAAGATTGTGGTAGCTAGCCAAGCAGACTAATAACAAGTCCCCTACCACCAACCAAACTGAATACTGTACTGGGAATCGAACCAGCGACCTCTAGGTCTAACTGGTGATGTGAACCACTAGACCACAGAGTGGTGTGTGTTTATAATAGTAGTATTTTCCATTTCTAATAACTTATTTTTCCAGTCCACACAGCAAAACGAGCTAAAACAAGCTTCGTGTACCAACCGGTATCGACGCAGTCCCACACAAGCAGACGAAAAACGCCACTGGTGAATCGAGTGGCGCTCATGTAAGAACTATAACGTAACCGTAAGACCATCTTAGTTCTAGATATTGTGATCGTTCGGGGGTCAATGATAGTAATAGGTTCCAGTGATTGTTCCATTAAATAAGTCGTCTTATTAAATAAGTTTATGTGAAATGTGTTAACGTTCATAAGGTGTTAAACGAACGTGATAGTCTGTACCAGATAAGTGTATTTACTTTTTACCGAATTGGGACACTTGTTACATATCTAACACTGTATATTATTTTTTTATTCCTAAAAATATCCCGGTAGTGTAGAATCGCTTTATGTCTGACATCTCAATGTACAATGCAATTTAATTTTTATGGCTATAAGTAATGTATGTATATTTTGTTCTATATAATTGTCCTAGTATATCGTAATACCGTAACGTGGTCCGCATCTGACCATTTATCAGTACAAAGACTGTTTCTTGTTGCTATGTCGATAGCTTTTAGTTGCATTTGTGATTTTACGCGTAGGAATACATGATATCCTTCTTACAGTAAAAATATTGTAAATAATGTATTCCTACGCCGTAAACGTAAATCATATAATGTTTAAAAGCCTCCACACAGTGGCAAGCTCAAGCGGGTAAAGTGTTTGTAAAAATCCCACCGCTGTTTGTATATAAATCATACTGTATATATTTATGTTCTAGAAATCCCAAGTTGAATGTCTTACTTGCTTTTTAAGAGTTGAGAGTTCATTTAAATACTTTTTTTGTCGTTGTGCAAATTGGTATTAAAATTAGTAAGTTAAAGAATAGCTTTATGCACTAGAAATATAATTCAGAAATCAAAAGACTATTAGAAATGAACACCAATCATAATCTGTAACTGAAGTACCTGTTTCCATAAACGTCTGTTGGTCCACTAGATTTATTTTGTCCTCTAACGGTCTGGGACGGTTGAGGAGATTACCATTCACTAGATAGTGTTAACTTATCTTATCACAATACCTTTTTTGTTGCTCATGCACATTGAAAACAATGGTCCTACCTAAACAATGCATTAACCGACAACTGGTATTATGATCTAGGCAGAGCTTGGAATGTTAAGATGCCTAACATTTTATTTTACTTGACGATCGCATTAATAATGCAGATTTTCGGTGGTATAGTTCTTTAGAGTCGGATTGTATAATAGACGCAGTTTGCTTGAAAATCCTTAAATGGGCACCCAGAGACTAGACTTAAGATGTGTTTATTTCATATGGTTGGATTGAGACGTGGTTTGTACTTTTGGGTAATTACTAGAGGCGCGTGTTGTAAAAGATTTTCTACCTTTTCACGCGTTAAACTAAGACTAAAACTACCATACCCGGCCAGATACCCAGTTAAGTAGAGTTAGTATTGTCATTATTAAATAGCCAAAATAAACAGGCCAAGCAAATAGAGGGCTAACTATATTATATAGTGTTAAACTAGTTCATTTATAATATGCCTTTACTCTTATACAGAGTAGGTTCGCTAAGTTAAAAAATGTGAAACATTTTATAAATACCATAATAAAATACCTCATTTCTTTAAATGGGATGGTAATGGTTAAAGGTGTGCTATTATGTTATATTCGTATATTATAGCATATCGTTATGCTACATTAAAATATTAGGTTATTTTTAATGCTATAATATATTAGTATTACGTACCTAATATAATAAATAACCTATTATAACCTATGTTAAACTAAAAGTAGTTATTAATGTTTTTTACACTACTTAATAAACCAATTCTTTATTCTTTTTTCCAATATTTTACAAATAACAACACGAATAAATTCATATTACGCTATAAAAAACAGAATTCTTATGTACTTTTTAAGCCCCGAGCGAGCGTGAGTTCGCGATCAAGAATTCCACAGAACAGCATTAGTTAAATATTCTAATAACAGTAATAAATATTATAGCAGAAAAATAACATGTTCGTTCAAATCGCATGTCGTACGTGATTTATGATATTAGTCCTTATTGATAAGACATTAGAATCTGTCTCAACTGTTTCAAATATAACGCGTTATTTGGTTTTACAACTTTCAAAATTCAACTCTATTTCTTTTTGATAGAGTTGAATTTTGATAGATTTGATTACCAAGAAAAGAGAGAGCAATACTTGCATCGCGTGCGGCTTGATCAAGAAGCTTAAATAACGGCTGGCTAGAGAAGGAGAACACAGTTCATTCGTTCAGTTCTGTCATTTCATTTGTTCATTTCGAATACACTAGATGGCGTGCGGCGCCCTGCTTGATATAATTGAATATAGCAATAGCAGAATAAGTTATATTTTTATATTAGGTGCGATAGTTATATTTTTATAACGTTATGCTATATGCGTTATCGAATATAACGCACACCTTTAGTAATGGTATAAATCCAAATACTTACTAGTTATTTAAATTTTTACTTTTTTGTATTCACAATGCAATTTTTATAATAGAAAAATGGAAAATGAAGTATTTTAGCAAAAATCCCATCGGAGCTAGTTGTGAGATGGGTCGATTTTTTGTAAAATACTTCATTTTCCATTTTTCAATCCAAATACTGCTGATGGTCAAATTAAAAAACTGAGAAAATCCAAACAAAATAATCTCGCATTCAGTACATAATAAGATTTTATTATTATTTTTATGCATTAACAATGTTATTTTGTAAGTATTCCTTTACTCCATTCAGTAACTTTATTTTTTTATAGATTTCTCGATCTGGCTCTGTATTGCCTGCCTGATTTGCCAGTTTCGTTCCATATAATAAATCAATGATAGCTTATATCAAGAAAATGCTACAAAAGGAATTTGTTATTTTATTTTGGTAAAAAACATAGGTAAGTAATGCATACTACTACGCGTTCACTTCATCATTGCCGCTACCTCGCGTCCCGCTTCGTCATACCCCACGGCACGGGCGACGCAGGGGGTGCGGTATGACGAAGCGGGCCGCGAGGTAGCGGCAAAGATGAACTGAACGCGTAGTATTTCCAAAATCCACGCGCCAGGTTTATATATTATAGTTTTGATTGTATGTATAACAAGGTCGGTTGTGTGTAGCTAGTAGATCTCGAATGTTGGTTTATGTATGTAGTAGATGTTGGAATTAAAGTCAACTAATTTAGGTAAGAATTAATTCATTAGGACTTAGATTTTTAAGGTTTTTTTTGTAGGTGTCCTAATAAAAGCAAATAGTTTATCTGCATACTTTATTCTGCGGAAACTTGCGCTTACTGCAAAAAATTAAACGCGATGCATCCACGAATTCAAATGGTAGGATTACATTATATTTCTAAGAGAAGTTTCAATTCCAAACTTTAATAGTTAAAACAGTAAGGAAATTCAAATTAGTAAACAATTAAAAAATCAATTTAGAGTAGATAAAACTGTGATATGAGATTTACTATTGAAGAAAACCTAATATAATTAATAGTACATACCTACCATAAAATCAATGAAGAAAGTCAATGCAACAATTGTAAAAATGTCATTGTCATTGTGTGACCGGTGTCGTCATTTAAAGGGGCAATTTTCTAGTTTTAAATATTACTTATATAATTAGCAAATTTGTCATATAAGATTAGAGAGAACAATCAATTAAAATGATGATAGCGTTAATGCAAATCACCAAGTAACTAAGAAAAAGCTTATATTTTATGTACGTGCTATCTGGTATGAGAAATACTGATAGATAAATCAAATCTGAAAAACACTATTACAGTCTCAAATATAAACATTTTGTCTGTGATTGCAATGTTCGTAAGATTTTAACTTCCAGGTTAACAACAATTTCGTTCTAATTATGATACCTATAATGTATATTTTTGTAAAATTTCAATAATAATGAAGAATACTAACAGAAAATCAAATTTTAATACAATACTGTTTGCATTTTCACTCAAAGTTAATTTTTAAGGTGATACAATATTGGAAGTAACTATTATATGTAACTGGCTATATCATAGGTGCTTTTTGTATAAATTTGATACTTACAACAGTGCAATTTTGTATAAAAAATCATTGTTCAATGATGTTTTCTAATACAAATTATTATTAGCATAAGAGAATCGTGTTCATGCCACACATGAAGCAAAAACTTGTTTTATGTTTCTTATACAGTATAGTTCAATATTAATGTAAACTATGCTAAAAATTTCTAAAACGAAGTAAGTAAGTATATTAAATTAGTTGCAGAACAGCCAAGATTTATAATTTACATATTATTATTATTGAACTATCCAGGACCTTACCATAACCTCTTACCGTGGTGTATAGCATCATACAGTAGTGTTAAAACTGTTACGACATTGCACTAAGCGCTCATGATAAGGCCCCCAATATACTTACTGTATTAGATTCAATAACTTATTAGAAAACCTTAAAATGTGAGTAACCGATATGTCAAATCTATAAACCGATAAATTATTGTTACTTAGCAAGAAACAAAATTGGTGTAACAGTGCTCAATATATTCTAATATGGAAACAACGGTAAATCTTTTGTATCATGTATTTATATTGCAATGAATTAAAATAATAGAAAATTGTTAAAAGTTTTAAAATTAGTAATCTATGAAATATTGAAATGAATTATTTAGAACTGGTAAAATACATTGTAGATGCTTCCAATGTTTGATACGAAACTAAGTATGGATTGTTGTGAGCCGTTAATCGGCCATATTACATCAAAAGTATATATATAAAATAATCAGTTGTCACAAGCAGAATGGTAGCAGTAACTCTTGTATGTAAATGCGTTAGTTATTGTAAGTTTCCACTGCCAGTATTACAACATCAATGTAAAATACAATACAATAAATAGGTCTTTATGTTAGTTTAGCTTATAATTTGAATTAGTAGATAATATGTGCTACAGTTTAAGGGAACTAAGTTGAATGATTTTTAATAACATTTTTGTAATAAAAATTAATGAGTAATAAACTGTTTTTGTTTTTCTGGACTCTACGCTCTTTCTGATTACGTTACGTACAGACACAGTGTTAAAAGCACAGACGACCAATTTCAAATGCCAGACGCCCGCCGCCCGCCGAGGCATATCTCCCTCATTAAGGCGCTACTCGGAAAAATATGGACTTTTTGTTAAGGCGCAAGGGTTCGCCAAACTACAAAATAGGCCTATCTTTGGAGTCAAACTAGTCCTAAAGGAAAGGCTTAATGAATTTGAAAAAATATATGTTACGTAGAATAAAGTCAAAAATAAATTTATAATTCAAAATTTGATTGTCTTCTAGATTTGATAAAAAAAAATTCAATGTTTAATCTATTTTTATGCAATAATAATAGAACTAGTATTTTGGCGGCACTTTCACTAAATTAAAGAGCAGTAAATTTTTTACAAATTTATAATGAGCCGTTTTCCTGAAGAAAAAAAAAGGTACTGTAATCACACGCTAGATGGCGGACTACTCACCAAAAATATTCTGTCAATAAGGTTTCATTCGATTGAATACTTCGGCGCGTGGTCAAAATCGAATACTAATCTTTTCCTTAAGCTTAGGACAAAAAATTATACTGTAACTGGCGCCAAATACGCACCTGTCACGACTAGAGTTATCTGACACGGACTCTCTGGGATACACATAACATCTTTGCACATGAATATGGTTGGTTTTTTTCCACTTTCCATCATAGAAAAAAATTACAGTAACCACAGTAACCTACTTAACCACACCATTATATTTTATTTATGGAAGAAAATTTATTTAAAATCTTCGTAAAACCAAGATCGAAGGAAGTCGCCTGCTATACCATTTCTTTAAAGCTGCGTCCATTTACAGTAGAAGCGCGGCGCGCCGAATCGAGTGATCGAGTCAACCGCGCGAAATGCTCGTCAGGCGAATTTCTTCGATTCGACACTCGGGCTCGGTGCGCCTAGTCGACGCTAAGCTTCAGATAAATTGCGCGTGACTGGGGCGTTTTTGGCGCCAGTTACAGTACATTTACCTATTTGTTAAGGGTAAAAGATTAGTACCTATTTGATTTCGACCGCGCGCAGACTTATCTGGCGCGCACTCTACCAAACCACAATATTTTTGGTTTTTATTGATCCTATACATGATTGTGTGTGGTTGTCAAAATAAATAAATGAAGGAATGGCTGTATAGTCTATGACTTTTGCCTGCCTTCATAAAAACAATGCATAGAATTTTGACAAGTCAGTATCAAACAGAGATCAAACTATGAAACGCCATCTAGAATGTGTGTCAGATAACTCTGCACGTGCCTGGCGCGTTTTTGGCGCTAGTTACAGTGCATTTTTTTGTTCTAATGTTATAGAAAAGATTAGTATTCGATTTTTACCGCGCGCAGACTTATCTGACGAGCACTCTAGTGATATTTTTTTAAACGTCCCTAGAAAACGGTGTCCGTTACGCTGGCAGGAAAGTAGCTTCTAGAGGGAAGCGAGTTTGATGAATAGTTAGTGCGCAATTTGCTGTAAATGTGCGCCAAATAAAAAATTTGTGGGCCTAATACTTTTTGAATAAAACGGGAAAAACGAATTCTGCTGGAGTAACGGTGCTCCAGCAGGAAGATTCTAAACTAATGATCGGAGAGAAATAAAAATTTGTGAGCGGGTAGCTTAGATTCTAGCAGGAATGTGCGCCAAATATGAAATTTGTGGGCCTTACAGTTTTGGAGATATTTGATTTTCTGCTGGCGTAACGTTTTGCCGAGTCCCAGATCTCGGGAACTACTGGATGTGCGATCTTACAGTAAAGGAATATAGGTAGCGCCTCATTTGTGCTGTATGCACATACAGAAAACATTTCAAAAATATTCACCGATTTGAAGTAATCAGACATTTTCAGAAATCAAAAAACAAATCTAGCGCCTAAACTACCACGCAAATATAGAAACCAAAAACGGTGTTCTATTCTTCTTGCTATTTCTAATTACCATAAAAAGTTTGGAGAATCCCACAGTTACGCGTTTTTGAATAATACCCACATGAAGGTGAGACAGACAATGTCATGACTTTGACGGTCAGCAGGATAAAGATATCAGAGATTATTTAGATCCTAGCCCAATAAATAATTTGTGCAGTTACTAAAGTACATGTTCTGAAAATTTCAGCATCAAATTTTTCGTAATAAAGTAAATATTCATTAAAATACAAAACAACTGTCAGTATTCTGATTAACCGACCAAATTCGATAGACCACAAAAAAGCGACGCGCTCATACATATTGATGACCTTCTTTAATGTGTCGTATTATGCAGAAAAATTTAATGTACAGTCGCGTTCATAACTTTTTTTTGGCAAATGTAGGTAGGAATAGTGCTTTAACATTTAAATCGATAGTTTGAGCCTTTATTCATACCAGCACAGTTTAAGAAGGAACCATTTTTCCATACAGTAGTCCGACGGAGACGTCTAGAGAGACAGTTCAATCGTGCGGGGCGTGAGGGGTGAGACGGGGGAGGGACGAGACGAGCCCCAGTTGCATACTTCGTCGTTGTATGTAACTTGGCTTGGGACTTGGGACATTTCTTCTAGGGCTATCACGTCTTTACCGTGTTAATTTCTTATTATATTAATATTATAGTGCATACTATTTGCATACGTGCAAATCTTGATCTCGCATATTTTATGGAACTACATAAATTTTAAAATCCAAGATGGCGGCCAATTTTTTTGTTTGTGGGCCAATTTCGATGAAACTCGGTTTTTGGTACTATTTGGACAAGAAAACGGCAACGCAATGTTAAAAATATTAAAAACCAAAGATGGCGGCCAACTTTTAAGTTTGTAGGCTGATTCTCGCAACAAAATAGCAACGCAATGCCAAAAATGTAAAAAAAATCCAAGATAAAAAAATTCTTCAGCTCACAAACAAAAAAGTTGGCCGCCATCTTGTATTTTTTTACTCTTGTCATTGCGTTGCTATTTTCTTGTCAAAATAGTACTAGGATTCGAGTTTCATCGAAATTGCCCAACAAACAAAAAATTTCGGCGCCATCTTTGATTTTTAATAAAGATTGGTTAAAATCAAAATATATTTCTCAAATTTTAAGTAGCGCCATCTTCCGAGAGTTAATGAAAAGGCGTAGCTTGAAAATTGCTCAAACGTGCTTCACGTCGACCCTGAGCCTGTGCACTGGCTGAGCTGTCACGCCGTGTACGTGTCACGCCAGTGACAAGCAGCCAGTGGACACTCACACATGCCCAGCATGCTTGTAGTAGTGTAATCATTTCACACCGTTCTATGAAGTCGTTTCTCTGTAGTATATTTTTTCCTCTGTGCCGCAACTGAGCCGGGGCCCAATGTATTATAGTACTCTATGGCCGGGGCGCAGTTCTTAACCCCAGCGGGCGGCGTGTCGGTAAACCCTTCGGTGAGAGGTCTCGCCCACATCGCCGCGCTATGTGTGGGTGTACCGACAGCGGGCCGCATATTAAGGCAGCTGATCATGTTCACAAACAAACGGAGTCTAGGAAATCTTAAACTCCCAAAACTTTTTAATACCAGTCTGTCCCTAAGCAAGGAAGTCAAGTATCTAGGAGTGATACTACACAACAAACTCCTCTGGAATAGACATCTCGAAAGTAAACTAAACAAAGCCACAATCATCTTCTGCCAATGTAAAAGACTACTTGGCAAAAGTTGGGGACTATCACCGAAAATAACGATGTGGCTGTATAAAACCGTTATACGTCCCATAATCACATACGGAGCCGTTGCCTGGTGGTGGTGGACAGACCTCCGGATAGTTGTTGGTACACTTACAGGTAACCTAACCTTAAACCGACAACTATTTATTATGAATGCGACGGACAGTCCTCTATGTAGGGGTTGCCTGGACGCAGAGGAAACAGCCGCCCACGTGATCCTGGAGTGCGTGGGTTTGGCCGCACAACGAACAGAAATTCTCACAGAGGTGGGGTCGCTCCTAGAAGCCTGTGAACGCCCCAGGAGGCTTCTGAGCTTCTGGAAGGAGCTAGGATGGCTCGACTAGCCATGTTCACGCATAACGGACCAAATATGAGTCTAAATGCGGAAAAGTGTCAATACCAAATACCAAGGCAGCTTGGATTCTGGTGGAATATTTATTCATGTGAGATCACTGTCTATTGTCAATTTAATCACATTGTACATTAGGTAATTATGTTTGAAAAAAAAAAGAAATAAAATTACAAAACAACTTTTATTTTATTTTTTTACTTAAATAATGTAAGTACTTAAATAAGAATTTAAATCATTTTAGATTTAAATTCTTTCAATTCAAGTTAAAAAAACAAAACAGAAATAGCTTCAATCGTCATTAAAAAAAAAGTACTCAGTCAAATCACTTTTTTACTTAAGTGTACACAAACGTGACGTGTACAAATCTAGTCGGCAAAAATGTTAAGGAGGTCATTAATATGTATGAGCGCGTCGCTATTAATATGTGTTCTATCGAATTTGGTCGGTTAATCAGAATACTGACATTTGTTTTGGATTTTCATGAATATTTACTTTATTACGAAAAATTTTATGCTGAAATTTTCAGAACATGTACTTTAGTAACTGCACAAATTATTTATTGGGCTAGGATCTAAATAATCTCTGATATCTTTATCCTGCTGACCGTCAAAGTCATGACATTGTCTGTCTCACCTTCATGTGGGTATTATTCAAAAACGCGTAACTGTGGGATTCTCCAAACTTTTTATGGTAATTAGAAATAGCAAGAAGAATAGAACACCGTTTTTGGTTTCTATATTTGCGTGGTAGTTTAGGCGCTAGATTTTTTTTTTTGATTTCTGAAAATGTCTGATTACTTCAAATCGGTGAATATTTTTGAAATGTTTTCTGTTTGCGCATACAGCACAAATGAGGCGCTACCTATATTCCTTTACTGTAAGATCGCACATCCAGTAGTTCCCGAGATCTGGGGCTCGGCAAAACGTTACGCCAGCAGAAAATCAAATATCTCCAAAACTGTAAGGCCCACAAATTTCATATTTGGCGCACATTCCTGCTAGAATCTAAGCTACCCGCTCACAAATTTTTATTTCTCTCCGATCATTAGTTTAGAATCTTTCTGCTGGAGCACCGTTACTCCAGCAGAATTCGTTTTTCCCGTTTTATTCAAAAAGTATTAGGCCCACAAATTTTTTATTTGGCGCACATTTACAGCAAATTGCGCACTAACTATTCATCAAACTCGTTTCCCTCTAGAAGCTACTTTCCTGCCAGCGTAACGGACACTAGAAAACGGCTCATAGGAAATTTAAAACAAGTAATTATTATTAGTTTTAAATCCGAATTTATTGATATGCGCAAGAGATTTCCTACGCCACCACGCGTAGCATGACCACAAGCATGACAAACCCGAAAAGAGTTTTGTCTACCTCGAAAGTCTATAATTGACAGCAGTAGGTCTAGCACAACTTGCGCGCGACTCGAGTGAGAAAGAGTCGCGGGCACTTTCGACTAATACTAATCAGATCGCTCGTCGTGGATAGTGCGCGTGACTTAAAGCGACGTTCTGATTGGTTGGAAGGAGCGTGACAAAGAGTCGCGCTAAGTTGTGCTAGCCCTATGAACAATAGCTTTGTCTACGATGAAATGCTCATGCAATGTCAATTTTGACGTTTCGATATAGACAAAACCTTTCTCGAGTTCGTCATGCTACCCGTGCACGGGTAGCATGACATGAAGAACTCGAGAAAGGTTTTGTCATTAACCAAAGGACAGATGGTAAAAAATTGACAGATGGTGACCATCGATTTTTACTTTTTTTAAGGACGGTATTATTATAACAAAGTGTAAAAAAGGCGTTAACTATTTCGACAGTAGATGCCAGAATAATAAACAGTCTAAATAACCGCGGTGAACGTCGCGAGTGCGCATTTATACACTATGTTATAATAATACCGTCCTCAAAAAAAGTAAAAAATGATGGTCACCATCTGTCAATTTTGTTCTCACAAAAATTGAAAATTCAATCTCTGAAAGTATGGTACTTAGAGAAACAGATGCTAGGTCAATTTCTAGTAAAGATTTCGTAAAAAAACGTAAGCTTACTTTCATTAATTTATGTGGCGAAGCCTAGTCAGTAGAACCGAAAACGTCAGGCCCTCAGTTCATAAATTGTCAAAATGAAAAAAATCCAATTATTACTAAACTATTAACGTTTGGACCATTGTTTCTACGTTAGAAATTCCCAGAAGTGTTAAAGAATCAGAAATTCAAAGTATTTTTATGTATTTCTTTAGTTTACTTGCAAATTTGGAAGATTCATTATTGTACAAATTGATGAACTGAGAGCCCAAGCTATACCTTTATAAATCTGTAACGGTATATACTAGACAATTGAAAACTTCTGAAAAGATTTCACGAATTCTTTACTATATTTGGATTCAAAAATTATTAACAATCAATGCTTAATTACTTTGACAGGTGACAGCAAATTTTTGACAATTGATGAACTGAGGGCCTGCCTCTTTTGGTCATAGCAGTTTTAATGGGCGATTTTCTGAAAGCTCAGTCACTAGATGGCGCTGTCCCACCTATGCAGTTAGAAGGAACGGAACGTTATAAATTTTACCTTGACGCGACTTTTTTACGTAAAACGGAACGTCAGACAGATGTTATTTATTTACCTAAATCTTTAAATTTACCTATTTCGTTTCTGTTCCTCACAGTAGTACTTATTTAATATATTATTAGTTTCCTTTGGGTTTTTAAAATAAAAGAATGGTGGCGGGAGGCATCGCCTTCTCTATTTTTTCTATTATACCTATTTAAAAAAGTTGAAGTTCAATTAAACAAAAAATATAAAAATTATATGTCCATCGGATGCCTTCTATGTAATAGGGGGTTGAAAATTTTGTTAGATTTTAGCTTCGACGCACCGTTTTTGAGATATTCTCATTTTTATAAAATTCATTTTTGAAACAGTTCCGGCCCCCCCCCCCCCCCCCCCACCCCATACAACATCAGTAGAAAACTTTTTCATTTCCGATGAGATAACTCTATGGTTGACTGTAACCAAATTCAGTTCTATTTTTGAAAATACTTTTACACCCTAGGGTGCAACGCAGAGTTTTGAACCCGCTGCTCAGTTTAAAGGCCTGATCAGACGAGGGACTGTCCGCCGAGTACTTTTTTGTCCATCGATATAGATCTCTTATAAATTGTATCGAATAACGCACACAAGGAACTAAAAGTACCGCGGACAAAAAGTCCCCGAAAGTACGGCGGACACCGAGAGACTGGACTGGACAAAAGTTCGCGGTAGTCCCCGAAAAAAATAGAACAAACGTAAATAGGCGTAACAACGCACACAACGAACTTTAGTCTGCATTGAGCGCCCGATAGTGAAGTACGTCTTCGGGCAACAAATGACCGCACACTATATGCGTTGAGACCGCGACAAGTACCCGGAGGAAATATTTTGGACGTACAGGGACTTTTTGTCCCACGGGGACAAAAGTCCTTCGTCTGATTAGGCCTTAAATATACATCACTTTTCGAATATGAGAGATGTAAAATATTTATCAGCCAATGCATTTATATGTCATTAGGTATTCCAATGACACTCTTTTTTGTTACCGTAAAAAACACTTGTTATTTACTTCGTGAAACAGAATTTACAAGTCCATGTTACATTTCGAAGCTTGTGAACTTGTAAACTTGTATCTTTCGAGAAATAGGCACATCTCTGTGTGGTAATAGAGGTGAGTGGATTCATGTCAGGTCAGCGCCATCTATCGAGCTAATAAATAAACTTTTTTTTTTTAATTTGCTGGCAGAAAATCTCTCATTATAGACGTTCTAATTATCCAAAGGATGGAGGGCCCAAGGAATTTATTAGTACTACGTACAACAGGAAGGTGCACTCCGTATTTTTGTGTATTTAAAAATACACTTTAAGTTTAAGAGATAAGGTTTATATTTCAATACAAAATGTCAACGGTCCAGCTGAGACCGCAAGAACGAGGTGAGGGTGTCCCTTTCTCTAAAATTGCCAGCACTCTTAAATAACAGGTTTAGTAGATTTATGGTTCACAACTTTCGTTATAAAAATTAAATTTCGTAAAATTTCCGCTTCGTATTACTTTTAGTCAATAGAAAACATCGCATATTAATTTAGGTATTAGCGTATTAAGCATAAAAATGTATTAGGTCGTATAAGTTTTTTATGGCTTATCCTAGAAAAGAATTTGAATGATAGATTTCAGAATGTTAAAGTGGCAACAGTACAAGCCTAATGACGTTTTCCGTCTTCGTTGTGTCAAGTTCGCAATTCGCTCGCCGCCCGCCGCCCGTCGCGCATGTTCGTGGCCGTCGTAATGGAATGGAGTGAGATAAACTGATCTCGTTCTTACTATCTCATTAGGACCGTTTTTTAGCAGCAGTGCACTTTCCTGTTGTATTTTAAATTCCTTGGGAGGGCCATAGCTAGAAACAGCTTGAGAACCCGTGCTGCACGGGTAGCACGACGAACTCGAGGAAGGTTTTGTCTATATTGAAACGTCAAAAATGACATTTCATCGTAGACAAACCTATTGTTCTGCTGTCAATTATAGACTTTAGAGGTAGACAAAACTCTTCTCGGGTTCGTCATGCTACGCGTGCTGCTATCACTGGACAACTTTTTGCAGTTTCTTGTGAATCTCTATCTTTAATAAATCCATTTGAATTTAGGGGGGCTACCGGCAAAAAAATCTGGATATGGGTATGGGCTTCAAGTGTCATTTGAATTCCTTATTTTGATAGATTTTTGATGCTTTGTTCTGTTAAACGTTGTTAGCTAGCTATCGTTATACCCGACGTCACAAAACAAGGAACTGATAGCGGCTATTTTTTTATAAAATTGACTTAAAGTTCCCAAAAACGTATGAAGTTCATACCCATAAAGTTACGCGGTAGCCAGGTTATTCGAAAGGATTTTTGGGAATGGCTATTTTAACTCTAAAGGAGTTTCAGCCGATTTGGTCTGCTCCCAGACCAAATCGGAACGTGTGTAGCGCAGATTTGGTCTGGGAGCAGACCAAATCGGCTGTCGGATCGGAACGTGTATAGACACTATTAAAGCTAGAAACACATTTCTCTGGCGCAGCGCAGCGCAGCACGATCGGTTTCATACATTTAGTATGGTTAGAAACACATTTATGCAGTGTGGTGTGGCCACAAATTATATAGACTGTAGCGCAGAGCGATCTGGAGCGACGTCGATCGCTCGGCCCCCCACCACTTTCTAGCATTGTATCATCAGGTGGCCTACCTACCACAAGCTCTTATAGCAGTTATTTTTAAGTTGAGAGAGTGATACGCCGCTATACGGCGTGTAGAGCGGCGTCTTACTCTCTCAACTTAAAAATAACTGCTATAAGAGCTTGTGGTAAGCCCCCTGATGGCTCGGTAGCGGACTGCGTGCGGACTGCGCAGCGGAGCTCTGCATTTTACTTTTTACTTCTTATGTTCTCCGATTTCTCCGTCAATAATAGGCCAATTAAAAAAATATTTTTTTTGTTTAGAAGAGTCACCAATTCATTATCATGTAGGGTTGTTTATTATACTGTTAAAACAGTATTAAAGTGTTTTTAGTACACTATACTTTTTAATTTTATAACAAAAATAATGTATAATTCTGATTTGAAAATAAATTAAGTACACTAAATATTTCTAAAATCGGTTCAGTATTTTTTGAGTTTATCTATTACAAACAAACAAAGTGTATTTATAGTATTAGTATAGATATAAATTGCATCTCGTATTCATTCATCATCATCTTATCATCGTAATGATCAACATATTTTTTTTTGGATTTAATATGTTCAAGTAAGAACAGAAATTGTTTTCAAAATTAGAAGAAAACATAATGCAGATGTTAGCTCGGCAACGACTCGATTGACACATACAAAGGTACTTTGTGATTGACACTGATCAAAAATTTCGTCAGAACGCGCTGCGCCACACTAGTAAAGTGTGCACACCCGGGTCTCGCGTCGGTCGACGCTGCGCTGCGCTGCGCCAGAGAAATGAGTTTCTAGCTTTAGCTTCGTTTGATGGCGCTTTTAAGTGATTTTCTGGAATCCCTCTAACAGTAATTAATTGGATATGTGACTGTTTTTTTTTTATTGACTTAAAAAGTTCATTTAATTAATAGCAACACAACATTGGTATTTATTTTCAAATATCTTGCTTATTTTCAGCGATATAGAGCATCAAACTTACTAATTAGACAAGGAGAGCGCTATAGAAACATGACGTCACATTTCTATAGCGCCATACTCTCTGTTCATAATAAAACATCACTATTTGAAGTCGTAATCTTGTCTATGGGAGACGATGTCAATGTGACAGCCTCACGGGTTTGACAGCTGACGTGGGCTGTCACTCACTTACTTGGAAGTCGTCATTGGGGCGGCGTGGTTTTAGAGGTTATGTAATGTGCCGGTGCACAGAAAAGTTTGGTTATATTCTAAGTGCTTGAATGTTGAAATAATTGGAATTAGTCAACATAATACTCCCGCAGGGCGCGAGAGAACAATTTGTGCGGTTCCGATTTTGTTATAAGGACGCGCCGGTCGCTCCGAGTGATTTTGTTATATTAAATGTTTGGATTGTTGAAACGGTGAATTCTCTTGGCTGGCGTGGCGCCGCCGACAGTGAGGAGTGGACTCCTGGAAACCAGGGGCCAGCCCCAAATCGCGAAGATTCCGGTCATCTCTCTTTTGCTCCCAATCTCCCAATCCCTATCCCTAGAACCGGCGCCTTCCAGGCGATATCAAGCTTATGGACTAGGTAAGTGTTCGATTTAAGTTAATATTAGTGGTTATAAATTGGCTTTAACAGGTTTCCGAGGACCTTTATTTAGCTCGGTGGTAGTAGACTGCTTAGCATAAAAGGGTGACCACAAATTCAGATACCGTTTTCCGGTTTACCATTTTCGGTATATCGGTATTTTCGGGATTTGTGGACACCCTCGCTCGCTAGCCTACAATTTTTTGGTAGCAAGAGCGCAGTTAATCTGACCTCTGTATTGTTTGAATTGTTTGTTTAATAAGAAAGTTTGATGTAAATCTGTTTGTTTGTAATTAATATTTTTTTGGTTAAGGTTTAGTTTGTGGTCCCTCAGTTGTGGACTTTTGGTTTGCAAATATAGTTGCAGCTAGTTGTAAGGCCCCATATTGTATTGAAATAATTTGCCGGGTGACTCCGCTTTCCATATAATTTGGGAATAAAAATATTTGTTTGGAAATATTAAATATTCGGGCCTAAGTTTGTTTGTTCATTGTTTGGTGCTTTGTTTGACTATTGTTTTGAGCTTGGCTATATAATTTAACATTAGGGTGTGTTATATTGTTTACTGAATTTTAAAATTGTTTGTGTAATTTATAAGTTTATTTTAGCGTTCCGGGTTTGAGCCGTTGTAGGATAGTATATTCGGTTTTATATTTAATTGTTTGTTGTTTGGTCTATTTTGGTAAACGCAATGGCGAAGACGGTCGCGACTGCGAAGGCAGCGATTGCCTCCGAACTTAGATGGTTTGCGAGCGCCGCAGCACTCATAACACGGGCAGATAAGAGCGAAGCTTTGCTTGCTCGAACGGAGCAGCTCCACTCGCGTGTAGCGAGTGTCGAAGTAGCTATGGTGGCGCTCACGGAGGCTGCTTTGGAGCCAGACGTTTTTGCTGATTTCGTAAAGGATTACGACCAGATTATGGTCATAAATGATGACCTCGTGGAGGCTGCGGCCAGGATCAGGGCGAGACAGGCGGGTGGACCTGCCCCTCGTATTCCCGGTAAACCGGAAGGACCAGGTGTCACTGGTCGGCTCCCCACTCTTCAATTGTCCCACTTTGGGGGTAGGATGGAGGAGTGGGTGGCATATAAAAATATGTTCGAGTCGACTCTAGACAGGATCTGTCAAAGGCCCAAAAGATGGCCTATCTCCTCTCCACCCTGGAGGATGAAGCGCGGTCGCTCATCCAGCATCTCCGTGTAGAGGATGATCAGTATGATACGGCGTGGGAGCTGTTAAACTCCTGGTATCAAAATGTGCGTTTGTTGGCTGACGCACACGCCGCGCAGTTGTTGGCCTTGCCTAAGGTGGCCACTCGGGCACCGCTGCGCCTGCTTTTGCTCACGCCCGTTACAGTGGCCTGTAACGCGCTCCGCACCTTGGGGCTGCCGGTGGACCAGTGGTCCTTTTAATTGGTGCACATTTTGCTGGGCAAATTGCCTAATGATATACGCTCACGGTTTGAGCGCGAGAATGCTGAGCGGGATAGCTCCACCCTACCCACCTTCACTGACTTGGTCAGATTTCTGGAGTTTGAGGCCAGGGCTGCGGAGAGTTCCATGACGGAACCAGCGCCATCTGGGGCGCAGGAACGCAGGCCTTCGGCAGGGAAGCCCAGGCAGCAACCGACACCGTCCCCGCGTGGAGCTGGTGGTCGGTATGTGATTACGGCAGCAGTCGAGAGGGACGCGGGTTGCCCGCAGTGTGGCCAGATGGGTCATGGCTTGCTGCAGTGCCGAGACTGGCAGAGGCTGCCAGTAGTGGAAAGGCGCCGCATGGTGAAGCGGCATGAACTATGCTTCTATTGCCTGGGCCGTCACTATGCACGTGACTGCCGCAGAGCCAAGCCATGCAGTGTATGCCAAGGGCTGCACCATGACATGCTCTGCATGAACAGGAGTGGGAATGGCTCCCCGATATTGAGGCAGGGGCCACCTATGGGCGGGGGCGCTCCTGCGCGAAGCCCTCCACCCTCGAACGGAGGACGTGGTTTCGCTCGTCACACCCCCCCCCCCCCCCCTTTGTGGCTTCTCGCCCTAGCCTCGGGCGCAGTAGGGCACTTGCGGAGAAACGTCTGCTGGCCATGGAACGGCGCATGCAGCGTGACCCCGTACTACGCGATAAATATATCGAATTTATGCGCGAGTACGAGGACTTGGGTCACATGTCTCCGGCTCGAGTTGATTGGAGCTCAACTGAGCATTATTTCTTGTCCCACCATGCGGTGGTGAAAGCCGCAACAGGCAAATTGAGGACCGTCTTTGATGGGTCGGCGCCCACTTCGAACGGGGTTTCGTTGAATGAGTGTTTGCACTCCGGTCCCAAGTTGCACAGGGATATAATTGACATTATCCTGAACTTTAGAAGACATCAGGTGGTTTTTGGAGCGGACATCCGGATGATGTTCCGCCAGACAGTGATACATCCTGAGGACAGGAGATTCCAGTTGATCCTCTGGCGTGAGCGCCCTGAGGATCCTGTGACGGTGTATGAATTGAACACCAATACTTATGGTTTGAAGTCCAGCCCCTTCATTGCAATCCGATCATTGCTTGAATTGGCTGAGCGGGAGCGGACCCGCTTTCCCCGTGAGGCTTCGGTGTTGTCGCGTGACCTGTACGTCGATGACGTCTGCACGGGAGCCCATAGTATTGAGGAGGCTCTCGTACTGCGGGATGAATTGATCGCAATTCTCAAAGCAGGGGGCTATGAGTTGCGTAAATGGTTGTCAAATGACCCACGAGTTCTAGAAGGGATCCCGGAGGATCACCAACAGAACCCTCACCTGTTTGAGGACGTGGATGATCCCAAGAGAATCGCGGTGCTGGGCATGCAGTACCAGCCGCGAACGGATGTTTTCACCTTCCAAGTGGACTTGGAAGTACCAAAGGCTTGGACTAAAAGAACGGTGCTATCCATGATAGCCCGCATGTTTGACCCAAACGGCTGGATAAGCCCAGTGATATTCGCTGCGAAGTGTCTTCTCCAGCGACTTTGGACCTTGGGCGTCTCGTGGGACGAGCCGCTGATCGGGCCTCCATTGGACGATTGGCTCGAGTTGATCTCATCGATCGAGGAAGTCAATCGGATTGCCTTGCCTCGTCGAATCTTGCCGCCTGGAAAATGTCAGGCCAGCCTTCATGGCTTCTGTGACGCATCGGAGCGGGGCTACGCCGCGTCGGTATACATGCGGACAGTTGACGCCGATGGTCGGGTCAATGTCTCGCTCTTATTGGCGAAGAGCAAGGTTGCTCCTATTCGGACAAGACTGACTATCCCCAAGCTGGAACTGAGCGGAGCTCATCTCCTCGCTAGACTGTTGAGTCACGTTGCGCGGGAGTTGGCTGCCACGGTCGAGATACGGGATATCTTCGCCTGGTCAGATAGTCAGGTCGCGCTTGCATGGTTGCGCGCGGCTCCACATACCTTGGAGGTGTTTGTGGGAAACCGGGTTTCCCAAGTCCAAAATATTGGGATTGATATAATATGGAGACACGTACCGGGAGAGCTTAACCCAGCGGACTGTGCTTCCCGAGGGTGTACGGCTTCAGAGTTGGTGGCACACCCACTTTGGTGGGGACCAGAGTGGCTGGTAGGACCAGAAACCTCTTGGCCTGTTTGTCAGGTGGACGGAACAGCGCCTATTTTGGCAGGGTTGCGTGTACATACCGTGGTCGCTGAGTCGACTTCAGAGCCGGGTTGGCTACTTGATCGGTATAGTAGTTTGGAGAAGCTGCTGGGTGTTACCAGCTGGATTAAGCGCTTCATCCATAATTGTCGGAACCCCCAAGCAAAACGCTTGGAACCTATTGCAAGTGCTGAGGAGCGCCTGAGCGCATTGCTGCACTGGGTTCGTGTCGTGCAGACCGAACTGTTTGATTCCGAGTTTCGTATTTTGCGCGAGGAACGTGCTAAGTTGAAGGGCGTGGTCGCTCGTTTGAACCCGTTCATCGACTCAGATGGGCTTCTTCGGGTTGGAGGCCGGCTCCGGAAGGCGGACCTTCCGTTTGGAAGCCGCCATCCTTTGTTGTTGCCCAAGGGCGGACCCTTGGTGCAGCTTTTGGTGTCAGATCAACACGTCCGCAACGCTCATGCAGGTTGCAGTGCGTTACTGGCGATTTTGCAACGAGAGTTTTGGATACTCTCTGCCCGGAGAGCAATCCGAAGTGTTTTGTTTCGATGCATTCCCTGTTATCGGGTAAAGGCAGCCACTATGCAGCCGCAAATGGGGGATTTGCCGGCTGATAGGATCCGACCTTCGGGGGCAAGACCGTTTGATGGAACTGCGACGGATTTCGCTGGACCCTTTTCAATCAAGACAACTAGCCTTCGCAATGCTAAGATTGTCAAAGGGTACTTGTGTGTGTTTGTTTGTTTGGCCACCAAGTCTGTTCACTTGGAGGTGGTATCAGCCTTGACTACGGAAGCCTTCGTCGCTGCGTTAGATCGGTTTGTGTCGCGTAGAGGTCTACTCTCACTTATTCGCTCCGACAACGGCTCAAATTACAAGGGGACTGTAAATTATCTTAAGGATGTTTGTGAATTTATTGATAAGAATTGTAATAGTTTAAGTCAAATTGCCGCCCAGATGGGGATAACTTGGCGGTTCAGTCCCCCAAATTGCCCTCATTCGGGAGGGATTCTTGAAGCTGCTGTGAAGTCAGCAAAGACACACCTCCGCCGCACTATTGGAGAAACGGTTCTTACCTTCGAAGAGTTAGCCACCGTATTTTGTAAAGTTGAGGCGGTCCTCAACTCTTGTCCTCTCTGTCCGCTTTCTCAGGATCCAAATGACTTGCAAGTCCTCACTCCTGGTCATTTTTTAGTGGGAGGGCCCTTGAACGCCCTACCCGAATACCCGTGGAGGGATGAACGCGTATATCGGTTGTCGCGTTTTCAAATGTTACAGCAGATGAGCCAGAACTTTTGGAGTCGCTGGTCTCTTGAATATTTGCATTTGTTGCAACAGAGAGTGAAGTGGACAGATCGGACTGAGCCTCCCAAGGAGGGAGATTTAGTATTGTTCATCATTTCAGCCGTACGACGCCCACTGCTGGGCATAGGCCTCCCCCAAGGATCTCCACAACGATCGGTCCTGCGCTGCCCGCATCCAGCGGCTTCCCGCGACCTTGACCAGATCGTCGGTCCACCTTGTAGGGGGCCTGCCCACGGAACGTCGTCCGGTTCGCGGTCGCCATTCGAGAACCTTTCCGCCCCAACGGCCATCGGTTCTCCGCGCTATATGTCCCGCCCACTGCCACTTCAACTGAGCAATCCTTTGAGCGATGTCGGTCGTTTTAGTTCTCCTGCGGATCTCATCATTTCTGATTCGATCGAGCAGGGAAATACCAAGCATCGCTCTCTCCATTGCTCGCTGGGTAACCTCGAGCCTTCTTATGAGACCCATAGTAAAAGACCACGTCTCGCTTCCATAAGTCATAACTGGCAACACACACTGGTCAAAGACAATAGTCTTGAGACATTTAGGAATTTTGGACGCAAATATATGCCGGAGTATTGATAAAAGAGGCAAATCTGCCATCATTGCTTTGGCGACGACGTCGCATACTACGTTTGATTCTTGGTGGAGATGGAACTCCACGTGTGGCTGAGGTGTTGGTCGAAGGTTCGATCTTGCGGAGAACCGTGGCGACTCTCTCTCGCCTTCCGGTTGAGTAAGCTAGCGGTCTGCTTCTCAGACCGGGACGGGGGGATGTTCATAATAAAACATCACTATTCGAAGTCGTAATCTTGTCTATGGCAGACGATGTCAATGTGACAGCCTCACAGGTTTGACAGCTGACGTGGGCTGTCACTCACTTACTTGGAAGTCGTCATGGGGGCGGCGTGGTTTTAGAGGTTATGTAATGTGCCGGTGCACAGAAAAGTTTGGTTATATTCTAAGTGCTTGAATGTTGAAATAATTGGAATTAGTCAACATAATACTCCCGCAGGGCGCGAGAGAACAATTTGTGCGGTTCCGATTTTGTTATAAGGACGCGCCGGTCGCTCCGAGTGATTTTGTTATATTAAATGTTTGGATTGTTAAAACGGTGAATTCTCTTGGCTGGCGTGGCGCCGCCGACAGTGAGGAGTGGACTCCTGGAAACCAGGGGCCAGCCCCAAATCGCGAAGGTTCCGGTCATCTCTCTTTTGCTTCCAATCTCCCAACCCCTATCCCTAGAACCGGCGCCTTCCAGGCGATATCAAGCTTATGGACTAGGTAAGTGTTCGATTTAAGTTAATATTAGTGGTTATAAATTGGCTTTAACAGATTTCCGAGGACCTTTATTTAGCTCGGTGGTAGCATAGCAGCCTGCTTAGCATAAAAGGGTGACCACAAATTCAGATACCGTTTTCCGGTTTACCATTTTCGGTATATCGGTATTTTCGGGATTTGTGGACACCCTCGCTCACTAGCCTACACTCTCGCCATAGAAAATTTCGTTTTAGAAAGAGATAGCTAGAGTCACAATTAAGTAGCTCATAATTCGCTTGTTATAATACATATTGAATTTTTTTTTTCATATTTGTTATTCAATAATGTTATACTTTCGCATGTCATAATTAAATATTTACATTTCAACAACAGTCAAACACCCAATTGGAATAGTTTATCTGTGGCTATTTTACAGCTGGTTTGCGTGTGGTGTGAGGCCACGTTCGCACGGACGTAATATTATCGCGCGTTGAAGCGATTTTTTGACGCCTTGAAACAGAACTTATGGACTTTCCCTAATCCGTTCACACGCGAGCGATTTTTTTACGCGGCGTTATTTTATCGCACATTGCCCGATTGAGGCCACGTTCGCACGGACGTAATATTATCGCGCGTTGAAGCGATTTTTTGACGCCTTGAAACAGAACTTATGGACTTTCCCTAATCCGTTCACACGCGAGCGATTTTTTACGCGGAGTTATTTTATCGCACATTGCCCGATTGACGGCGCGACGCGATGGACGCGATAGAAATACAACATATGGGCAGCCCTATTGGCGTTCATACAAGCGCTTTTTGAACGCTACCTACTGTCAGTGGGTAACTATTTTTACGTCATTAGGTTTTTTTCATTTAGGTGATACCTTCCTAAATAACCCAAGGACTCATTTGGGATTCTTGTCGCTGTATTTTAGGGCCAACAAATAAGCAGTAGTTCATCAAAAGAGCTGATTAACATTCTCATATTAATCGAAGAATTTTTGAGGAAATCGTTGAAGCTTGCTGTACCTACCGAGTGTAAAATTGACCAGTAAGATAAGTCTCTCTGAATGAAGAGGATGAACCCAGTACTGCCTTCTATTTTCTTATCGTTTCTTAATATACCAAACGGCGATTGCCAAGATGTCGTCCGAATTCATGAAAGGTAGGTACGTCTGCAGTCCGCACGGTGTGAGCACAAAACGCCAAGCGATGCGAACACCTCTGGTTCCTAGGCGTTGACGTTGCGATATCGCCCCGCTAACGCAACGCCTTTCTGCACGCCCGTGCGAACGTGGCCTGACGGCGCGACGCGATGGACGCGATGGAAATACAACATACGGGCAGCCCTATTGGCGTTCATACAAGCGTTTTTTTAACGCTACCTACTGTCAGTGGGTAACTATTTTTACGTCATTACGTTTATTTTCATTTAGGTGATACCTACCTAAATAACCCAAGGACTCATTTGGGAATCTTGTCGCTGTATTTTATTAGGGCCAACAAATAAGCAGTAGTTCATAAAATGAGCTGATTGACATTCTCATATTAATCGAAGAATTTTTGAGGAAATCGTTGAAGCTCGCTGTACCGAGTGTAAAATTTACCAGTAAGATAACTCTCTCTGAATGAAGAGGATGAAACCAGTACTGCCTTCTATTTGCTTATCGTTTCTTAATATACCAAACGGCGATTGCCAAGATGTCGTCCGAATTCATGATAGGTACGCCTGCAGTCCGCACCGTGTGAGCACAAAACGCCAAGCGATTTTTTTACGTCTATGCGAACACCTCTGGTTCCTAGGCGTTGACGTTGCGATATCGCCCCGCTAACGCAACGCCTTTCTGCACGCCCGTGGCCCGTGCGAACGTGGCCTGATTGCCGTCTGCGAGCAACGCAAACCGCCCCTGTACACGATGGCTTATCATGGTCGGCCAACATAATCGGCCATCCGGGGGGGCTACCGCGTAACTTTATGGGTATGAACTTCATACGTTTTTGGGAACTTTAAGTCAATTTTATAAAGAAAATAGCCTCTATCTGGGGGGCTACCGCGGAACTTTATGGGTATGAACTTCATACGTTTTTGGGATCTTTGAGTCAATTTTTTAAAGAATATAGCCGCTATCAGTTCCTTGTTTTGTGACTTCGGGTATTACGATAACTAGCTACCAACGTTCAACAGAACAAAGCAGCAAAAATCTATCAGAATAAGGAATTCAAATGACAGTTGAAGCCCATACCCATATCCAGATTTCTTAGCCGGTAGCCCCCCAGTTCCTTGTTTTGTGACGTCGGGTATAACGATACCTAGCTAGCAAAGTTCAATAGAACAAAGCAGCAAAAATCTATCAAAATAAGGAATTCAAATGACAGTTGAAGCCCATACCCATATTTCTTAGCCGGTAGATCCCCTGTCTGTACTGGGGCTTTTAAAGTGCTGTCAACAGAACTTGTTCACTAGTCTGTGGTCAACAGTCTCCTCACCTGTCAAGGGGGTTTTTTGGCGCCATTTTGGCGGGTTACGTTTAGTGTATATTTTAATTAATCGCAATTTGTTTCATAGTGGACTTTGTGACTCAAGATAGGTGTGGTTTTGTGCCCCAAGTGTCTACGCAACTGGACGATGTGTGGTATGATTAAAATATGCGCTATCACGGTAAACATGATGCCGAGTGTTTTATTGTAGTGGTGACTACCTTAGCAAGAATTACCGAGAAGACCGACTTGACATACTTGACGCCAAATAAATACTCCAAAAAGCATTGGAATGTAACACACCTACATTCTAATGAAAACATAAGAAACTATAATAACATTAATAATACTCAAGAATTGGCAGTATGGCTTGATGTCTTCGCCTGTCCAAAAGGACGAACTTTTTTACTACTACTCACTCACTGTCTAAAGTCAGAGGTCTCAAGCCCCCAGTACACGATGGCCGATCATGGTCGGCGACCATGACCAATACATCGTACGGTGTTGGAATCACCCATAGAATAGGTCAAAACTTAGTGGCCGGTAGCCCCGATACCCATTCATTGGCTATAATTAAGACCGCCATTTTGTTGGGGTGCCCCCATTGGCTAAAATTAAGGCTGTCACTTTTTTCAAGAATTTCAAGATGACGTTTATTTAGTTTGTGTTTTTTTACTCATTTCGGTTTTCTAGTATTCTTTAGATGTTTTTCCACTTTTTCTCAGATATTTCTTTACAGAAATATGGATACATTATTCGAAGATGCCTTCGGTACACGTAAGTAAATCTATTTACGTAGTTTTATGTATCAATTATTTATTAACTAACTAACCAACTTATAACTCAATGTAATCAACTAGGTATTTGTACTTAGTTGTTAATTTTCAATAATTTGTTAGACCAACAACTTACCTATATGCTATTATCAACAACAAGTGTTTTCTGATTAAGAATATCATTTGTTTGCATTGTGTTACCTATAGTTAACATTCAATCTTTTAAAATATATAAGTAGGTAGTTAATGTTTGACATAAATTAGACTAAGTTATTACAGGTTTTGCCATCTCCCTTACAGCCTGAATTACTACTTGCAGTATTTAAATTTCTTGTAATAAAGTGAGAAAACTATAAAGAACACTTTTTGAAACCTTAATTGAGTTCAAAATACCTACCCTCATATTTTGTTATTATTTTAGTTAGGTATTGATCATCACTTTTAAACTCAACTAACACACAAGATTTGAATGCCAAATTGGTTTCACATTCACTGTACACTAATTTTCATTACTAGTACAGAGCTCACTTTCAGTGAGCAACGTCACAATCCATTACGATTTGGCATTGTTGACAACCTCTCTTTACTTGACAAACTGTGGAAGTAAAGCTGACGGTGACCACTACTGTCACAGACATTCACCTTACTGCTACACTTTCCAAACACTACATCTATACAGAGACATCCAAATCATTTCAATTAAAGATTGTGAAACTAGTTTGTAACTTGAATCTTAAGATATTTCTACATGGTCAAATAAATTAACAGAATACTACAGAAAGGCTTAAGTACCTCAACCTACTTTAATAAAAGTTAATTTTATGGTGACATCAGCTGTCACCAGTAGCTACTACTTATAACAAATTTGTCTTATAACAAATTTGTCATATTCATTAATAATTTAGTACAATAAACTTTAATTTAACAACGCACACTTTTTTAAATTGGTTTGCCTCACTTTATATTGCACAAATTAAAGTTGATGGTGACATTTATATCTACTTAACATTCTTTAATAACTTTATTGTTATTCACTACAACTGACACTCTTAATTATTATTTAATTTTTTAACCGCTCATTGTATACAAAATAATAAATAGAAAAGGTAGTTCAAAATTACCTTTTACTAATTAATAAGATAGATAAATCTGTAATTCAAAGCTTTACTGTAATCAGTTATTGATCACATTTGTATATATTTCAGAGGTAGTTACCTAGAACCTTAATAAACAATTATGATGACCCGGAGGACAACGGCAAAGGATGTGGAGCTACAACTTAAGAATACTCTGCAGGATCTGAAGGCAGCCAAAGATCTCAATGAATCTTTAATGAGGGAAAGAGAGGAAAGTGAGCAGGAGATTTACAAGAACATTACCCGCAATACTCAGCTTAAGAATGAACTCGCTGAACTTCACATTAAATACTCAGAAGTCGTACACAAGTGTAACCAAATGCAAGACTTTATTGAGTCTTTTAGGGCTTGTTCTGATACTCATGAACAGGCATTGAGTCGCATAACAGACCTGGAAATTAGTCTCTCCCTTGCCCAGAAAACAGTACTAGATTTAGAAAAAGAAAATAAAAGTATATTAGAAGATAAGCATTCTCAAAGCCTGTTTAGTGAGTTAACGCTATGTAATTCGGCAGCTCTTGATAATTCAACCTCGGAATGTGTCAACTATGTGGATAAACCATTCTTTAGTAATGATACTATTTGTGGCTTTAGTAGCGGAAAGAAACTAAAAAAATATATTAAAATTAATAGATACATTAGGAAAACACAAAAGTTAATTAAAAGACAAAATTATTATAATAAGTACAGTCACTTAAAGAGAGAACGTAAGGTACTTTTAGAACAATTAAATATGATAAACATGGAAACATGTAATAAAAATAAAGAAAGTGAAATGATAGGTAGTCAAATAGGTAACAAAATTGACAATTTGGAACTATCACTAAGGGAAATGTACACTAACTTGTGTGAGTTTTCTCACAAGCAACTAAATAATCAAAAAATGGCTGCCTATGATATGATTGATCTTTGTAATTTTAATTCAGACCGGTTTGAATCGCTAGGTAAAAAACGCAGCTGCAATTGTACCAAAGTGAGCAACAATTTATGTAAAACTGATACATTAGGTCGGGCTGCTCAGGAGGTTTATATACCAACAAACTCTGACACCTCTAACAATCCCGATAGTATATTACTGAATAATGAAAATAACCCACCTACAAGAATAAGTAACGCTAAAACAATTATGTTCTGCGATGAGATTGGGAAGGGCTTGGGCCAATTAATCCAGAAACATTCTAAGGAAAGTGTTACTAATTATTGTATGCCTGGATCAAGCATAAATGAGATTATGAAAGTAATTGTAAAAAAATCTTATAGTGAAAACACAAACTTGATTGTTTTAATCGGGAATAGAGATAGTATAAACAAAAACCATTTAATATCATACTGTAACTCATTATGCTCTCTAAATGTTAGAAAAGTTGTTATGTTTACATTTCCCTATAGTCAAGGGTTTTCACAATTAGAGAATAAATTAAGATATAATCTTAATTTAACATTAAGCACAATAGCATCTCATAATAGTCAGATACAAATAATTGACATAAATACCCTGTTATGTAATCTTAACTTGACGAAAGATAAATACTATCTGCATAATTATCATAAGCGACAAATAGCATTATCGCTATCTTTTTATTTTAATCAACTAGCCAACAATCTGGCTACTCTAACTTCTGCTTCTTTTGAGCAGCTAAAATGTGACATTTCTAATTCAACTTTGGAATCTGTTCCAAATAATTCGATTCTTTTGAATCCAAATACTGACATGGTTAATTTAAATTACCATTAGAGACAACGGAGGCATACTCTAGCCCAGTATTGACAAGAGGAAGGCCTAAATGTTTAAAAATAGTACACCAGAATATCCAAGGCTTTTCTGCTGGCAAAGACCTAGAAATAAGTTTATTTTTAAATTGTGAAAATATTGATGTGTTATGTGTTACTGAACATTGGTTAAAAGAATATGAATTATTGTTAAATTTGGATAATTATAGTGTTGTAAGTTCATTCAATAGAAAAACTGCAGTAAGGGGGGGTTCTTTAATAATTTTACCTAATAACACACAATATAAAGAGCGAAAGGATATAGTATCCCTCTCTGTTGAACGAATTTGTGAGATATCATGCGTGGAACTTGAACAAATGATTATAATCTGTGTATATAGCCCCCCTGGAGCAAATTACACAGTCTTTGAGTCCACTATGGAGGATGTTTTGAAAATATGCTGTCGTAAGAATAAAAAAATTGTAGTTTGTGGAGATTTTAATATAGACATCTTAGATATTAAATTAGCACAACTCTCCAGTAAATTCCTTAATCTTTTTAAATCATTTAATTTGCTTCACACTTTTAATGAACCAACGCGAATTACGCCAACATCGGCTACTTGCTTAGATAACATCTTTTCCAACTGTAACTTAATTGAGAATTCGGTAATTAATATTATTAAATCCGACCACAGTGGACAACTAGCTTCTTTTGAGCACTATAATGTTACTCCTAAACGCGAAGTAATTTGCAGGCCAATACCGAAACGTGGTATTACTAAATTTAGAAATAATGTACAAGATAAAATTCAATGTTTGCCAGCTTCTGCTGACGCTAATAACTCTTATCAATCATTATTTGATATTGTTGAAAAAGAATTTAGTAACAATTTTAAACAAAAAGTTATAAAGTGTAATGATCGTAAGAAGTTCAGTGACTGGGCCACACCTGGTATTTATAATAGCAGAAGAAAGTTATTTGAACTCTATGCCCAAAAAACGACTTCCTGTGATCCTAGCTTCATTGAATATGTCAAGAAATATTCAAAAACATTTAGGAAAGTATGTGCTCTGGCAAAATCTAGGTATATTTCAAATAAAATTAAATCATCTGAAAATAAAATAAAAGCTACCTGGAGTATTATAAACCAAGAAACTGGCAAAATAAAAAGCAAAATTAATTCATTTAACTTAAAAATTAGTGATCAGACTTTTGAATCAGATATTGAGGTGGCTAGTGCTTTTGAAGGTTACTTTGCTCGAATTCCGTTAGAAACTACTAGCAGACTTAACTCTTGCCCCAACACCGCTGTCTCTCTTATGGAATCTAGTGTGAACAAGTGCCAGGAAACATTTAGTTTTAGCTATGTCACTACCGAAGATATTATTAAAGCATTCAAAGCAATAAATATTAAGAAAACAGAAGATCTCTGGGGCATATCTACAAGTATCATCAAATCAATAATTGATGTGATAGCTCCATCATTAGCAATAATTTTTAACCAATGTATAAGTGAAGGGGTCTTTCCTAATTTAATGAAAAATAGTAAAATAATTCCTCTGTTTAAAGCTGGTGACAAAAGTGACCCAGCAAATTTTAGACCTATATCCATACTACCAGCAATAAGTAAAATATTTGAGAAATTAATTTATGCTCAACTTTTAGAATATTTTAAATTAAATAGTATACTGCATGAGAAACAGTTTGGTTTTTCAAAAGGTAAAAGTACAACTGATGCTGGGGTTGCATTTCTAAAACATGTACTTGATGCCTGGGAGGACAAGCAGGATGTAATCGCTATTTTTTGTGACCTTTCCAAGGCATTCGATTGTGTTGATCACCAAACACTATTAAGGAAGTTAAAACATTATGGTGTTTCTGAAATGTCAGTAAGCCTTATGCATTCATATCTGTATGAAAGAACTCAGAAGGTAGTTATTAATAAAACTGAGTCTACCGGAGCTCCCATTACTATGGGCGTACCCCAAGGATCAATATTGGGCCCGCTGTTGTTTTTAATATACATAAATGACCTTCCTTACTACGCGAAGAATTTATGTGAGACAGTGCTATTTGCAGATGATACATCTCTAGTCTTTAAAGTAGATAGAGGTGATGACTGTTCTGACGAAGTAAATAGTGCTCTTTCAAAAGTGTCACATTGGTTTAATAGTAATAATTTATCATTAAACTCAAAGAAAACTAAGTGTTTAAAATTTTCGTTACCTAATGTAAGACAAGTTGATTTTCATATAAGACTAGACGGCGATATGGTCGAATTCATTAACAATACAAAGTTTCTAGGTATTATATTAGACTCGCGACTACAATGGGATCCTCATATCGAAGCCTTGGCGAGTAGACTCAGTTCGGCCGCATTCGCAGTAAAGAAAATAAGGCTCTTAACCGATATTGAAACGGCTAGAATAGTCTATTTTAGTTATTTTCATAGTGTTATGTCCTACGGCCTTTTGTTGTGGGGCTCAGCCGCTAACATCCAAAGTATATTCGTGCTCCAAAAAAGGGCTATTCGCGCCATGTACAACCTCCGATCGAGAGATTCTTTAAGAGATCTATTTAAAGAAATAAACATTTTAACTGTTGCAGGACAATACATCTATGAAAATATTATTTATGTGAAAAAATATTATAATACATTTGTAAAGCAGAGCGATATTCATCGCTTTAACACAAGAAATAAAGATAAACTTGTCGTTCCCAAGTTTAGGCTAGAAAAATCCAGAGCCTCATTTCTGGGGAAAAGCATATCCTTTTTTAATAAAGTTCCACAGCATATTATTGAACTACCATTGCATAAATTTAAATGTTACATTAAAGAGTCGCTGATGAGCAAAGGATACTATAAAGTAGACGATTATTTGAATGACCGCAATGCATGGTCATGATGTAACACATAACATAATCACTGTTTAAATTGATGTATTTTTATACTAAGCAATTGTTGTATTAGTAACGATATGTTTTTTTTTGTAAATGTCGTTACCTAACTAAGAAACGCTGGCAAGTTTCTTGCGCCCATTCTTCTTGTCAGTTAAAAAAGTCTTGAATGGGTGGTAGGAAAATGTTGACGATTCATAAGTACATATTTATTATGTCTAAGTGAATAAAGAATATTTTTATCTTATCTTATCTATTACATTAACCTAAATTTGAGCTTTGTTGTTTTAGGTAATTCCAAGAGGCAACTTTGTATTTCTTAAAACTAACCAAAACAAAAGAAAATACAGTTCACAACTTAACCGGAGTAAAGAAGATTCGGTTTCTCAGAAAGTTATGAAATTAATCAAAGGCTAAAGAGTTGCAATAGTTTTTACAAGTGCGTCATGCCTGGCACCACGGAGGCCTCTTTAACCAAAGTTAAACTGTGGGAAAACTCTGCTACCCTTCACACCCATATGTGCTCATCCAGGAAAAGCTCCCTCCTGGCCTTGAACTTCCCAGATCATTATGGAGATCTTTAAATAGACTCCGTACCCAAGTTGGTCGAAGTAAAGACAACCTGTCCAGGTGGGGCTTCACCAGTAACACGGATCTCGCGTGCAGGTGTGGTTACACTCCACAGACCATGGCCCACCTCATTGATTGCTCTGCATGCATGCCCGGACACCTGCACGCGTGAGGACCTCATGTTGGCTGCAGATAATGTGGTGAGAGTGGCACAGTTTTGGGCCAACAACATATGATTTTGTACTTGTCATTGACATGTTGAAGAAGAAGTTATGAATGAAAGGTAGGTAATGTTTGTTTATTCTTTTTATATGAATGTAAGTAGGTATGTGTAATTAATTATTGATTAGTTTTGTTAAAAAATATACATTTTCAATATACATTTAGAAGTGATATCATATGGTGATAATGATAAAGCACAGTAGATAACTTGGGATTAAATTTAAATAATCAGTTGTCACATTTAACAAGTTTCAATTTAGTGAAGTTGTTAATACCAAGTCAAGAGAAAATAACAGTGTAAGTAATTCAATAACTTTGTCAAAACATTTCAAATGCCTTATCATCAAATTCATATTTCTGATTCTGACAAACAGAACAGAATTATAACAAATGTACCGGTGGGATAATATATGATTGTTGTCGGTACGAATGATGGTTTATTGTGATTGTCTTATGACTAGGTATGTTATAACTGTTACTGCTGCCTACTATCTTAGATCTTACTTAATTATATATACTACCTCTCATCAGTCTATGTACAAAGCTTATCTACTTAATAACAGTTATTAACTATAAACATTGATTATCTATAACTTGTGCATAGCGGCACAACAAACAAAATGTGCTTTATATGAAATATGAAATATACACACTACTCTTTCTTGATTTACAAATTTTTCAGTTCAACTATCACTTATTTGTTTATAAAATGTTATGGCAGATTATAGTTACAATATGTAGAATCTATACTAACCAAATCTAATCTTTTCAGATAACTTGAGTCTCAACGAGGTTCGTGGTGCTGCGAAGATGCCCGTGTCTGCCTATTCTTGTGGTTATAAGTTATCAAATCAGAATTATGGTGCAAATTACTGCTGTTAGTTGCTATATTGATTACTTACTGCATTAAATGTTTAACTATTAGAATTAGGTTATTGCGTCTTGCATTGAAACTAAAGTGATATTAACTGTGAATAATGAAATGGCAGATACTAAATAAAACTACTAGGAAAAATAGCATTAGCATTTGTGCATAATAAGTATTTGCAAGCAGTTTAATCTTTCTTGTAGCTGATAAAGTATTTATATTTCTTAGTTTATCTATAAAGTCAATTTAGTAAGTAATTTCATTACTCTCATTCTTTGTCTTGTATAAATCTCAACTTATACTTATGTACTTTGTATTTGATAAAATTATAATGTCAAGTAATAAATGCCTTCTTTCATCAAATATGTTTTTTATTTGAGCACAATTTAAAATAGTATATTACTAGGGTTGTACCAAACGTCGATGATTTGCACAACTATCGATAACGAATCAAGGGTCGATAGTTCTGGCAGTACTATGTTGTCAAAATCTAATCGGGGTCCGTCATTCACTAACAAACGGCCGCTATAATGCTTGATTCCTATCTGTACTAGTCTATATAATTTGTGGTGTTGTGCACAAATTATATAGACTAGTAGTGTTGTGTTGTGTTATGATTTATTTATGAACATTTATGAATTGTATTGTAAAAAAGTTCGTCCTTTTTGGACAGGCGAAGACATCAAGCCATACTGCCAATTCTTGAGTATTATGTATGTTATTATAGTTTCTTATGTTTTCATTAGAATGTAGGTGTGTTACATTCTAATGCTTCTTGGAGTATTTGGCGTCAAGTATGTCGAGTCGGTCTTCTCGGTAATTCTTGCTGAGGTAGTCACCACTACAATAAAACACTCGGCATCACGTTACCGAGATAGCGCATATTTTAATCATTCCACACATCGTCCAGTTGCGTAAACACTTGGGGCACAAAACCACACCTATCTTGATTCACAAAGTCCACTATGAAACAAATTGCGATTAATTAAAATATCCACTTAACCTAACCCGCCAAGATGGCGCCAAAAACTCGAACATTTATGAATGAGAATGACTCAAATGAATAATGACTGACTTATGTTAAGCCCACAGTACAGGTTGGCCGACCATGGTCGGCGATCATGACCAATACATCGTACATTGACACTTTTGAACGAACAAGTTTAAAAAGGTTCTATCAAAAGTGTCAATGTACGATGTATTGGTCATGGTCGTCGGCCATCCTGTACTGGGGGCTTAATGCCCCCAGTACAGGATGGCCTTTTTGTGCCCCCAGTACACGATGGCCGATCATGGTCGGCGACCATGACCAATACATCGTACATTGACACTTTTGAACGAACAAGTTTAAAAAGGTTCTTTCAAAAGTGTCAATGTACGATGTATTGGTCATGGTCGCCGACCATGATCGGCCATCGTGTACTGGGGGCTTTAAACTTTTGAAAGAACCTTTTTAAACTTGTTCGTTCAAAAGTGTCAATGTACGATGTATTGGTCATGGTCGCCGACCATGATCGGCCATCGTGTACTGGGGGCACAAAAAGGCCATCCTGTACTGGGGGCATTAAGCCCCCAGTACAGGATGGCCGACGACCATGACCAATACATCGTACATTGACACTTTTGATAGAACCTTTTTAAACTTGTTCGTTCAAAAGTGTCAATGTACGATGTATTGGTCATGATCGCCGACCATGGTCGGCCAACCTGTACTGTGGGCTTAACATAAGTCAGTCATTATTCATTTGAGTCATTCTCATTCATAAATGTTCGAGTTTTTGGCGCCATCTTGGCGGGTTAGGTTAAGTGGATATTTTAATTAATCGCAATTTGTTTCATAGTGGACTTTGTGAATCAAGATAGGTGTGGTTTTGTGCCCCAAGTGTTTACGCAACTGGACGATGTGTGGAATGATTAAAATATGCGCTATCTCGGTAACGTGATGCCGAGTGTTTTATTGTAGTGGTGACTACCTCAGCAAGAATTACCGAGAAGACCGACTCGACATACTTGACGCCAAATACTCCAAGAAGCATTAGAATGTAACACACCTACATTCTAATGAAAACATAAGAAACTATAATAACATACATAATACTCAAGAATTGGCAGTATGGCTTGATGTCTTCGCCTGTCCAAAAAGGACGAACTTTTTTACAATACAATTCATAAATGTTCATAAATAAATCATAACACAACACAACACTACTAGTCTATATAATTTGTGCACAACACCACAAATTATATAGACTAGTACAGATAGGAATCAAGCATTATAGCGGCCGTTTGTTAGTGAATGACGGACCCCGATTAGATTTTGACAACATAGTACTGCCAGAACTATCGATCCTTGATTCGTTATCGATAGTTGTGCAAATCATCGACGTTTGGTACAACCCTAGTAATATACTATTTTAAATTGTGCTCAAATAAAAAACATATTTGATGAAAGAAGGCATTTATTACTTGACATTATAATTTTATCAAATACAAAGTACATAAGTATAAGTTGAGATTTATACAAGACAAAGAATGAGAGTAATGAAATTACTTACTAAATTGACTTTATAGATAAACTAAGAAATATAAATACTTTATCAGCTACAAGAAAGATTAAACTGCTTGCAAATACTTATTATGCACAAATGCTGCTTGATAATGGATTAGAGAGGAAACTACAATTTTGTGACCACGTCCTAGTTTTTATGATAAGGGGTGTAGTTAAAAAATTCAAACAGCCAATCGCCTACACTTTCTGTGCTGGAAGCACGAAGACTTATGATTTGAAAAAACAAATAATAGAAATCATAAAAGAAGTGCAGAAAACAGGCCTTAAAGTAGTTGCTACAGTGTGTGACCAAGGAGCATCGAACGTTGCTGCTATAAATGACTTGTTGAGAGAAACGAGAGAAGAGTACTTAAGAAAAGGCGCGCAGTATACGGGAGGGTTCTTTGAAATAGAAAAAGAAAAAATATTTCCACTTTTTGACCCTCCCCATCTGATGAAAGGAATCAGAAATAATCTATTAACCAAAAATTTAAAATACGTTGCTAATAATAAAAGTAAAACGGCGAAATGGTCACACATTGTAGAACTTTTCAACAGGAGTCCAGGATATAGTGGAGTGAAATTGGTACCAAAATTGACAGCACAACATGTGATGCCGCATTTGATACCCAAAATGAGGGTAAAGCATTGTACCCAAGTGTTCAGCAAGTCTGTAGGTGTGGCAATGGGGTATATGACTGGTAAGCATTTTTTTATTTAAAGCAATACTTATAAATAATGAGCTAAGTACCTAAATTCTATTAACAAAACAATCTCAATAAATTGTGTTTATCACTCTATTTGTTTTAATGACAGATTAATAAAAATTAACAATCGTATGTCTCTTTATCATAAAAGTAATATCAATTTAGTTTTGTATTTTATATATTTTTTCTAAGTTTTTAGGTAGGTAATCCTTACTAAAAACTGTGTAAGCAGCTATGTTAAATAAGTACTAATTCTTGCATTTCACTTTTTTGTTAAGCTTTCCTTAGCGGTCTTAGCTACTTACACTAATTATTGAAAAATGGAAAATTAAGTATTTTAGAAAAAATCAACCCGTCTCACAAAGTTATTTTTTTTTTCTAAAATACTTAATTTTCTAGTTTTCAATAATAAAAAAAATGCATTGTGAATGCAAAAAAGTAAATATTTAAATACTACACTAATTACCATATTTTTCTTTTCAGAATGTGGACGATTACCAATAGAGAGCTGTGACACCGCTGACACTTTATTTTTATTTGACGACCTATTTGACAGCGTTAATGGGAGCAGCAGCCGCTTAAAGGGAGGCAAAGTGTACCGAACAGCAGTTACTCCCACATCGCCGCATCACAGATTGTGGAACACGACATTACCCATTTTGAAATCGATGAAATTTATAAAAAATGGTAAAGAAGTATGTGTACCCACACTTGTAAGTTGGGTAAAGACTATAGAAGGTTTCAAACTAATTTGTGAACATTTGAATACCAAAGGTGTGAATTCCCTGTTGCTGCGAAACTTTAACCAAGATGCATTAGAGAATTTTTTTGGTGCAATTCGTGCTCATGGATATCGCAATGTAATGCCTACCGCGTCTGCCTTTGAAGCATCGTTTAAAACGCTTTTAGTTAATAATATGACATCAAGTCACTCTGTAGGAGCAAACTGTGAGAGAGACAACAGCAAATGCCTTCAGTCATTGAAATATTTTCTTACTGTAGACGCGGTAGAAATAGAGAAAATTGATGAGCATGAGTTGCATATCGAGGATGTTAACATAGACCAATTAGACACACAGATGTTAATAGAAGGAAAAACTCCAATGCAAGTAGAGAAAAGTGCAGCAATTGGTTATTGCAGTGGGTGGATAGCACAGTCATTAAAAAAAATATATGGCAAGTGTGAATGTTGTACTCATAATTTGATTGCAAAAAATGATGAAAGCTTTCATAAATTTATAAAATTAAAAGAGTACGAAAATAAGCAATGGCTGTGTTATCCAACAAGGGCACTGTTTGACTTTTTTGCAAATGTAGAAAATATCACCATTGAAGTATTGAGAAGAAGGTGTAATAAGGATTCTTTATTAAGTTATATAATATTTGTTGTGGATATTACAATCGACAGTAGTTTTTTAACGTGTCGTACACATAAAAACCAATTATTAAAAAAATTGCAACACAAAAGCATCAAATTTTTTATTATGAATTGGTGCAAAGATGTAAACAGTGTCCTTATGGGGAAAACCACCTTTTGGGATACCAAAGATAAAATGAAAAATGCGGCCCATGCCCATTTTCTGAAAAATAAAGGTAGAAAAAGACAGTAACGCAACTTATACCTAGTAAATAGTTTGTAGTAAGTACATATTATATATTATGTCAGCGTAAGATTGTGAAACCCGTTAGTTTAATAATTTACCTCGCGAGATTATCAACTTACGATAAATTATGAACAGTACGTACGAGACAGTATGCACACGGCTGCCGCGAGCCTCCGAAGTCCTGTAGAACACGTCACACTTCACTGCGCTTCGCGATCGCCTTCAATTTCGTAGTTATTTTTTTTATCAATACAACTTATGGATTGTTTCACAAAAAAATAACCACGACGAAATATAAGACGAGCGCATACTGTCTCGTACGTACTGATCATAATTTAGTAGTTAGTTCATAATTTGTGATGGAAAGTGACCTTACTTAATGTGTGAAGGTCATTTTTCAATTTGACTACTCTGTATGAAATACCTATAACAGGGAAAAAGGATTTCCCTTGACGAGTTTCTTGCAAGTTCTTTCCGCGAGGTCTCTCGCCGTAGGATTTGCGAACCTTTGACGTTCATAAGTGTTGTTACCCCAACCTAAATTTAATTAAAAATAATTGATTTGATTTGATTTATCGAAAGTTTATAATCTCGCGAGGTAGATTATAAACTAACGGGTTTCACAATCTTACGATGACATATTATATATTATATTACCGGCCAAACCCGATTTTAGGACAAAGTTTTCGAGTGCGAGTTTGCCTCGGAAGTCCTCAAGACCACGTCACAAAAATAACCACGAAATTAAAGGCAATCGCTTCGTTGCGCTTCGCTTCGGCGATCGCGCCTTAAATTTCTAACCTATCACGTGTACTGAAGTCCTGTAACTTCCGAGGCAAACTCGCTCTCTGAAATGTCAACGCAATGATCTGATTTGGCCTAGGAAAAACTAGTTTATCCTAAAATCGGGTTTGGCCGTTAACATAATACACAGTGACCGGTGAAATTTTACTTGTTGACTTCCCGAAAATTATTTGAAGTACTCATCAATACAATCAACTTTTATACTATGGGAACAAATCTGAAATTGTGAAATAAAAATCAGCTGTAATTAATAGGCCAGTGCCCCAGCAGTGGGGACATTAAATGGCTGATGATGATGATGATGTTCTATACATTTCAATCGTGTTGATTTGAAAATTAGTATGGAACAGCTGATGTTTTTTAGCGATTTCAGAGTTGTTCCCCTAGTAAAAGTTGTTTGTATTAATTAGTACTTCAAGTTATTTTCGTAAAGTCAACAAGTAAAATAAAATTCACGGTGTAAGTATAAAGCCTGACCAGACATAAAAAACCTCGCTATGTTGCGGAAATGTGTTTTTTATGACATTTGTAACAATGAAAAGGCGAAAGTGGCGCCTCAAGCCAGGTTTTTTATTTGTATGGTCAGGCTTTACTTAAGGCGCTAATTGCCGTCCTCTAGCGCCGCCAATTGATTTATTTTTATTATACGTAAACATCAATATTTGAAAAAAGAAAACAACCATTCCCTCTTAAATTGTGTCTAAAATTTTTTGACTAACTCTTCAACAGTTTTCATCCTTTCTGTAAGTTTTAAAATGGTTTTAAACCAAAATTGGCCACTTTTGGTATTAAACCGCTATGATCATTAGTTCGCCTATACTTAACTGTATTTATCATAACCCATTGTGTAATTGTGATTGAAACTGACCTTAGTCATACCATGTTAAGGTCATTTTTCAATTTGACGACTCTGTATGAAATAAAACAGGGAGAAAAAAACAACCCTTGGAGTTTCTTGCCGGTTCTTCTCCAAGGCCTCCCGCTGTAGGGTTTGCGAACCGATGGCGTAGCTTCTATGACGTTCACAAGTATTGTAAATAACAATCTAAATTGAATAAACAAATTTGAATCTTGAATCTTGAATCTTGAACCATTTAAAAACTAGTACAAAGAATAAAAAAATTTAAAGGGTTATGTAGAAAAAAAATATAAGAAGACAAATGTAAGAGGGCATGGTTGTTATCTTTTTTCAAATATTGATCTGGTTTACGTATAATAAAAATAAAACAAATTTATATGAGTAATGTACCTACTAACCTACTTATAAAGTTCACCTATTATTGTTATCCTACATATCATTGTAATTTAACAGTCAACATTTGTTATTAGATGTAACTGAAGACAAATGTTAACTGTTAATTTATTTGAAATAATGGTTATTTATTAACCCTTTATAGGGCATAGCAAAATTAAAATTAGTATAGGGGCTATAACCACATCACATGTCTAATAAGGTCGATTTTATTGAAACTTTTGACAAGTTCCTGAACGGGCGTAAACACAAACGTAGTATGTAAAAACGCGAAATAATTCTGCCCGATAAAGAGTTAAATAAATAACCATTATTTCAAAATGAAGGTTGGATAAGATTAAATTCTTTTAAAGCCTCTTCTAGCTTTTTGAAATCCTTTACTTATCTGCCTTTTAGGGCTTATTTTTCAATCCTCAGATAATAGTTATCAGTCAGTTAAAATTGATAACCAACCAAAATAAATTATTAATGTCAATCTCAAAATAAGAGAGATATGAATGAAATTGCTTTCAATTTGAGGGTACTACACAATATCAGACCTTCGATCAACAATAACAAAGTATCAGACGAACAATTTTTAAAGCAGGCATTGAAAAATCGGCCCAGTTGACTGTAACTAATTTGTTTAACAACTTGAGTAACATAAGTATGAGTATGTTCCCTTGTAAAACACCTAATTTGCAATAAATATTTGAAAACTTCAAATTCTTTTTCAATTTATTACTATACTCCCAACATGAGGTATTTTGTACAAATTGAAAAAGAATTTAAATTGTTATTTCTATTTATATAATCGTCTACTTAAGACTGACTGACGATTTTTTATAGTACTAACAATTTAAATTCTTAATAAAATTTGAATTTCGCGGCATGGTTTGCTAGGCTAGCCCATAGAAACTGTTAGGAAATCTGCGACACAGATGGCGCTAGTTTCTTCGAAAAGTTGAGTCGCCAGTCTATACCCGTATATATATATTAGTCTATGGCCTTAGTTTGTGTTTTTTTACTCATTTCGGTTTTCTAGTATTCTATAGATGTTTTTCCACTTTTTCTCAGATATTTATTTACAGAAATATGGATACATTATTCGAAGATGCCTTCGGTACAAGTAAGTAAATCTATTTACGTAGTTTTATGTATCAATTATTTATTACATTAACCTAAATTTGAGTTTTGTTGTTTTAGGTAATTCCAAGAGGCAACATTGTATTTCTTAAAACTAACCAAAACAAAAGAAAATACAGTTCACAACTTAACCGGAGTAAAGAAGATTCGGTTTCTCAGAAAGTTATGAAATTTATCAAAGGCTAAAGAGTCGAAATAGTTTTTACAAGTGCGTCATTCCTGGCACCACGGAGGCCTCTTTAACCAAAGTTAAACTGTGGGAAAAGTCTGCTACCCTTTCACACCCATATGTGCTCATCCAGGAAAAGCTCCCTCCTGGCGTTGAACATCCCAGATCATTATGGAGATCTTTAAATAGACTCCATACCCAAGTTGGTCGAAGTAAAGGCAACCTGTCCAGGTGGGGCTTCACCAATAACACGGATCTCGCGTGCAGGTGTGGTTACACTCCACAGACCCTGGCCCACCTCATTGATTGCTCTTTATGCCCGGACACCTGCACGTGTGAGGACCTCATGTTGGCTGCAGATAATGCAGTGAGAGTGGCTCAGTTTTGGGCCAACAACATATGATTTTGTACTTGTCATTGACATGTTGAAGAAGAAGTTATGAATGAAAGGTAGGTAATGTTTGTTTATTCTTTTTATATGAATGTAAGTAGGTATGTGTAATTAATTATTGATTAGTTTTGTTAAAAAAACCTTCCTAATACCTTATTTCAATATACATTTAGAAGTGATATCATATGGTGATAATGATAAAGCACAGTAGATTAATTGGGATTAAATCAGTCGTCACATTTAACAAGTTTCAATTTAGTGAAGTTGTTAATACCAAGTTAAGAGAAAATAACAGTGTAAGTAATTCAATAACTTTGTCAAAACATTTAAAATGCCTTATTATCAAATTCATATTTCTGATTCTGACAAACAGAACAGAATTATAACAAATGTACCGGTGGGATAATATATGATTGTTGTCGGTACAAATGATGGTTTATTGTGATTGTCTTATGACTATGTTATAACTGTTACTGCTACCTACTATCTTGGATCTTACTTAATTATATATACTACCTCTCATCAGTCATCATCATCTAACTTAATAATTGTTATTAACTATAAACATTGATTATCTATAACTTGTGCATAGCGGCACAACAAACAAAATGTGCTTTATACACATTACTCTTTCTTGATTTACAAACTTTTCAGTTAAACTATCACTTAAGTATTTGTTTATAAAATGTTATGGCAGATTATAGTAACAATATGTAGAATCTATACTAACCAAATCTAATCTTTTCAGATAACTTGAGTCTCAACGAGGTTCGAGGAGTGCTGCGAAGATGCCCGTGTCTGCCTATTCTTGCGGTAATAAGTTATCAAATCAGAATTATGGTGCAAATTACTGCTGTTAGTTGCTATATTGATTACTTACTGCATTAAATGTTTAACTATTAGAGTTAGGTTATTGCGTCTTGCATTGAAAGTGATATTAACAGTAAATAATGAAATGGCAGATACTAAATAAAACTAGAATTTGTGCGTAAAAAATATTTGCAAGCAGTTTAATTTTTCTTGTGGCTGATAAAGTATTTATATTTCTTAGTTTATCTATTAAGTCAATTTAGTAAGTAATTTCATTACTCTCATTCTGTCTTGTATAAATCTCAACTTATACTTATGTACTTTGTATTTGATAAAATTATAATGTCAAGTAATAAATGCCTTCTTTCATCAAATGTGGTTTTTATTTGAGCAGAATTTAAAATAGTATATTACTAGGGTTGTACCAAACGTCGATGATTTGCACAACTATCGATAACGAATCAAAGGTCGATAGTTCTGGCAGCACTATGTTGTCAAAATCTAATCGGGGTCCGTCATTCACTAACAAACGGCCGCTATAAGGCTTGATTCCTATCTGTACTAGTCTATATAATTTGTGCTGCTGATGCATATAATTTGTGCTGAACACTTATCAGGCGTTGGAATCACCCATAGAATAGGTCAAAACTTAGTGGCCGGTAGCCCCGATACCCATTCATTGGCTATAATTAAGACCGCCATTTTGTTGGGGTGCCCCCATTGGCTAAAATTAAGGCTGTCACTTTTTTCAAGAATTTCAAGATGTCGTTTATTTAGTTTGTGTTTTTTACTCATTTCGGTTTTCTAGTATTCTTTAGATGTTTTTCCACTTTTTCTCAGATATTTCTTTACAGAAATATGGATACATTATTCGAAGATGCCTTCGGTACACGTAAGTAAATCTATTTACGTAGTTTTATGTATCAATTATTTATTACATTAACCTAAATTTGAGTTTTGTTGTTTTAGGTAATTCCAAGAGGCAACTTTGTATTTCTTAAAACTAACCAAAACAAAAGAAAATACAGTTCACAACTTAACCGGAGTAAAGAAGATTCGGTTTCTCAGAAAGTTATGAAATTTATCAAAGAGTCGCAATAGTTTTTATAAGTGCGTCATGCCTGGCACCACGGAGGCCTCTTTAACCAAAGTTAAACTGTGGGAAAACTCTGCTACCCTTCCACACCCATATGTGCTCATCCAGGAAAAGCTCCCTCTGGCCTTGAACTTCCCAGATCATTATGGAGATCTTTAAATAGACTCCGTACCCAAGTTCGTTGAAGTAAAGACAACCTGTCCAGGTGGGGCTTCACCAGTAACACGGATCTCGCGTGCAGGTGTGGTTACACTCCACAGACCATGGCCCACCTCATTGATTGCTCTGCATGCCCGGACACCTGCATGCGTGAGGACCTCATGTTGGCTGCAGATAACGCGTTGAGAGTGGCACAGTTTTGGGCCAACAACATATGATTTTGTACTTGTCATTGACATGTTGAAGAAGAAGTTATGAATGAAAGGTAGGTAATGTTTGTTTATTTTTTTTTATATGAATGTAAGTAGGTATGTGTAATTAATTATTGATTAGTTTTGTTAAAAAAAACCTTCCTAATACCTTATTTCAATATACATGTAGAAGTGATATCATATGGTGATAATGATAAAGCACAGTAGATTACTTGGGATTAAATTTAAATAATCAGTTGTCACATTTAACAAGTTTCAATTTAGTGAAGTTGTTAATACCAAGTCAAGAGAAAATAACAGTGAAAGTAATTCAATAACTTTGTCAAAACATTTGAAATGCCTTATCATCAAATTCATATTTCTGATTCTGACAAACAGAACAAAATTATAACAAATGTACCGGTGGGATAATATATGATTGTTGTCGGTACGAATGATGGTTTATTGTGATTGTCTTATGACTATATTATAACTGTTACTGCTACCTACTATCTTAGATCTTACTTAATTATATATATTACCTCTCATCAGTCTATGTACAAAGCTTATCTACTTAATAACAGTTATTAACTATAAACATTGATTATCTATAACTTGTGCATAGCGGCACAACAAACAAAATGTGCTTTATACACACTACTCTTTCTTGATTTACAAACTTTTCAGTTTAACTATCACTTATTTGTTTATAAAATGTTATGGCAGATTATAGTAACAATATGTAGAATCTATACTAACCAAATCTAATCTTTTCAGATAACTTGAGTCTCAACGAGGTTCATGGAGTGCTGCGAAGATGCCCGTGTCTGCCTATTCTTGCGGGAATAAGTTATCAAATCAGAATTATGGTGCAAATTACTGCTGTTAGTTGCTATATTGATTACTTACTGCATTAAATGTTTAACTATTAGAATTAGGTTATTCCGTCTTGCATTGAAAGTGATATTAACAGTAAATAATGAAATGGCAGATACTAAATAAAACTACTAGGAAAAATAGCATTAGCATTTGTGCGTAATAAATATTTGCAAGCAGTTTAATTTTTCTTGTGGCTGATAAAGTATTTATATTTCTTAGTTTATCTATAAAGTCAATTTAGTAAGTAATTTCATTACTCTCATTCTTTGTCTTGTATAAATCTCAACTTATACTTATGTACTTTGTATTTGATAAAATTATAATGTCAAGTAATTAAATGCCTTCTTTCATCAAATGTGTTTTTTATTTGAGCAGAATTTAAAATAATATATTACTAGGGTTGTACCGCAACCCTAGTAAACGTCGATGATTTGCACAACTATCGATAACGAATCAAGGGTGTCGATAGTTCTGGCAGCACTATGTTGTCAAACTCTAATCGGGGCCGTCATTCACTAACAAACGGCCGCTATAAGGCTTGATTCCTATCTGTACTAGTCTATATAATTTGTGACACTTATTTTCTTTGTATGAAATAAATTGTATAGTAATGTTCAAGTGCTAAGAAGTTATTATTTAAGATCGAAGAATCTTATTATTATCGCAATGGCTACACGTGAGATTCTAACATTACAATTTGGACATTACTCCAACTACATTGGTACTCACTTTTGGAATATACAAGAACAGAGCTTTGATTACACTGGTACCAAGAAGAATTATATCAATCATGACATTCTATACAGAGAGGGACAAACTGCTAAAGGTGAAGTTACTTATACTCCTAGGCTCCTTCTTGCAGATTTAAAAGGTTCTTTGAAGTCTCTGCCTACTGCAGGAGGGTTACCTAAAGAAGAAGGTTTGGAAGAACCACAGTGGGATACTGTAGAGACCATTGAAGAACCACCCCCTGAGAAGAATCAGTTCTTGAAAGACATTGATAGTAAAGGTGTAAATATAGAAGAAAATCAATACAATTTTGAGGAAGATGTAAAAACTTGGACTGATTTCTTGTATCCCCGTTTGCATTCTAGATCTGTAAATATTGTAAAAGAATATTCCCATGGAGATGAACAGGTAAATAACTTAAACAATAATATTGAACTTATTTAAATTTAAAGTAACATTTTGTTTAGTTGTATTTACACTAAAACTAAACAGTTCATCTGCTACTTTTAGATTGAAAAACTGTCTTAAAGACAAAATGTAATAATATATGTTTTTCTTTCAGGAAAGTTTTGATATTCATAGTACAGGGCGTGCAATGTGGAAACATGATTTTGGTGATTCATTTTCAGACAACATTAGAAAATATGTTGAAGAGTGTGATAGCATACAAGGTTTCCATTTAAACTTCGACTGTACAGATGGATTCTCAGGGCTAGCAGTAGGTTGTGTGGAGCATTTAGCTGATGAATATGCCAAACCTATATTGGCACATCCAATAATTGCCTCTTTTTATTTGGATAATGACCCAAAAACACAAGAAGATAGAGACAAGTCTAATCTAAAAGATTCAGTGAGATTGGTAAATACAGCATTGTCTATCCAAGAATTATCTGAGCATGCTGCTTTGTTTGTACCACTCTGTACAGGAGAAAAAGGGTGGAGAAAGCCTGGTCACCCACGTAGATTTGAATATGTCTCTTATAATCCTCAACTCCATTACCACTCTTCCGCATTGTTAGCTGCAGCTTTGGATACACTAAGTCAGAAGTATAGGCACAACACAAATTATTATACATTATCAGATGTTGCTGCAGACTTAACAGGATATGGAAGGAAAATGGCAGCTGGATCTTTGGGCATTCCATTTACATTTAATGAAACACAATACCTAATTGACCATTTAAATAATACAACAAAACCTATTTACTCATCTTTAACGCCCAGCTGTAAAATAGCCACAGATAAACTATTCCAATTAATTACTGTTAGAGGGATTCCAGAAAATTACTTAAAAGCGCCATCGAACGAAGCTAAAGAGCAAATGAATTTACCAGCATACAGATGTAACAGTATCAAGGAAATGATGGAACTTTATTTTCAAGCAAGTAATTTTCTATCTGCCACCAATGTAACTGTGGCTGAAACTCCTTTAGAGTTAAAAACGCCATTCCCAAAAATCCTTTCGAATAACCTGAATTCAAATGGATTTATTAAAGATAGAGATTCACAAGAAACTGCAAAAAGTTGTCCAGTGATAGCAGGTTATCATAATGGCAATTTTTTGGCAGATGTTATAGAGAAACTGCATAGAGAAGTGGGTCGCATAAAATTCGCAAAACTTCACAAGTTCAAAGAGGAAGGGCTTGAATCAGAAGAGTACCAAGAAAGCCTTAATAAACTAGCAGAATTTAAAGACAACTATGAGGATGATTTTGAATTATAAGCCATGTATCTTGTAATATCTTAAGATAATAAAAACTATAATAAAATTCATATAACTTTATTTTAAGATGATTTAGATAAAATAAATCATAACCCATCCACTCTCTCAATTGTACACATTTACACAAAACACAAGTCAACTGTGATCACGATGAACGTTCCAGGGCTCTCTCCTTCATTCTCGTAATAAATGCTGCACCTTTGTTCTTTCTGAAGTTTTCATAGGGGTCATTTAAGTTAACACCTATACCTGTAAAAAATGCATTTTCGAAATTAATAACATTCAACATCTAATAATTTTTAACATAAAAATTACATAATGAAAAAATATGGAATTTAAAGGCAATTTGTTCTTTCTGAAGTTTTCATAGGGGTCATTTAAGTTAACACCTATACCTGTAATAAATGCATTTTCGAAATTAATAACATTCAACATCTAATAATTTTTAACATAAAAATTACATAATAAAAAAAATATGGAATTTAAAGGCAATAACAAAACATAGGTACTTCGATAAGTTGTTTTGCATAATAAACTACGGTCTTTGTTTGGGTTGTGGGGGTAATATCTAAAAGTAATTTTTCTTTGTTATTTATCTAATTGATCACAGGTTTGTTAACACTTAAGTCTACTTGGTCCAAGATAATGCCAAAAAATTTGTCAAGTACCATAATATCTCTCATCCTCATAAGACTAATTTCAACTTTGTTTTCGTCCTGCTTGACCTTGGCCATGCATCGCTAATTTGCTCATACCACCATTTGACCGGGCTCGGCGGTGCACTGCCCGGCCGCGCCCAGCCCGCCCGCGCTCCAGCCCATCTCCTGCAGCCGGTGGGCTCATTGCCCGCTACATGTGCCGTACCTTGTGGGCTCGTTGCCCGCTACATGTACCGTACCTTTGTATTGGTCCTGCTTGTCCCGGACCGCGCCGCCGCTGATGGGCTCGGCGATGCCCTGCCCGGCCGCGCCCAGCCCGCCCGCGCTCCAGCCCATCTTCTGCAGCAGCTGGTGGCCTTTGTTGCTCGCGTCTAAGCCGCTCGACGTGCTAGGATATGCGCCTCCACTGTACACATTCGAAATCTTAGAGGCTTCAAATAATAAAAAACGGGAAATACAATACTGAAACTGAACAAGTCAAGCCGCAATTATAAAGCGGGGCTATCCGCTCGACGTGCTAGGATATGCGCCTCCACTGTACACATTCGAAATCTTAAGAGGCTTCAAGTAATAAGAACGGGAAATAAAATACTGAAACTGAACTGAAGTCAAGCCGCAATTATAAAGCGTGCGCTATATAATCAGTCGCATACTAAACCGAGTGTATGGAGACATGACACGACAGGCAGGGCGGCCAAGTATAATAGAGGCTTTAAGCTTGATGTGATTCGACTGTATTGTTATGCCAAGTTACCTAGTGATTTAACAAAAAAAAATGGATTTACTTGTTATTCGGACACGTCATACAAACTGACCAATGTCTGACACTGTTTGACAATTAAAGTTTTTTAAAAATCCACACCACCTTCATCACACCTGAAGGTGGTGGTGGTTTTCTCCAACTGTCTCTAACTGCATCACAATAATGTTGAAAACATCATTGTTATACCACCTACCAAACCGAATACAATTATGTACCCCCACTGGGGATTGAACTCGGGGCCTTTGGGTCTGACTGATATCGATGGAGTGTACCACTAAAACACAGAGAAGGTAAAAGTGATAGTGTGAGTGAGACAGTGTGAGAATGTCACGACTGCTGTGGTAATAAAATGCTGCTGTGGTCCTACGAGTACGGTAGGTCAATAAACTATAACATTTTAATGGATCACAACACAACTCAAGCCCCCTTATTACAAAACGTGGACTAAAATAGTCCTGGTTTAAAACTGGTGCTGTCACTTTCATTTTCCAAATGAAAGACAGAATTAGCATGAATTTTAAACCAGGTCTAACTTTAGTCCACATTTTGTAATAAGGGGGAAGGGGCCTAGACAAGTGACTTTCTATTATAGATATCGCCAGTAGAATAGAAAGAAAATGTATGGGATTGACATAAGCAGTCACGCGACATTTCAATCGCTAATGTCAATCCCATACATTTTCTTTCTAGGGGGGCAGGTCTTTTGTCGAAAGAAAAACTAACAGGAAGCTCGGTGGTGTGGGTGATCTAGACCGCTCGACGCGGCGCGCCCGCGGAGACTCCACCTGTCGCTCTCTCTCTCGCTCCCGGTCTCGCTCCCTGTCCCTTTCCCGCGACCGGCTGCGTGACCGTGATCTCGACCGTGACCGCGACCGCCGGCGACCTGCGAACAATTCCACATTTTTTTTATTGAGATTGTTATTGTTTTTAATGGGAAAGTAGACTTTAGTTCTATAAACATAAAGACCCAAAATTAATAAATCGTGTTTCGGTTCTCTCTTCAACCTTAATAACTGATTTTCTTAAGGATCTCGCACATTACATGATAAGTAAGCACTACTTAGTTTAGGGCTAGAGATAATGTTGCATAAAATATCCGAAATATTAAAAAATTCGAAACAATGTGAATTAGGTAAGGCTGGTCCGCCAGTTATTCATTACTAGCGGGTGCCCGCGGTTTCACCCGCGTAGTTCCCGTCCCCGAGGAAATATCGGGATAAAAAGTATCCTATGTTTTAATCCAATGGCACATTCAACAAGCCTACTCAAAGTTCAAGGACTGATTGTAGACAAAAATACAAAAAAAAAAGTTTTAATCCAGGCTATCTACTATCTATCTGCCGAATTTCGACTAAATCCGTTTAGTAGTTTTTGTGGGAAGAGTAACAAACATCCATTCTCACTAACTTTCAGATTTATAATATTAGTAGTATTTTCTTGAACTATAATAATAATAAATAAGTAACTTTTTACAATCACACCAATTATCTAACGAAGCCCATGTAAATTTCATTATGAAACTGTGTCATTACTTAAAATACATAGAAAACACCCAGACCAAGACAAATAGACATGTTCATGCACACAAATATTTGTCTTGTTCGGGAATCGAACCCGAGAGCTCTGGCGCAGAAGGCAGGTAGCCTACCCCTGCGCCAAATCGGTCGTCGATAATAATAATAATAAATAAATATTTTCTAACAGTCACACCAATTTATCTAAGCCCATAGTAAATTACATAAGAAACTGTGTCTATGTGAACTTGTGTAATGGATAAATATATACTTAAATACTTTTTTTGTTTGTAAATACATACTTAATATACATAGAAAACACCCAGAACAAGACAAATAGACATGTTCATGCACACAAATATTTGTCTTGTTCGGGAATCGAGCGCCAAATCGGTCGTCTATGACTATGACTTTTAGATTAAACTACAAGTGTGTGGAAGAACTCCTAACTGTTCAAGTCATCTTTGACATTTTACCTACCTTCTCTTTCCCGTTCTCTTCTCCAAGATGTTTTCCGTCTGGGTGATGGTGACCGTGATTTCGACCGCACTGGCGATCGTTTTTCTGGCGTTGGACTTTTTGATCTGTTCGTAAAATTGGATTAATTATAAAACAGGAAATTGATCTGATTATCAAGATTATGTGAGATATAATATGAGAGAAAAAAAAATGAGTGCGATTGAACTGGTTTTTGTTGAATTTTGACTATCTACTTCCATACATGCACTAAAAGTCTAAAGGTCAACTCACACTGGCACAGAGTCATAGCGTGAAAATGATATAGCAAATTCACCCTTAGTGCTAGTTCAGACAACCGGCGGGAACCGCGCGGTTAAACACGCGATTTTGGTTACTTGCTGTTACAATATTTCACAAGTTACTAACCTCGCTGATCCTGAGCGAACGGTGTAGAACAAATCGCGTGTTTAGCCGCGCGGTTCCCGCCGTTGTCTGAACAGTGTCTTAGGGTCTACCTACCCACACGAACCACAACACGTGGGCGGGGCGCATTTTGTATTGTAAATGAATAGTACAATCAACACGTACCACATTTTGCCGTCATTATTGATCGCGTGAGTGATACCAACCACAACGCAACCACCAGCGACGACGCTGCGAACTAGCGGCCGGCCACATCGCATAAGACGTAACCACATCACAACTACTAGCGACGACATTTTGTCGCACAACCACAACGCAACTGCAAAAAGCTACATCGACAATATTCACACGTAACCACATTTTTTCGCTGCGATGTAGTGTGGTTGTAGTTTGTGTGGGTCGACACTTATCCCTACTACGGATTCGGCACATATTTGTTCTAAAAAAAAAGAAGCTCGCGCGCGCAGTCAGATAAAGAAATATGTGCATTACATAGTGAAGATAAGGGTGAATTTGCTTTGTGAAATTTCAGATTGACGCTTCGACAGTGTGAGTTGAGCTTAAAGTGAGACTTGAGTTTTTACAAATAAAATTTATGAAAATATCATGCAATACTACTTCTTATCAATGTCTTTGTTTTGCTGTTGGTAGGTACCTAAGCTGTTAAGTTTACAGTTTGATCCAATCTTTTTGGCGTCTCGGAGCGTCGCTCGAGACAATGCGCAGTACACTATTTATATCGTGGGTGGAAGAGAAGAGGTTGCGGGTACTCTACCGCTTATCAAAAACTTCACACCCGCCATTTATATTGAATCGTACTGTACAGTCACGAGCAATAATATGTAAACAACATAGAACTCTGTCACATTGAAGCGTTCCGATACAAAACTGTCTGTGCTACAAAAGTCATTCAATTTTATAATATGACATAGTCCTATGATGTTTATACATTATTGCTTGTGACCGATGTCTGTACATACTAGGTATAAAAGGTTGGCTTTTGATATCCCATAACTTTAGGGTTATATTCTGTCATCAAAAAGACCAAGGAACATATTAGTCGAAATACGAGTTTTTTTTGCTTTTCCATACTAACCTTGCTTAGTGACTAAAGGGATTTTTTTGGGAAAGCGAAAAAAATATTATTACTTACTAGGTGAAGTCAAGTAAATTATCAATATAAATTGTACCTGTATCTTCTTCCAGGTGGGGTGGGTTGTTTCTGTAAGTCTTTTGGGATCGGACTAGGGGATCTTGACCTTTCTCTTATGCCCTGAGCAATTGCCTCCTCCTTTGTTTTTCTAGCCGCATTTTTGGCTTTGTAATATTCGTACAGTCCTAATTTTTCCCAGCCTTCACTATAAAGGTAAAAATAAAAAAAATTTAGTCATAATCTTGAATAGTTTGATCAAAACACATGCCTTAACTTATTACACAAATAAGAATACTTTGTACTTATTTAAAACTGTTCTACAATTATTATAGTTAAGTATATAAGCATAATTAAAAGCCAGAGGCATTCTTGTAATTTGACAAAGAGCCCCATAAAATTTCCTCAAGAATTAGAATATTAAATCCCGTGCCTCGCCCCGATAAACTAAGCTTGTTCAAAAGAAGCTAATAAATCGGTATAAAACTTACTTGTCTCTAGGTCGTTCGTGATTTGGCGAAGCATAGAATGCTTCAACAGCGGCTAGAAGTCGCTCGTTCGGTGGCGCCGGAGGTGGTAACCGGATTTTCTCAGGATCCAAGGGCTTATACCGATCGTCTTCCAGCTAAAAACCATATTAATATAAGCAAATTACTTATCCTATCCACAAACCAACTGCTTATGGTCCAAAGACCAATTGCATGTTAGAAAAAAAAAATGAAAAATAAAACTTATCCTATTCTAATAATGCACTAGATTTACAATTTTTTATCATCTCAAATAATGCATCAAAACGGAATTGTAATGTTTATAAACATACCATTATAAGAGGGACCATCAATCCAGCAGGTAATTCGAAGTATGGAATGGAAGGCATCAGGTCTTCATTGTTCACTTCAGGGAGTGGAGGGAATCCTGGTGGTGGTTTACTAAGATCTGGAAGACCATTTTGGAATGCTAACAACGCTGAATTATCTTGAGGCTTGAATCCAGGAGGTGGTTCAGAGAAGTTAACATTTGGAAGGTTCGACAGATCAGGCTCGTCATGGTTGTCATTCCTTTTCTGATTTGTTATTTGATCAAAGGTCTGGCTGTCATAACTATTCTCGTTACCACTCAAACTGTTGTTAGATGCGTAGTTATCACCACATTCACTTCCATACTGCTGGTTATTTGAGTTAAAGCTCTGATCGAACCCTATCATTTGAGAGAAGTTTTGATCATTAAAGTTATTGTTGTTTTGAAAGGATTTCTGCATATTATTTTGTTGCTGCATGTTTTCATTGTCTTGATTTTGTATTTCTATAGCACGTTTTTGCATTTCAAGCTGCTGAATTTGTTGCATTGTATGCGCGACGAACGCTTGATGCTGTGTTTGGTAGCTGAAAATAAGTTTTCATTTAGAATAATATTCTATGCATATTACAATAAATATAGGTAATAAATATAAAGAGATATCATACTTTTCAAATGTTGATTTAGTCTGCTGAGCCAAATGTGAGATTGCATTAGAGTGTTGGGCTATTAAGTTGTTCTGATATTCTTGATAGGAGCTGGTTGGACTCTTCATTTTGTCGATTACCGCCGACTCGAAATAATTAGACTTGGACTCCCAAAGACGCAGCAGCTTGTTTAACTTAGCCTCCTGCTCTTCTGTCACGGCTGAAACAGCAGAATAATTAAACTGGTGTCGTATAAGCCACAGTGCCGCTAAGCAAGTTACCTGTCTGGCGCATACCACAGACGATCAATGTCTAACAATGCTTTAAAAAATAGATGTAAATGCACAAACGAACAAGAGTCCTACATCTTGAGGGCATTATTATAAATAGGTTACCTATACTGGCATTGCAAAACATTGGAACCACCACATTTTCCAAATTTTTCTTGAGATCTTCAGCGTTTTTGCGTGCACTGTAATTAGGAATAACAGTATCAAAGCAACAGTTGACATTTATAGAAAGGGGTTTAGTACTATCAAAACTGACATGTCTCTAGTAACATAATATAATTCTACCTGCATAAATAATTTACATGAACTAATTACTGTTTCTTGATTATAAGGATGAATGTAAGAAGTGAGATAATTTAGGCAATGATTACATTACAACACTATTTTATACCAAAATATTAAAAAAGAAGATACCATTTTAATTTTTGAAGTTTAATCTATTGATAAATTAATTGTAAAGAAAGGCATGAGAAAAACTGTTTGGTGTTTCTGCTACTTATACTAACCAGTGATGCAAGACATCATTGACAAGGTAGATGATGTGCAGCTTCTGGGTGAAAGCTGCCCCTGGTTGAGTCACCTTCCTCAGCAGATGCTGTGATATCACTTTACCAGCATCATGCGATGTTGCATGCTGTAGGATCCATCCTTTTCCTAGAAATCATAAATGTAAATAAATATCAGTATGCTTTTGGAGAAAATTCTGCAAATATCTAATTAGACTTTTACAATATACCTGTAGAGATACTATCCTTTGTACATGTGTCTATAATGGGCTGTAAGATACTGTCCAACTCAGAGAGGCTGATGTTGTTTTCTTCTGCCATCATCCGAATTGTTTCCACTTGAGCCTTGCTTACTAGTTCATTGATTTTAGCTTGCTGTTGCTGGATCAACACCTAGAAGATTTTAACTTGTGTTACTACTTAGCAGGCAGTGATTTTTAATTAGGTTTTATAAGCCTTATGTTCAAACAATTGTCTAGGAATATGCAAAGAAAATGGTGTAAGTATTAAAAAAATATGGTAGGTATATGGTTTTAGGAAAACTGTAACCCTGTAAGAATATTTTAAATTAAATATAAAAGTGTCAAACAGTTTGGTAGCAAAGTTAAAATATAAACTGCTACTTTTTTGAATATTTTGTTGAGCATGTTAGTATTTAAAATTATTTTTACTTTTCTGCATTCACAATGCAATTTCTATTATTGAAAATGAAGTATTAGAAAAAAAAATGCCATCTCACAACTAGCTTTGATAGGACTCAAACCCACAAGATGGGTTGGATTTTTCTAATACTTTAATCTAAGTTAGTATTTAATTTTACAACTTTAATTAAAGTTAAGCAAAAAAACAATATCAACAATATTTTTAATGATTTTATAAATCAGAAAAGAGCAGTTTGTCTATAAAATACTTTTATTGATTCCAAAACAAGTCATGCATGTATTTTACAATGAAACCAAAAAGTTTTTTTTATACCTCTGTTTCAAGAACAGTGACGGATTACTGCTATTATTTGCATTCATGCTTACAAGTTCAAAAACATCATAACTTAGTAATAATATAAATAATGTGATAGTAAAAAACCACAAGCTCAATAAATAGCTTTCAGCGGGATCCCGCCTGAAAGCTATTTATAGGGCTCGTGGTTAAGCTACTTATAGGACTGCATTGTGTATGCATAAAAATAATTTAATATCTCAACTTACAGTCGTCACAAAATAAGATGCCCGTTTTGACACATGCTAAAGTGACGTGATTAGGCATGTAACCATACGAGTCTGTGATCGATTCTCACGATTAATCGATTAAGGTTCTGAGTAACTAATCGATTAAAGTAGGTTTGCTACTTATGTGGATTAAGACTAAAGTTATTATTTAAAAATGTTAAACTTACTATATAGGTACTTATACTTTTAATAAACATATTAATAAAGTATAAATTGACCTTTTATGTTATATAAACTTGAATCGAATCCACTTAAATTGCATAATTTATATAAGAGCGAACGCGCACTTGTGATTTTTAATCGGGCGATAGTTTGGTCGTTCTCGGATTCAGTATAGAGTTATATGGCAGTGGCAATCGTCGGTGCGCTTAAACTATCGACCGATCAAACTATCGAAAATGACTGGCCGATAGTTGTACGATCAAACAATCGCACAACTATCGGCCGGGCGCGGCGGTAATGTGCATGAAGGACTATGTGAGCGCGCGCACTGCATTCAACTAAACTATCGGTAGACTGCGAATTCAGTATCGAACTATCGAAAATGACTGGCCAATAGTTACTACAACTATAGTTATAGTTACAGTTATACAACTATCGGACAACTAATCGGCCTGTGCATGAAGGACTACCTATGTGAGCGCGCGCCTGGATTCAACTAAACTATCGACCAACTATCGGTCGACTAAAAATCACAAGTGCTCGCAGGTTTTCAAAACCAAACTATCGGCCGACAGTTTGATCACGATCGTCTTACGATTCCGACTAAACTATCGGTCGACTAAAATTCACAAGTGCGCGTTGGCTCTAAAAGTGCAAATATTTTAACTACAGCTCACAGCATAGACATGGTCATTGAGTAGCTAGGTACATTACTTATTATAGCGGCCTGTACACGTTGGCCCAACCATTGGCCAATACGTCGTATATTGACACTTTTGAAAGAACCTTTTTAACGTCTTGTTCGTTCAAAAGTGTCAATGTACGATGTATTGGTCAATGGTTGGACCAACGTGTACAGGCGGCTTATGGTGAACGCACGCTTGTCCGATGCGAACGCTTCGAACAAGCCGACCGAAACGTGTTTTAAGAAATCTCTGGAAAGGTGAACGTGACGATTCGACATGGTGAGGTGTGCAAGGTTGTCTAGGTTTTATTTAAAGAATTTCAATATTTTTTTTCATTCGGTTCATTCGAAACGTTCTCCTTGGATAAGTGTGCGATTGCCTAGAAACCGTTTTATCGAAATCATTGTTGCCAATTCATAATTTCACTAACGCTTTAAGCGCCAATCTAGTTTTCACACAAAAAATATCAATTTTACAAATTAACCTATTAAAGTGGTTATAACGATTATTTCGATATAATTGAATAAAGCTGGAGATATCCTGCACACAACGGTTACAACACTAGTATTTAAAAAAATAAAGACTGAGAACGTAACTGTTTTTCGAGACGATTCGTAGTTAATCGAATCTGCGTTTACTTTAGAATAAACGCAAAAATAATACGCGGAATACACTTTGCCTTAATTTATGATGCGTTAAAAAATGTAACATATTATTTTTATACACCTTTGATAAGTAATCAGCATATATTTGATTTTTTGGTTTTCGTAACAAGTTACATTCTAGGGTCATTACCATGTGTCAAAACGGGCATCTTAATTTGTGACGACTGTAGTAATAAATTTTTACATGTTAAAGTCATTCACTCCAAATTAAGAAATATTTATTTTTACTTGATATGCTAGATTTTACGGTTCTACTAATAAGCAAATATGTACAGCTTCAACCCTGATAATTTACAAATAAATAAGATCAATATAACTTACTGTATGTTGGGCATTTAGATTGTTCTCAGACTGAGTGATTTGCTCTTTTAGCATGTTGATCTGCGCATTAACGTTGTCGATGTCATGTTGGGTGTGCTGCGGGGGCGCGGAGGGAGCAGAGTTGGTAGCGAGCCACTGCTGCAGCGCGGGCGCCGCAGCCATCGATGCGGCGAGCCCTAGCTGGGCGGGCGTCGCACCGGCCTGTTGGGGCATTACATATTGCCTGTTCTGTGCCATATAAGCCCCGGCGGGAGCAGGTGCCGGCTGGCCACCGGCCGATTGCTTTAGAACTATAAACAGCGGAGGGTCACTTGAAACGGTTATATATCAGCACGCAATCAGCGATCTGGCGCGACCGCAATATATTCAATTTCATCCAACGACACTTTAGAATGCTTACTTGCTTGCTCTGTCGTCACTTTGTACTGATAGTAGTTGAAGAACTCCCCACCGTACAGAAAGCTGAACTTTGGGTTGTTTTTTTGCTTGTTCTTCGTCATCTTCTCGAATTCTGGGCCATTTCTAGCGACAAACTGAGCTAGCTTGTCGATAATGTTGCGAAGATCTTGATCTAAAAAATAAATGATTATCAAATTATAAATTATTTATCTACTTTATTCCAAATATTTTGTAACACTTTATACGAACCTTGTGGCGGCTGTGGAAGCTCCATTTTTCTTGCAGAATAGGTTAGATGGACAGAGGATAATGTTAACTGTTCTGATAATTTTTGTTAATATCCTCCGACATTATACTTAATTCACTGCTCACAATAATTTGTTTCGCAAACACAAGGATTATTCACAATAAACGATTAATTATTTTAGGGAATTCTTGCTTTCTTGACGCAAAAGAATCTTTCGGTCGGCCATTTGTAAAAAAAACAAGCAAACTAAAGTGTTGCCATGCCAGAATAAAAATAAAGAAGTGACATCCTATCTAAGAGGTCCTACACACTACCTATGTAGTGTATGAACTTTGAACGTGCTTTGAACCTTTGTGTGCTTTGGCATAGGCATAGGTTTTCTTATTTCTAACACTAAATTTTCAATAGAGAAATACGCATTTTTTTGTGTAAAAAATGGTATATCTCACAATATTTACAAAGTTTCTGGCGTTTGTAATTTAAGGCTCAACTGCAGAAATCGTTTTAGTCAAGTCTATAAAAAAAACTTTCAGCCGAGGAGTATTGATCGTTCGTCCAATGGATTTTTCGGAGATGAAATAACTGCTTTGCAGTTGCAGTCATTCGTCGATTTTTTCATGAATGAATGACGGCCCATCTTCAGAGACTGATGTCAAATATTTCGACGTGAATAATTTTTGTCAAAATAAAGTTGGAAGAAGTGTAAATAAATAAAATGTCTTCAATGGTATGTATTATAAGTTTTTAAATGAGTGCTTTTTTATTTGTACTTACAGCTGTTATGTTGTAATAGTTCTTTTCCAAGTCACTAAGTAATGTAATTCTTCAGCTTTTCTATAAATATTGACTTTATTTCAAAGTGTGTGTTTATAATAATCTCGTTTTCTTCTCAGTTACTCGAATTGTTGTAAATATTTGCATAAATAATTATTTCAACCTTTTACCTACACTGTATTATTCAAAGTGTGTAATTAATTATAATAAATGTTAGTTCAGGATCTATCATTGTAGGCATATGCCTACCCCAAGGCCAAGGCATAGGCCCAGCAGTGGGCGTCGTCGTTCGGCTGGCATGATGATGATAAGATTGTATGTTTATTGTTATTAATAAAACATTATTATATTATTTTAATTATTACAGCGAATGAAAGCAGCAAAATGTCCTTCGGACGAACTTGCCATTACGAACTGTGCATTGATCAATCCAGATGATTTTCCTAGTGATGTCAAGTAAGTAAATCAGAAATTTTCTTATGCTTTGAATAATTATTTATTCTATTCATAAACACAATAACTATGTATTTTGTGGCTGTTAAGAAGAACTAATGAACAATAACTTTGCAGGCATATTGAAGTCTCTACAGGCCCCTCCCAGCATTTCGTCTTCAGTATTAAATTCTACAGTGGTGTAGACCGCGGTACTGTGGGGTTCTCAGCACCACAGAGAAAATGGGCTACTTTGTCAATCGGCCAGGTAAGTGATTAGATTAATAAACATAATAATATCTGAAAAATTTCAATGAATTTGTCTTAACACCTTAACATAATTGTTCCAATTTGTCTCTCTGTTCTCTTATCTTTTCACTTATTACAAATTACTAGCTTAAAACATTACCCAATCTTGATTTGGAAAACATGGAAAATCTATTCTTATACAAGTAACACCTACTTCTTTTCAAAATACAAATACATGTAATTTTATGGCACAACTTGTTAAGTGCAAAGCATATCAAAATGATGTAACAGCACTAAACTGATGACTGATGACTCATGACATCATTGTAGAGTTTATGTATGTGCTTTACAACTAGGTAATCTGAAATATCTGTTTTCCAAACATATCTAATGAAAGCATTCTTGATATTTAATTATGCAGTAGTGGATCTGCCCCTTTTATAAATTGAATAATTGTAAATTGAGGCAATTTTCAAATTAAATAAAATACACCAGACTTTACAATTAGAAGTCTAAGCAGAAAATTCTAAAACCTGATCTACCGTTTACTGTACTATTTCAGTGAATATGTACAAAATTTATTTAATTACACTGGACTGCAAAGAAGAAGGGTTGGTTAAAAAACTTCAATATCATCAAAAGTATGTACCTGACCTAGCTTTATGAAATAAAGACTTAATTAAAGAATATTTAAGGCCACATAACCACTCAATGGTTCCTTGCCTCCCAGAGGCAAGTATTTTTACCCGCTCCAATGGTTTCTTGCCTCCTGGAGGCAAGCTGACATCTAATTAAAATACTTTAATTAATTGTGTTAAAACACTCTCTGTTCCTACCCAAATTATACCAATCTTAATCTAGACACCTTATTTTAATCGTAGAATAAGAAATAATGTCCAATTTAATAAAATTTTGTCGGATTATATTCAATTGAAGTTCGCCGACTTGCTTGCCTCCAGGAGGCAAGGAACCATTGCGTAATTTAGGCAATGTTAGCTAAGTATGGAAAAATAAAATATAAAAATATAATTAAATATATTGTACTAAATATGTTGTAATACATTAATATATACTTGTTATGCCTTCAATACCCATAAAAAGTATATATTTAAAATTTATGTACTTACAAAAAAGAAGTCGATACGAAATCGATCCATACTTTTGTAGCCCGTAAGGGTGATTCTTTACTTACATTTTTATATCTTTAATTAAACAATATTTTTCTAAAAGAGAGTTATCTTTTTTTTTATTTTTATCTAATAACAACATTGTAAACTATTATTTAAACACAAATTGGTCTGTAATAATTGTTTATTTATTAGTATTTATTGCATGTTTTAACAAGAAACCGGAAAAATATTACCTTTTCTGCAACTTCAACTCGCTGTTTCTAATTAAATCGTTATAAAAATCCATCTACAAATCATACAATCTTATTGCAAATTTAACTAACATTATAAATCAACAATTTGTTTTTATTAAATCCTTATAGTTTTTGAGTAAAACTTAATTTAAAGCCGAGCGAGCGAAGCGGAGCGGAGCGGAGCCGTGCTGAGTAACCATTGCCCCGTAAGCATATTTATGCGTGCGTAACCATTGAGTGGATAAAATAATATATAAAACCTTTTTATTTATTTTTGATAAAATTGTATAAAAAACTGAAAATGTAAAATAGTGGTAATTTTTTTATTTAGTAGGTACCAAAAAGCAAATGCGAAACAATTGATTTTAATCAATTTCACGCATTATGACACATTTTTATTACGTAAAATGACACATACGCAAAATGGCATATACGCGAAATGACACATACGCAAAATGACATACGCAAAATGTCACATACGCAAAATGACAAATACGCGAAATGACAAATACGTGAAATGACAAATACGTGAAATGACATATACGCGAATTGACACATACGCAAAATGACATGAATTAAAGACGTAAAATTTTGTTACGCGTAGATTTGTAATAAATACCTACGTATCCGTGTCATAAAGGTGGTGGTGGTATGTGGCATGAGATCCCCTTTTTGCATAATGTCTTTATTCCTAATTTCGTTTGGCGGCGGCATAACAAATTATCCATATTTTATTTGTCATATTAATACACTTTGCCATATTTTTTGGCATACTATTTATATTGGCATAATTTTCATTTGAGCTAATTTGATTTTGCATAATGTTATTAGGCATATTGTATATTCGCCTAATATTATTTAGACAAATAAATATCAAAAACAATGAGAACGAATGAAGTCATTATGCGTATGTCATTCTGCGTAGTCACAATATGTCATTTTGCGTCAGATTCATAGATATGTCATTATGCGTATGTCATTCTGCGTGGTCACAATATGTCAAGTCCAAGATGTGTCATTGCGTATGTCATTCTGCGTAGTCACAATATGTCATTTTGCGTCAGAGATGTAGATATGTCATTATGTGTATAAACCATTTTAATTATCAATTGTTTCGCGTTTGTTTTAGTTTTGACATAAAAAAGGCTAAGTATAATATTTTGAAATCATCATGTCGTTAACCCCTGAATGTACCCTAACAATGCTTGAAAATGGGCACAGTCAGCAAAACAGTATAGAGAACTGTTGGTGTGACGTTTTCTATAGTTCAGCGAGTACTCCAGCGTTTCCATGAAACTGGATCCAATCTTCTAAGACCAAAAACAGGCCGAACAAGGTGCACGACGGCGCAATTTTGGGAAATCGCTTTATTTTCGTACAAGCTGGAGGAAACAATCTGAGTGTAGATACAATAAGGCGGCGTCTGGCTGAAGCAAATTCAAAGCCATTAAAACCTGCAAATGGCCCAAAACTAGAAAGACACCACAGAAACTAAAGGTAGAGTTATGGTAGAGAGCATGAGAATTGGACTAGATGACTGGTCAAGAGTTATGTTTTCAGACGAGTCTAGATTCTGTTTATACAAGCACGATGGGAAGAAAAGAGTGTACAGAAGACCGGGAGAGCGCACATCATAGACATGCAGTGCTCAGCACGTAGCCCCGACTTAAACTCCATTGAGTATGCATGAGACGAACTGGGATGACGTGTACGTCAGCGGAATCCGCCGCCAATCACGCTATACGTGAAATGAAAGAAACTAATAGAGGAATGGCAGAATATTCCGCAGCATCGCCTCAAAACCCTAGTAGAAAGTTTGCATCGCATAACAGCAGTACTGCGAGCTCGCGGAGGCAACACAAAGTACTAAAATGCGTAAAAACTGCACATCCATTGGTTTACTACTACGAAATACTGAAAAAACTCATTTTTATTTATTTTACATTTATTAAAAATTAAAGGCTTGAATTCATTTTTTTTTTCAATTTTCATAAGCACATCAAAATATTCTTTAATTTCGATTTTATTTCATACTTTTGGAGATATTGAAGATTTTGTAACCGATACTTTTGTTTGCGGTCCAGTGTAGTTTCATAAGGTTCCTTCTTACAACTGTACATTCTAAGATGCAAGAAGTCTTTTTGTATATTTAAAATTGAATCTATATGTAATGTTTTATAACAGCCAATAGATGTAAAGCCGTTCAAGCCCTCGAATGCAGAATGCCTTTGTCACATGACTATAGAAGCGGACTTCATGCTGAAGAAAACGTAAGTGCAAAAATAAAAATTTAATCCTATTAGCTAGGTTTAGTAGAAGTTGCATCTGTTACACAATAATGTATGTAAGTATTTAAAAAAAACTAGCGTTTGCCACATTATTTTTATGTTGGTTTGAAATGAGATAACATACCTCATTATTGAATCAGCTATTAAAATCAGAAGGTCAACATTTAATTATGATTTTAATATTGTTTTTCCTCAGTACTTCAATGGATCCATATGATTCGGAGCAGATGGCGCGAGACTTCTTAATCCAGTTTGCCAACCAGATATTTACAGTTGGTCAGCAACTGGCTTTCTCATTCCAAGACAAGAAAGTTTTGTCGTTGGTTATCAAAAATTTAGAAGGTACTTAAGTAATAAAAAAATGTATTTTTAAGCTCATATTTTTTTCCTACATCTTAAAATGCTGATGTCAGCTGATATGATATAATGTCTTTTTTAAAGCTTTATAGCTATTTTGAGCATGCATTAAAGTGAACGTAATTTACCTAACTACTAAGCAGATAATACAATGACTATTCAGTTTCGAACTGTAATCAAGCTATAAGTTTTATTACTTCATGTAGCTGTCGACGTTCAAGCCTTGGCAGCTGGTAAAAACGCCGTGCCCCGACGGGTCAGAATGGGGCGCCTACTACCTGACTGCAATGTGCAGTTCGATAAAGCCGAGAACTCTTCTCTAAATCTCGTGGGGAAAGCTAAAGGGTAATTAATTCATACGACAAAAACATGCACAATGATAAGCTTGGAAATAAGTCATACTGATGTATTTTTTTGCAGAAAACAACCACGTCAGTCCATCATAAACCCAGATTGGGACTTCGGCAAAATGGGCATTGGTGGCTTGGACAATGAGTTCAATGCTATATTCAGACGAGCATTCGCTTCAAGAGTCTTTCCACCAGAGGTTGTGGAGCAACTGGGTAAATAATATAGTACTTAAATACCACATGTAATTTAAAAGATCATTCGTAACTAGTAATACACTAAATACTACGAACTTCTTTCAGGTTGCAAGCACGTAAAAGGTATTCTTCTGTATGGTCCACCTGGTACCGGGAAAACTTTGATGGCTCGGCAAATCGGAAATATGTTGAATGCTCGCGAACCAAAGATCGTCAACGGTCCTCAGATCTTGGACAAATATGTCGGCGAGAGTGAAGCTAATGTCCGACGTTTGTTCGCTGAAGCAGAAGAAGAGGAAAAGAGAGTATGCCTGTTTTAATGTTTTATTACATATTTTATGATGACTGTGTCCGTCAAATCTACATGTTTTTATTTTTCTTTCAGTGTGGCCCGAACAGTGGTCTTCACATCATCATATTTGATGAAATCGACGCTATTTGTAAGGCTAGAGGATCCGTTGGCGGCTCTGCTGGAGTGCATGACACCGTTGTCAATCAGCTGCTATCAAAGATTGATGGTACTATACCTAGATGACCTTATTATATTTTCTTGAAACTTTTACATACTCATTTGTATTGTTCGTTGTTTGGTAACTATTGAACAACTTTCATATGAAATGTTTTCCGATAGGTGTGGACCAGCTGAACAATATTCTGGTTATCGGTATGACGAATCGTCGTGATATGATTGACGAGGCCTTAATGCGACCGGGTCGACTTGAGGTCCAAATGGAAATCGGTTTACCAGACGAAAAGGGCCGAGTGCAAATCTTAAACATTCATACTAAACGTATGCGCGAATTCAAGAAGATGGCTGACGATGTTGATTGCAAGGTAGGTCTGGCTTTACGAGTAAACATGGACTATTTCAATGTTTTTCTTTTTCGTTGTACTTATGGAGTATTATAATGTTTCCGGATGTATTTATTTACAGGAACTAGCAGCTCTTACAAAGAACTTCTCAGGCGCCGAAATTGAGGGTCTTGTTCGTGCTGCCCAGTCCACTGCAATGAACCGACTGATCAAAGCGTCGAGCAAGGTGGAAGTGGACCCTGAGGCTATGGAGAAACTGATGGTGGAACGAACAGACTTCCTGCATGCGTTGGAGAACGATATCAAGCCAGTAAGTGCTGCTAAGTGGTTAATAATGAAAATGTTTACGGAAACATATATTTTCTTTGAATATTTCAGTGATTTCTTTCATTTACTTTATTTTTTCTATCGTGAAATTTTGAAGACATATTTCAAGAATGATCGTTTTATTGCTTTTTCATTCATTTATTTAAGCATATATACAACTAGGTAGCATACACAACTACAACAAAATATTCGAAGCTCACTTAATCAAGATAAAATGTAACAATCTTTTATTGATACTCGCTAATATGAATATTCACGGTAGGTATATACAATATATTTCTATAGTATATGAGTCACAATATCTTGTCCAGGCCTTCGGAACAGCAGCCGAAGCATTAGAACACTTCTTGGCTCGAGGTATCGTCAACTGGGGCACGCCTGTGTCTTCCCTGCTCGAAGATGGCCAGCTCTACATCCAACAAGCTAAGGCCACTGAAGCTAGCGGTAGGTATTCAGGTTAACGAGGTATTTAGGGCAAAAATCCGTTTTTTTTCCTAAAAGTTAAAATTAATTATCTGGGCATTGTGTTAATTAATTCCAGTCGATTTTATGTCACAATAGTAACCTACTGTTTTCATCGCATCGCAAAACAAGAAAAATGTATAATTATACAAAAGAAATCTGAAATCTTTTAAATTTAAGAGTAGGTATGATGATGATAAGTCAGATTCGTTTTGCTATCTTTGTACAAAATCAGCAGCACTATGGGCCGCTTTTATTATTAACGCGATAAGGGCTCGCTCAATGTCAATATGTATGACGACGTTTAAAGCTTGATGTGCTCATAAATTAACGATCCATTTCCAAATAAATAAATTAACTTTTCACAATCACACCAATTATCCAGCTCATATTATTATGTAGTTATCATTAAGAAACTGTGTTATGGAAACTAGATAATGGATAAATATATAGGTACTTTTTTTTGTAAATACATACTTTACTTAATATACATAGAAAACACCAAGACCAAGACAAATATACATGTTCATGCATACAAATATTTGTCTTGTTCGGGGATCGAACCCGAGACCTTTGGCGCAGAAGGCCTCTTAATTTTACTTTTTTGGAATAGGCCTCGTATCCGTCCTGCTCGAAGGACCACCCAACAGCGGTAAGACGGCGCTCGCGGCGCAGCTCGCCAAACTATCGGACTTCCCGTTCGTGAAGGTCTGCTCGCCAGAAGACATGGTCGGGTTTACCGAGTCCGCCAAGTGCTTGCAGATCAGGAGAGTAAGTTCTAGTTTGCTATTCGTTTCATTTTAGATCTTTAACTTTACCCTTTGTCACTTTAAAAAGGAAACCGCAGATTAAATAATTTTCAGATTTTTTCAAACAAAGGAAACACAGCTAGGTATTTCCTGTACTTTGATGATGTCGTTCCTTCGTGCGTGTTAATGAGGTATATTATTACCTTTTCTTTCCATTACTTCGATGACGTACCGTTCGAATTTATCCTGCGTTCAGCACGCATAGAGTGTTTGTCAGATAACTCTGCGCGTGACTGGCGCGTTATTGGCGCTAGTTACAGTGCGTTATTTTTTCTTATCTTATAGAAAATATTAGTATTCGATTATTACCGCGCGCAGACTTATCTGACGAGCACTCTAGCTGCTTAGCATGACAGACCCGAGAAGAGTTTTGTCTACCTCGAAAGTCTATAATTGACAGCAGAACAATAGGTTTGTCTACGATGAAATGTCATTTTTGACGTTTCGATGTAGACAAATCCTTTCTCGAATTCGTCAAGGTCGACGTAGAGCGACTGTTGGACTACGGTCCCATCCATGAAGCTCGACTTAATGCTGAGGTAACTGGAGAGTGCAGTACGAACAATTTTTTGTGACCACAAATTACACAGTGGCTGTCTTCCGTCTTACCTACACTTTAAAAAAATACGTATGGTCATATGAGACAACTGACAGTGACAGCCACTACATACTAAATGTCAAATTTGCTGGTGTTCACTTTTTTATTCAGGGTGAGAACTCCAGTTACCTCAGTATTAAGTCGAGCTTCATGGTCCCATCGGACCGCACTACTCCAATCTGACGCTACAAACGCTAACTTACATTATTTCTTGTACTTTGTCTATGTACCTAGCTAAAAAGAACAAAAACTGAGACCGGTAGTTATTATTATAACACGTTTGCAGTTCTTCGATGACGCATACCGTTCGACTCTATCCTGCATTCTGGTGGACAACATCGAGCGACTGTTGGACTACGGTCCCATCGGCCCGCGCTATTCTAACTTGACGCTGCAAGCGCTACTCGTGCTGCTGAAGAAGCAGCCGCCTAAGGGGAGGAAACTGCTCATTCTGTGCACTAGCAGTCGCCGGTAAGTAGGCACTACTAAGCTAGTACATATTTTAGTCGAGTATCATATCCATCATGTTTCCATTTCGATGTAGTGTAGTGATCTATATTTGCGCGGCACAAAAAGCATTATTCTTCCATTATGCGTCTCGTATTTATAGTGTATTAGCTCCTGAACTAAAGTGTATCAGAAATGCAATTCGATAATTAGATCTAATGGTTTAACTAATATTTATATACATAAAAGTTCCTTTACATCATTGCATTTATTTTATATAAAAAAGTATATAATTGTAAAATGAATAAATAGCACACTCATTAGCTGTGTAGTATAACAGCTCTATATTCATGCGACAAATACTGCAATGCAACTGTTTATAAAACTCCACATAATGTAAATTTACTTTAAATCTCCGCAGCCAAGTGCTAGAAGACATGGAAATCCTATCAGCGTTCACGGGCGTTCTCCACGTGCCCAACCTGTCGCAGCCCGAGCACGTGCTCTCCGTGTTGGAAGAGAGCGATGCCTTCTCCAAGCGGGATCTGCAAAAGATACAACACGATCTACGCGGCGCTAAGTAAGTCCATCGGTCATTTACTCAAGTTAAATGTATCCCCTATGTTTTCAGTAATCATGAGACGTCAATGAACTATCATTAAATGTTTTTTTTTAATTTTGTTCCCTGAACAGGATATTCATCGGCATCAAGAAATTGTTGGCCCTAATCGACATGGTGAAACAGACGGACGAACAATATCGGGTGTTCAAGTTCCTCACCAAGATGCAAGAAGAGGGCTGCGTAGACATGGGCACCACTATACAATAAGAATCATTGCAACCTTAGGGATTACATGCGCATGCCACTCTCACGCCCTCACCAGATCACCCTAACTCTCACTCACCACGGAACCACATCGCCAAACCGACGGAAAGCTTGCCTTGCGCCTCAGACTTGAGAAGCTATGAGATCGATTACGACGAAGTGAGCGAATGCACCGAATCATTGATCGACATCAGTCATCATAAAAAAGGTATGACGGCTAAAGGAAATGAAATATCACCGGCCAAAATGCCCCTCATGAGGATACGAAGCGTCGAGATTGTGTTCGAAGACGAAATGTCCGCTTGCACCGACACCGCGCTTCTCGACAGAAGCATTGAACTTATATCCGATAGCGACGATTCCACCAAATGCGTCGATGACATTGATCACTTGCAAGGGGAGAGGGAAGATGACGACAACTCGGTGACTCTCAACCCAGACGGCGACTTGTCTGACGATAATTCGATTTCTCTCACAAACATTCCTATTATAGAAGAAGTGCCCACTACGGAATCTTCAATACAAGGCCGGCCCGATGCAGATGACACTAATGTACCGAGCGAAAGCGCTACATCGGCGTTGGATGACGCGACTTTCTCATCTATCAACATATCAGAAGTGGTCGATTCGGGCCGCTTCACAGAAGACGCGTGTTCGTCTCATCTGGAAACGGTGCCCATATTGTCGTGCGACGACGCTTTGCTTTCCAACTCATTCGACGCCATTACTATGGATAATCCCGCTGCATTGAAATTACAGGAAATCACCGATGTTTGTAGATTCAAGGAAACTGAAGGTAAGCTCTTTGAATATATAGATAGTAACAGCGACAGTTCCGATAATACAGCTGTGTGCGATGTGGAATTCTCGCCTATGAAACATTTAACATCTCTTCGAGACGTCATCCCCGATGACGATAGCACTGTCTGCGAAAGTTCCGATTTACAATACGACTCCTTTATCGACATGGGAAAATTTTGAACAGTCTTGTTCGTTTTTAAATCTTGTATGCAATATTATACTACGCTTCTAATCTATGTTTAAAGTGCAAATGTATTTTAATGATATTGCAAATATGTGATATTTATGGGTTATTGTTGTAGAAAATGTAATAATGAATGTTTTTGTCGCTCCAAATGAATTTGTTTTTGATGATTATATCACATCTTTTTTATTTTAACGGTACTTTGCTATATTTAGTGTGAGCTATTTTGACCCTTATACGTTGTTTACACTGCTTATGCACAGGGGGCGCGGTGGTATGTGTCTCTTGTAACCATGTCATGTCCCTTGGTGTCCTGACCTCGTGTAGACAAATTGTGTATACTTAGTCACTTATGTATATAAAATTAAATACTATGTTCTTTAGGAGATGTAGTGTTTCATGAACTATGACATGGTTACAGAAATCCCGGGGTTGTAAGACTAGGCAATAGCTCAATTCTCTATGATGTATTATATTTTTATAGAGTTATTTTATTTATTTATAATTTATTGTATTGAAGACATGTAACGCAGCTTGACGCTGTCGATTAAGTCAAATACTTCATAGAAAATATTTTGATCACTATGTAATTACGAATAGCGAATATAAGCAAATGTTGTCAATATTATTATCATAGTATTAAACTTTTAAAATATTGTTGTTATGAAGGTAGAATCATATTATGATGCTTATTTTGTGACTTGCATTGCAATTAGCCTCGAGTACAAGTTATTAAAGTGTTAAGCATTAGGTATTTAAAAATACTGCACATCTTCGAAGTCACAGTCAATTAATTAGCTCATCACTGTTGTATTCAGATATACAGGGTGTTTGTTTAAATATGGGTCGTATCATACTTCAAGGGGTGAAAGTACCCATCAATACAATGAATTTTTACTATGGGACCAAGTGCGACATCGCGAAAAAATATCGGCTGTTCCATACAAAAGTGTAATACCGAATGGGCCAAAACGTATGGTACAGCTGATTTTATTTTCGCAATGTACCTAGTCCCATAGTAAAAGTTGTATGTATTGAATGGGTACTTTCACCCCCAGAAGTATGTCCCATCTTTAAACAAAAACCCTGTATATGTATGAATAATATTATGTAACAATTTAGTGGGGGATAGGAATGGAATTGGTATGGCAGGAATACTGCTTTTATCATATAAATAAACGAAGGAATACTGTAAAAAGAGTATTAAAAATGATGGTTTCAAAAACTGTTAGGGCCTTATCATACTCTAGCGGTTGGCGAGCGGAATCGGGGCGGGACGGGCACGTAGCGAATACGTCGCGGACGCGCAACGTGATTGCCGCGAATAGCAGCGTGGACGCCATTTTGTACTATGCGATTATTATAAGAATAGGACGGGTTGTTGACAAACTTCACTCTGAAAAGGTACAGTTCGCAAGAAAGTGCAAAACAAAATGAAAATAGTTTTTTTTTTATTTTGGCAGAAGGTGGTTTGGGTATTGCCACTTTCAAAACAAAGTTTTTTATTTTTTAAATTTACATAAGTACTTCCCTTTTTTTTGTACACAACTTTACTCATGCCCTTCCTTATGCCGCCGGCGCCAGACATAGCACAAACATTTGAACAAATGTTTGGACACATGTGGTATTTGAGTATTTGTTCAAAGCTTTGATAAAATACTAGAACATATTTCTACAGTACTTTGCAATGTCAGAAGAAAAAGTCTTCAGTCAGAGGTGGAATAGCATTAGCAAGCATAATGTGTTGTGTTTTGATTTACAATTGGCGGATTCACGAAAGGCGCCTCCCCGAGTGGCTCGATTGAATGGTTCCCCGTGATACCAATACCCGGCGCACCCTGGTAACAGCTAGATTCTGCCGAATCTAACTTCAATCAACGTGCAGACTCTAGCTGGCCAATCCTTTTACCATGATAGAACAAAACAATTTTTCACGAGACCCCCAATTCACCAATTTTATTGTAAAGTTGATTATAAAATTATTTTCATAACTTAAATTCTTGTTTTATTTAAATTCTTAAACCAGTAAATAATCAAAATTCAATTTATTCTGTGTTATTGAAGCATCAGAACAATGTATGAAAAAATGGTTTCAGTTAAATATCACAAAATTTTAATTTAATTGAGATTCAAATTACCTGATCATTTTCGTAAAAGCATACTTTCATGAGTCCTATACTTTCCGAAAAAATCAAGTTAATGATTTGTATAATTATTATCTGCAAATTATTCATGTTTTGGTTTGCACGAACATTATTATTTATCGTATCTAAGCTATGACATGATCAGCCCCCTGCCTGATTAACGATAAATTTATTTTTTTGCACACCATACTGAAGTGAAGTGAAGTTAGTTTGACAGCACTTTGACAGCTTGACGTCACAACATGGCGGATTCCCTATCCTATTCTTATATTAATCGCATAGTACACTCTCGTACACAGTAGCCTTTCTTCAGGTCACACTGATAATCTCAAATGTGTGTCTTCAGTCAGTTTGACGGATCCCACACTGCACCGCACGACGCTCCGGTTTGTGGTAGTGCGCTTCTTAACTATGGCTGTAGAATTTTGATCTGCATACAAAACCCGCAGTGTATGATAAATCACGCCGCATCTCCGTCCGGTAGTGCGGAAACCGGAGGCAGTGTGTTGGACGCCTTTGTATCAGATGCAACAACTCACAAAATGTATGTTGACATTCGCAGGTAGGAACAAAATTTTTTAGGATTATTTTTTATTCGTTTGCAAAACAACACAAACTAGTCGCTCCCTTCCAGTCGATTAATTGATAATGGAACCTCACAAAATCGTCGATGCTTTCGTTTTAGTCTCCTGCGTCTTCGAAGTAACAAAACCAACAGCAGTGTTTCCTCGTCGGAATCCATTTTGTTACCGAGTACGAGTGTACTGCATGTCGTAAATTCGCTGCGAACACGCGACGAAAACGCGTATAGTATCAGCCACGCACGCGTCCGCAACGTCTTCGCTGCGTAGCCGCGGCGTAGCCGCGGCGTACGCCGCGGCTACGCAGCGAAGACGTTGCGGACGCGTGCGTGGCTGATACTATACGCGTTTTCGTGTTCGCGATGTATTCCCTGCGCGGCTGCTCCGCCCCGAAGCGCCGGCCGTTCGCAAGATAAGGCCCAATCACATCTGAGTATACGTTTGTAGGCTTGTTTTGTGTGCTAAACTCGTGTAATTTAAAACATGATAATGTCTTAATAATTATGCTAGTTTAGTGATACGATTATGTTACAGCTGTTGTTGTTTAAAATGATTTTATCAAGTTATTTAAACATTTGTATTGTTATTATTAAATAACATTCCGATTATTTAATGCATTTGAAATTCTCGTTACAATTATATACTTATAGGAAAGTTCTCAATAGTTCAATGAGACTTTGCTTTTAGTCATGAATTAGATAATTAGTGCTTGAGTGTTATTGTACTAAATATATCTAACTAACTACATGTTTGTTGAAGCCGTGTGTGGGGGAATTTTAAGGTTGGATTCAGAATTACATAGTCATTAGTCGAGATCTTTTCTTTATTATAGTTTTACACTTTTGCATATATAGACACCAGTTAATTTTAATATCATAATTCGTCATCAGGGCAAGTTATACAATCTTGATTCATACTTTAGATTCATAAACAATCACAAATAAAGAAATAGTGTAGTAACACCATTGAGTTATATATCTTATAAATAACACAACATTTGATCCATAAGATTTTTTTATTGTAGTATACTTACTTAAAATTAACAAATTAAGTATTATCCATACACTAACAAAGTAAATCATGTGCAATATAAAATGTATAACATATCTAGGTGTAATAAGCATTTATAATATCAGAAAAAGGCAATGTTTTTCCCTTCTAATGTCTATGTGATTTTAAGTATGTTTAGCGTTAAAGACCTACTGTTGGTAAATAAAGTGAAACATCCAATGAATCATTGAGTAGTATCATTTAACCATTATATCCCTTCTAATCTTATTAGACCCACCAGACTCGTGGACTTAAGAATAATTATGCTTGTGCTCCCACCCCACCTCTTTGCTATACAGAAGATTAAGTTGGCCAAAAATATAAGTTATTGATAAGATTTAGTTAAACAAGAAAATCATCTGTAGATGTTTTGCATAAACTTTCTATGTTATTAATAACCCATTGACGCCTAACCAACCGAATAGGGCCGGAGAACAATGGAAAATCTATTGTGTCTCATTTCTGGGGCATTGAAGGATAGCACAAATTCTCAACAAGCTACTTTTTCATCTTAGTACACAAAAAAAGATTAAAAAAAAACTTAATAAGCCACTACCCAATTCAGCTCTAATTTTACTGGTACAGTTAGATATTGGAATACATATTACCACTACCATTTGTTTAGATTAATTGGGAAATAGAAATTAAATACATCTATTCAAATGTAAAGGAAAACTAAAGAAGTGATATACTTACATAAAACACTTTTGGAAGAAAAAAAAAATATTTAAGTATTAAACTTATAAAATATATATCATCTTTATTCTAAATTATAAAACTAATTGGCGCTTTCACAAGCATCAACCCAGTCATTGTATACATCAATAGGTTCAGACAGTACGTTAGTAGTTGTTTGGAAATCTTCTAAACACACCCTACATTGTATTCTGGCTGTATTTCTTGCTCGATCCCTGAAAAATTCAAACACAACCTCATAGTAGTGGAACTTTTTATGATGACCACGACTTAATTAGACCTTTGAGTTACGTACATTTTGACTTCACATGACTTCTCATGATTACAAAATGGACAGTTGAACTGTTGATCTAAAGGCTCTATGGCTTTTCTCTTCGGCGGAGGCTTTCTCTTAGATTTGCGGCGACCCATCTCGACCTGCAATATAATATTAAAAAAAATACACAACAATTCCCTATAATGAGAACCTGTTAACGTAGGTCAAAGCTCGACAAACCTTTTATACGTATGAGCGGTTAAAATATTAATAAGACTATGCACCACAAATTAAATAAAATACAAACACAAATATATGCACAAACAAAAGCTCGGAGCCCCTGTTCCCCTGCCTGCCTCTGCCTGTCAAGTCAATGTCAAATTGACAAAGTGTCAGTCACAGTCAGTGTCAGTCAGTAGTAGTAAAAAAAGTTCGTTCATTTGGACAGGCGAAGACATTAAGCCATACTGCCAATTTTTGAGTATTATGTATGTTAGAGGGTAGGCAGTTTTGGCTAGGTTATTCAACGCTGCACTACGGGCCAAATACTTCCCGGAAGCATGGAAGAAGGGCCGGGTAATAATTATCTCCAAACCGGGTAAGGACCGTCGCCAGGCCGCCAACCACCGCCCCATCACCTTGCTAGACCACGTGGCTAAGCTGTTCGAGCGCCTCCTGCTGCGTCGCCTCCGTCCCTCCATCCCTCTAAGGAACGATCAGTTCGGCTTCCGCAGCGGACACTCCACCACGCTCCAGCTGGCGCGCGTGCTCCACCACATGGCTGACCACAGAAATGCCAAGAAGTGCACCGTGGCCGCCTTTCTCGACATCGAGAAGGCCTCCGACCGGGTTTGGCACCCCGGTTGTCGCGAAGGGTTCGCGAGTATCAAAATTAACCCAACAATAATTGTATATAGCAACACTCAATACAAACCATAGAGCTAATTTCCGATCGGTAAGTGTCAACATTTTTCGCTCCAACGTCGACTCGCTTTCAAGTTTTCAAAGTGTAAATCGTGGCATGTGTGATCTTCGCCTGCTGCTCGCCGCCAGCCTCAAATACCACCGAAGTTAAGTACTCAGCATTATACAAACCTTATTTAGAATTGAATGCATAATGTTCCTGTTAAGGATCGCGTTGATAAAGGACGATGGAATGGTACGCCCACGAAACTCGCTGAGCTGATGGGATGTGGTACAGTTTCATCGTACAGAGAGGTAATGTCCTTACAAATCACTGTTGTTTTATGTCATAAGGCGTGTGCAATTCTGTCCCTTGTCAGGGAACTAAGATTGGATGAGTATCCATAAAAGAATGAGCCCTTGAAGAGCTCGCCCGCACGGCCGCCTGCCTGATAGGATGGCGGCCTGCATGTTAAGTTTGCGCAATCTTATCACGAGGTATAAAGGTTGGTCTGAAAAGACCGTAGTTGAGACTAGGGCGTGTGCCGACCGTAGGGTCTGCACTAGTACACCTATTGAGACACGATAAGACCTGCCGATGCTTTCGGAAGGTAAACAAGCTATAAAGAGGACTGAGGTCCTTCACAAAGTATGTGAGATTGCACTCCTAATGACATAACAAACTCAAGTTGATATGCTAAATTTCATGTTGATTACATGTGTTACTTTAATGAGAATATATGTGCTGAGTGCTTAATGATTGTACATGACTGTATGATCATAAGAATTGTCTAACCGCAGGTGTGTCAACCTGACCAAGATGGCGAGGGGGCTAGAGTCTGGCTGAGGGACAAATCATCATCATCCAGGTGAGACAACTGACAGACCTACTTTGCATCATTACCTACCTTAACTGCATGAATACTCTTGGCCTCCTGTATCAGATTTCTATATAATAATATATTAAGATAAAGCGAAGCAGATAATTTATAACTAATAAAATCCATTAACTTTTGATAAGTACATAGGTACTTTATGAAAGAACTCTGGCAACAACCTGTATGATAGTTTGATTTGTGTAGGCTGTCATACAGATTACAGATGTAATTAAGTAATGAATGTAAGGTCACATATGATACCTACTATGTATACACAAATTTGGTGCAGATGTGCTGGGATTGAAATTTGATATAGATAAGTTGGAATTTATCTGGGGAAAATAAGGGGATAAAGAATTGGATATAGTTATACCTACTTACTGAAAAATAATTTAAGTAGTATAAATCCAAACAAAACAATGTTTAGTACAGATCTCAAACAAAGCTTATCTGATATATGGCCGAGGAGAGTTTAATGAGAATTCATTTGATGCAATAGGATGCATTTGTCAGCTGTCTCATCGAATGATAACAATACCTATAAAAAGATAAACAGATAAATACTCATGAAAAACAATGAACAAAGTGCAACAATTTACTTTATTAGTAAAAGTCATGCGGTCACACCTACACACTTACTTACTATAAGTTATTATTTTTGATGGTATGAGTGAAATGCAGTTTTACTAAGGTTGTGGACATTGATCTAACAAGTTACTACTGTTGAGTCAGTGTTAGCAACTTAACATCAAAGCAATCAAAATTCCCGCCAAATGTTAAGTTTAGGATCAGCGCCACGGAAGTGTCAGTGAATACACGCAGCGCTAGTGTGTTAAGATGTTGCAATTTTTCTCCGCAGGTCGCTACTATACTTACACGAAAGGGTCATTGTAATTGTCAACAAACAAATTGAATGTCATTCGAAACATTTTCAATAGTTTAAAGTGAAACAAAGAAAGTACGAATTAGATTTCAACAGGTAAGACAACAAAGCATCACAAGCATTGTTTGAAACTATAATTTCAAGTTTAAACCATATCTTTAAGTCAGAACAACCAATTGTCAGGAAAAATTTTGCGGCAACCTATAAGTCACATAATTATGTTGAAAACAATCTTCAAAGTTTTTTTAGACAAAGAAAATGTGCTTAATGATGAAATAAAATATCAGTAAAGGGTGTTTCAATGAGGACTCTAGCTGTGTGAATCTTTATTTAAACCTAACTTTTTATCATTCTAATAGGGACACCGATACTCAGTACCTACAAACAATACATATAAAAGTGTACTATTACAAGAAGACATTGAGTAATAAATTGAAGTCAAGGTTCAGGTATGTAAAACTGTGATCACACACCATATTATTTCAAGCACATACAGGACTAGTCACTTGATAAAACTTCCAACATTAAAGTAGAAGCTGACTAGCAAAGATTGTTTCAGATAGCATGTCAAATTATCATAGAACATTGTCGTTGTAATTCTTATACCAAATCAAAACTAATCATAACCCAATGTTTACATACTTATGGTTTACATGACATTTTCACCAAGCGCACTTAAGTTTTCACATAGTGTCACATACCTACCAAGTTGAATATTGTCATTGCTTCAATTAAATACAACTCAAAACATTGACAACAAAGATAATATGAGCGTCTCACACTAACTTTTATTATTTGAGTACTGACAGGTGTTATAATTATCACAACAAAATACTACTTAAGTTAGCTCACTAAGATTCTTAAAATTATAAGAACAGAGTAGCATCAAACTAGACAAATTCTGATCAAACTCAATAGCCTAACGGTAAATAGTTAGTTAATGCTGTGAAAAAATGATACACAAACAAATACATAAATAATGACCTACTTACCTATCTATTACAAACTACATGCATACATATTTGATGTTCAGATGTTACATACACTGTGAGAATGTAGTATCTGTGCTTATGGATACATAGTGAAGTGCTGTTACAATCAGTGTTCATGTTCAGTGTTTACACACTGTGCTATAGTTTGATAACCTATAGTCAAAAGTGAAAAATTATTGGTGGTCAATATGGTATATTGAGTGTACAAAAAGCAATAAAATGATTGTGATTTCATGCGTTTGATAAAGTTAGTGCTAAAATACAATCTAAACACTGTGTGACCAATAAGAAGTGTGGCCTAGTGAACTTTCTTGTGTTCCCATATAACTGAGTCAAAGAGACACTGTAGTGTCATAGCCAAGTAACTAAGGCAAACGGTCACTGTAGTGCCATAGCCAAGTAACTAAGTCAAAGGGGCACTGTAGTGTCATAGCCAAGTAACTAAGTCAAAGGGGCACTGTAGTGTCATGGTCGAGTAACTAGGTCAAGGGGGCACTGTAGTGCCAGAGCCAAGTCTAGATAAGATCAAATGTTTTAAAGGTAACAACAACTAGCTCAACTAGTGCTATGATTATAGACTAGGTTGAGTAGTATAACTTACTAGAGATGTTTCACAAAATTGACTATGGGATCAAGAAGTCACTAAATAATTAAAACTTAATACTTGATTAATTATTTCAAAACAAGTTATGAAAGCACTATTATAGATGAATATTATGATTGTTACCGTAAGGTAATAAGAGTGCTAATCTACAAACACACTTTTCACACACAGTAAACGCATAACAAAGTTAAAAATAAACAAGGCTAACTATAATGAGTCTGACTAAACTCAATTAATACGGTGTCATGCATAAATGAGTTATAAATGGTATACAGTATTTATGATGATTTAGAACAAGCAAGGATCGTGTCATCAAAATTACAAGCAGTAATTCACCGATTTAATAGCGAATTGTATCAATATTTTAACACTTCAACAAATCCGGATGCGGATGAGATATCCAGTATGACGACAGAACAATTAAGAGGAGAGGAAGCATTAGCTGAACTAAATGTAAAAATACAAGTCAAAAAGGACAAGGCTGATTCTTCTTCCAGTTCTAGTCAGTCCATCAGCAGAGGAAAGCTACCTGAATTGAACTTGCCCACATTCTCCGGAGATGTTCTACAATGGACACAATTTTGGGATCAATTCTCTTCCAATATTGATCAAAGAGCATTAAGAGACGTCGATAAGTTATTGTACCTAAAGGCTTCCGTGAAGGGTGAGGCTAAGACAATTTTGGATGGTCTTGAGACTACAAACGAAAATTATAAAATTGCTGTAGCAACTTTAACAGACAGATATGGAAAGAAAACCCAAATAATCGATGCTCATTATTCAACACTTTACAAACTTAAGAGAGCAGACAAACAAGAAGACTGTAGAAGAATATTAGATGAGATTGAAAGACACCTTCGTGTATTGAGCTCACTGGGCGAAAATACAGAACACAACCATCTGAGATTCTTAATCCTGGAAAAGTTTCCTGAGGATATAGTATACGAGTTGAAATTGAAACTAAGTAACGACACTATCGAAGAAATGAGAAAACAACTCCATATTGTACTCTCAGCGAGAGAGGATGCTAAAAGAACATCTGAAAAATTCAATTTAGAAGATACCAGTTATACAACAGAAACGCTTCATATACTAGAACCTAGAAATGAGAAGGGATCAAAAGTCCGAAAACCAAATAATATAAGGAAGACCGATAAAGGAATTAAACGTAGTGTAACTGCTTTCAACAAAACCTTTAACACTAAGAGGAAATTTCAATTCAATGAAGAGAAGTATGGGCATGGATCTAATCAGAAAAGAAGGAAGCTCTACTGCATATTTTGTAAAGGAGATCATTTTAATGATGAGTGTACAGAAAGTAAAACTCTACAACAAAGAAGATTAAAATTAAGAAACCGTTGCTTTATTTGTTTCCGTGAAGGCCATCAAACAGGCTCCTGTAAGTCTAAGCACATAACCTGCAGACACTGCGGTAAGAAAGGCCTCCATAATAGAGCACTTTGTCCGAACAGAGAGTTCCCAAGGAAGGTGACAACAAAGAATGAGGTACCAAGGAAGGAATCTACCAGTACAATGCACATCTATGAAAAGGGAGCCACAATACTACAAACTGCTATTGTTAATGTCAAAGGACCTGAGAATACCTCAAAGAAGTGTCGTGTACTGTTAGATTCAGGCAGTATGAGAAGCTATGTTACGCAAGATGTCGCGCAGGACCTTAATTTAGAAACCGAAGAAGACAACCACCTCACAGTATTCACCTTTGGTTCGAACAAACCTCAAGAACTAGATAGCCCGTTGGTAAAACTTCATATTCAATCAAGAACTCATATGCGAAGGACAGTATATGCGAATGTCGTACCATCTATTACACGCAGTATCTCATCTTATGGCAAAGAATTGACCAAATGGAACCATCAAAAGGATTACTTATTGGCGGATGATGGATCTCTGTCAGATAAGGTAGATATTCTGATTGGAAATGATTATTATCATTCACTTATGTCAACCGAAAAGGTGAAATTACAAGAGAACTTGTACTTGGTGAATTCCGACTTAGGATGGATATTGTCAGGCAAAATAACGCATAAACATGAGGATGAGTTATCAATGCTCACATACTTCCAAGCACCCTATGAAACTAGATTAAACGAGCCTGATCTGCCATTAGATAACACATCAATGAAAACTTTGTGGGACTTAGAATCTCTTGGAATTACTGATTCTCCAAATGCTAACCGTGAAGAAGAAGCTATTAAGCATTTCAATGAAAACACCGAATTCATAGAAGGAAGATATCACGTTAGCTGGCCTTGGAAGGAATACCCACCTGAATTACCAACTAACTACGGTCTGGCATACGGACGCCTGATAGGACTAATGAAACGCCTAGACACAGAAACTTTGTCAGCCTACGACCAAACACTAAGTGATCAACTGCAAATGGGTATCATTGAACTAGTACCTAGAGAAGATACAAGTGATCATCCCATCCACTACCTTCCTCACCATGGAATATTAGCACCAGGTAAGGCTCTGAGAATAGTCTATGATGCTTCAGCAAAAACAAAGGATACAAAGAGTCTGAATGAATGTCTATACTGCGGTCCGATGATGTTGGAGGATTTGACTGGACTACTGTTGAAATTCCGAAGTCACGCCGTAGGCATGACGGCAGACGTAGAAAAAGCATTTTTACAGATTGGTCTAAAAGAAGAGGACAGAGACGTCACTAGGTTCTTATGGTTGAAAGACATCAATAAACCCGCTACTGAAGACAATCTACTACACTACAGATTTACCCGTGTTCCCTTTGGGATCATATCCAGTCCATTCCTTTTAAACGGTACGGTTAGACACCATCTTCAAAGGTCGAATGGAGACTACGCAAAACAGTTAGCTAAAGACATATATGTTGACAACATAGTCACTGGGGTAGAAACAGCAACAGATGCTTTAAACCTTTATAAAGAAAGCAAGAACATGTTTTTAGAAATCTCAATGAATCTTCGCGAATGGAGCTCCAACTCCAAAGATTTTATCGAACAAATACCTGATGCTGCCACACAAACAACTGTAAAATTACTGGGTCTAAACTGGGACTTGAAAGAGGACGTACTTTATCTTAGAGCTAGAGTCAACGAGAACAATGAAACCACAAAAAGAGGAGTCTTAAGAACTATTGCAGCTATTTATGACCCCTGTGGATTCTCTGTACCAGTCATGTTACCAGCTAAGTTACTACTTCAACAATTATGGAAGAAACAGATTAAATGGGACACACCATCACCAAAGGATCTACTTCACAAGTGGACGAACATCTTGAAAGAAATGAAACAAGTAGAAAACATATGCCTACAGAGAAATATTACTGTACCCAACGAAAGAGAGGCACAAATACACTGTTTTACTGACTCATCTACAGTAGCTTACGCAGCAGTAATATACATAGTACAGAAAGGCATAGTCACCTTCATAATAGGTAAATCACGCTTAGTTCCTATTAAAGACCAAGAGAACTTAAAGATTCCACGCTTAGAGTTATTAGGCGTTCTAATTGGAAGTAGACTTATAAAATTCGTACTCAAATTCTTACCATTGAACATAACCCAGTTAACACTGTGGACAGATAGTCAAATAGTGATTGATTGGTATCACTCTGAAAAGTTACTTGAACCTTTTGTATCTAAAAGACTAGAAGAAATAAAGCGCAACAAAAATCTGATAGTAAGATACGTACCGTCTGGACTTAACCCGGCAGACGTAGCGACACGTCCAACCGCCTCAGAAGAGGAAAGGAACAAGTGGTTATCTGGACCCGAATTTTTAAGACAAAACCCTAGACACTGGCCTAGTGGTCCGATAAGGGATACTTCTCTTCTGATGGGGGAGGGTCTGTTGAACACAGAAAAACAACCAAAAATAACACCGTCAGAGAGAGAAGCAATATCAAACGAAATTTTAGATTCACAACTGCAAGAGATAAAAGAACTACAGAAAAGTACATTTCCAGAAGAGTATGGAGGAAAGAAAACAAACCTATCTAAGAACTTAGGATTATTTATTGATACTAATGGAATTCTAAGATGTGATGGAAGACTCACACATTCAGATTTATCCTACGATGCAAAACATCCCATACTACTACCAAAGAACAGTGAACTTACCGAAAGAATAATTAAGGAAACTCATGAGAAAAACCTTCATGTTGGAGTACCACATACATTAAGCCTTATAAGACAAAAATTTTGGATACCTCAAGGAAGAGCAAAAATTCAAAAAACGCTAAGCAAATGTACAAGGTGCGTAAAGCATGGAGGAGGTCCATATGAACTACCTAAAACTCCAGCGTTACCGGCTGAAAGAGTAACGTTTAATACACCATTTACATACGTCGGTGTAGACTACTTTGGGCCGATGGTCATAAGGTCAGAAAATGGTATAAAAAAGAGATGGATTTGTCTTTTCACATGCCTTGTGATACGAGCAATACATTTAGAGGTTGTCAAAGATCTAACCACAGACGAATGTCTTATGGCATTCAGACGCTTCATTGCTACTAGAGGAACTCCTTCACTTATATTAACTGATAACGCACCTCAGTTCAGACTGCTAGCTGAGGTAATATCAGAAAGAGAATCGACAGAAAAGATAAAATGGAAATTCATTCCTCAACTAGCACCCTGGCATGGGGGCGCGTACGAAAGACTGGTAGCAGTGGTAAAGCATTGCCTAAAACGAACTCTTCAAAAACATATGCTCGGAGAAAATCAACTCTCGACGATCATCAAAGAAGTTGAAGCCGTAGTCAATACCAGACCACTTACGTACGTGGGAGCCGATATGGACCACATTCTGAAACCAGCTGATTTCCTAACACCAGAAAAATGTTTGAACATTCAATTACTCATGGATTGTTTGCCACTCTCTGGTTCAACCATTAAACAACAACTCATCGAAGGATGGAAACGTGGAAACACGATAATGAATGAGTACAAAGAAATGTTCATCAGCCGATACCTTCTGAGCCTCAGAGAAAGGTACGGAAATTCTCCCAAACAAGCAAGAGTGAGGACTCGTGAAATTCCTCAAATCGGAGATGTGGTACAAATTAAAGGTGAAACGAGAAACCGCGAAAGTTGGAAAATAGGAAAAATAGTAGAAATATTAAAAGGAAAGGACGGTTTATGCCGTGTTGCTAGAATAAAAGTCGATAACAATGTTTTCACACGATCAATTGCTCATTTATATCCTCTTGAAGTGGAAGAGGAAGAGACACCACAAATTTCCATTGACAAAGCACTAAATCAAGTGGATCTCGAGAACATAAGCGTCGATGATAGAGACTCGATACAAACGCCGTCTATCGAGATTGAAGGTGTCGACACTAATCCAACCACAGAGATAAGTGATAAATCAAACGATGATGAGAGCACGAATACAAACGTAAGACACGACTCAACACAAGACGCGAGAAAAGAAATAGAGAACGTTAGTACGTTAAATGACACTGAGCTTGCACAAGACTATAATGAACGTGATCTAGAAAACGAAACAATAGATAACCATGAATGTAATAACCAAACAAGCGATGAGAGATCGCGTCGAGCCGCTGCAGTCCAAGCAATGGAGAAGATCCATAAATGGACTCGCGACTTGATGACTACTATAGTGTAAAACTCGCGAGGCGGGTGTGTCGCGAAGGGTTCGCGAGTATCAAAATTAACCCAACAATAATTGTATATAGCAACACTCAATACAAACCATAGAGCTAATTTCCGATCGGTAAGTGTCAACATTTTTCGCTCCAACGTCGACTCGCTTTCAAGTTTTCAAAGTGTAAATCGTGGCATGTGTGATCTTCGCCTGCTGCTCGCCGCCAGCCTCAAATACCACCGAAGTTAAGTACTCAGCATTATACAAACCTTATTTAGAATTGAATGCATAATGTTCCTGTTAAGGATCGCGTTGATAAAGGACGATGGAATGGTACGCCCACGAAACTCGCTGAGCTGATGGGATGTGGTACAGTTTCATCGTACAGAGAGGTAATGTCCTTACAAATCACTGTTGTTTTATGTCATAAGGCGTGTGCAATTCTGTCCCTTGTCAGGGAACTAAGATTGGATGAGTATCCATAAAAGAATGAGCCCTTGAAGAGCTCGCCCGCACGGCCGCCTGCCTGATAGGATGGCGGCCTGCATGTTAAGTTTGCGCAATCTTATCACGAGGTATAAAGGTTGGTCTGAAAAGACCGTAGTTGAGACTAGGGCGTGTGCCGACCGTAGGGTCTGCACTAGTACACCTATTGAGACACGATAAGACCTGCCGATGCTTTCGGAAGGTAAACAAGCTATAAAGAGGACTGAGGTCCTTCACAAAGTATGTGAGATTGCACTCCTAATGACATAACAAACTCAAGTTGATATGCTAAATTTCATGTTGATTACATGTGTTACTTTAATGAGAATATATGTGCTGAGTGCTTAATGATTGTACATGACTGTATGATCATAAGAATTGTCTAACCGCAGGTGTGTCAACCTGACCAAGATGGCGAGGGGGCTAGAGTCTGGCTGAGGGACAAATCATCATCATCCAGGTGAGACAACTGACAGACCTACTTTGCATCATTACCTACCTTAACTGCATGAATACTCTTGGCCTCCTGTATCAGATTTCTATATAATAATATATTAAGATAAAGCGAAGCAGATAATTTATAACTAATAAAATCCATTAACTTTTGATAAGTACATAGGTACTTTATGAAAGAACTCTGGCAACAACCTGTATGATAGTTTGATTTGTGTAGGCTGTCATACAGATTACAGATGTAATTAAGTAATGAATGTAAGGTCACATATGATACCTACTATGTATACACACCGGTCTAATCTACAAGCTGGCCAACAACACTGAGACGCACCCGGCTCTCGTACAACTGGTGGCCTCGTTCCTGGATGGCCGGCTTTTTAGCGTGGTGGTAGAGAGCCAGGAGTCCGAGCTGCGCCCCATACTGGCGGGAGTTCCTCGAGGCAGCTGCCTTTGACCCACGCTCTATGCCGTCTATACCGACGACATGCCCTCTGTTAACAATGAGCAAAATGAGGGGGAGCCACGGGTCGAGCTGGCGCTGTTCGCAGATGACAGTGCCTTTTTCACAACCTCCCCGTGGCCAATGGTTACCGCTGCTAAAATGCAGGAACAGGGGGGCTACCGGCTAAGAAATATGGATATGGGTATGGGTTTCAACTGTCATTTGAATTCCTTATCTTGATAGATTTTTGCTGCTTTGTTCTGTTGAATGTTGCAAGCTAGTTATCGTTATACCCGACGTCACAAAACAAGGAACTGATAGCGGCTATTTTCTTTATAAAATTGACTTAAAGTTCCCAGAAACGGGTGTGTAATGTATGATATAACAACATTTCGTATAATACTCACAAAATATAACAACACATTACATAAAATCATTTCATATAACGTTCATTTCGTATAATCAACGAATGATATAAATTCAAAATATATAATTTTAAACCGTATAATGAACATTTGATATAAACTCGCACTCGCGACGTTCACCGCGGTTATTTAGACTGTTTATTATTCTGGCATCTACTGTCGAAATAGTTAACGCCTTTTTTACACTTTGTTATAAAAATACCGTCCTTAAAAAAGTAAAAATTGATGGTCACCATCTGTCAATTTTGTTCTCACAAAAATTAATCAATCTCTGAAAGTATGGTACTTAGAGAAACGGATGCTAGGTCAACTTCTAGTAAAGATTTCGTAAAAAAACGTAAGCTTACTTTCATTAATCTATGTGGCGAAGCCTAGTCAGTAGAACCGAAAACGTCAGGCCCTCAGTTCATCAATTGTCAAAATAAAAAAATCCAATTATTACTAAACTATTAACGTTTGCACCATTGTTTCTACGTTAGAAATTCCCAGAAGTGTTAAAGAATCAGAAATTCAAAGTATTTTTATGTATTTCTTTAGTTTACTTGCAAATTTGGAAGATTCATTATTGTACAAATTGATGAACTGAGAGCCCAAGCTAAACCTTTATAAATCTGTAACGGTATATTCTAGACAATTGAAAACTTCTGAAAAGATTTCACGAATTCTTTACTATATTCGGATTCAAAAATTATTAACAATCAATGCTTAATTACTTTGACAGGTGACAGCAAATTTTTGACAATTGATGAACTAAGGGCCTGACTCATTTGGTCATAGCAGTTTTAATTGACTATTAGAAATTACATGGAGTTTTGCTTAGGAATCAACTATTTTTGAACTAAGGCTTTCATCACACTGATGCGGTTTCCGCTCCGGTGGACGGAGATGCGGCGTGAGTTTGTTATAAACTGCGGGTTTTGTATGCGCATCAAGATTGTACAGCCATAGTTAAGAAGCGCACTACCACAAACCGGAGCGGTGTGCGGTGCAGTGTGAGAACCGCCTAAATCCTCTGATAGGTCTCAAGCTATTTCTAGCTATGGCCCTCCATCCTTTAATACGTACAACAAATAACATGGCAACCTGCCAAATTTGAAATTAGTTCCAAATTCAACCGCGCGCAGACTTATAGACTTATACTATGCGATATTATAAGAATAGGACTGTCAAAACGGCCATATTTGTTTGCGTTTCGCTTCCACTTCAGGGTGTAGGATGTGCAAGAAAAGGAACAAAGATGAAGAATGCCGTTTGACAGTCCTATTCTTATAATAATCGCATAGTACACTCGCTATACACTCCATAGATCGGTCGGTCTATCTCAAAGATATTATAATATAACAAGATTGCGCACTCATGAGCTACAGCCGAGCCGAGCGAGAGAGCCCTATTATGGCGTGCATCCCTCTCTAATGAGAGAGACGTGAGTGACTGCACGATTTGGTTTTTTCGAGGACAATTTATAGTTAACCAGACTTGTCTCACGTAGGATTCGAACACCACGCTTCCTAGGGAGCTCTTGTAGCTAAAACAAACATACATTTAAACATCCGAACTCACTTTCTATTTATAATATAAGTTAAGATGAGGACTCCGCGAGGCAAAGTATAGAGGGTACTTTGCATCACTTATGAGGCAATAATGTGACAATCGACACGCATACACATATGCTTTATAAGCATACTTACTTTTGAACCGACTTCAAAAAAGAAGGTGGTCAGTTTGACCTGTATGTACTTAAATGAAATGTATGTCTGTATTTTTGATAGGCGTATTTTGCTAAAATGGATAGAAATAAAAAGTCCACGTACAGTAATAAAAATCTGTTTATTAGTTAGACTATACATTGCTAAACAAATTGTCTTACGGATCTTTTGACGCATGGAGGCTTTGTGTTCAATTAATTTTAAAGATTTGTTTTTTGCGTACATTCTTTTTTAACCTTAAATTAAAATACAGATGTTATAATACATTTAATAAGTTCTGTTTCATGCCTATTTTCTGATAAAGTTCTTCTTCTTTTTCTTCTTCTGCTGAGTATTCTGTAATTTTTTCAGGTATGACGTTAAGCAAACCTTTTTTAATTTCTTCATCTTTAGGAAATTTGAAATAATGAAATTTAATGTTTAGTTTAAGTAAGAAAGTAAATTCCAGTCTATAGATTACAAACGAAATGGACACCCTACTATACGCAAAAATAAAACTTTGGCTTAATACTTACCTATGAAAAGATACACCGCTACGTTTATATGATTCGCTTTTGCATCCTTTCACGCATCAAGTGAGAACCATTTTTATTGATTTAAACGTAATTTTAAAATGATAATTAAGATCCACACACTAACTTTACACACATAAATTAATTTGCCGTCGCCATATTGATGATCTTTTTCTTTTTATTAAAATTAAAATTGTCCAGACGCAAAGTGTTGGATATTTATTATAATTAAAACTACCGTAACACCGACTCTTACATTAAACAAGTAGTTTTTTATGGTTTTAAATAATACAAATGATATGGACTTTATTATTATCAGCTTAACATTTCTTTTCATTAATTAATATTTTGAACATTCTCGAGAACAGGAGATATGAATTTGAATTAAGTTCTACTACAACCAAAAATATTTAATGGTGGCAGCCCAGTAGACAAGGATGCAATCCTATTTAGGAGCCTCTCGCTCGGCTCGTTTTTCCGTTTATCGAAATGTCATACGAAAATAAACCTTATTGTAACTGCATAGAATCGAATTGACATTGCTTTTATTTTCATAGTGCACAATCTTGTTATATTATTATAATATAATGGTTGCATTTACCAGAACTAATCGCTGACTAATCGCTAAGTCATCGATTACTTGTCTGATTACTATTTTCGATAGATTCTGCTGAACGCGCTTTAGCGTTTTTCTGGTTTTGACATGACGAATGACAGCAACAAACACAAAATCACTACGTTTGACAGCTACTTGCAACTAATCGCTGCTTCTCATCGAAAATCAAATGCGATGGAAAAAATGGCGTCCGATTGCTCTAAATCGCTGTCAGTCATCGCATTTTTGTGTGCGTTCAGCAGATTATTTGTAATCGATTAGTCAGCGATTAGTTCTGGTAAATGCAACCATTGGCTGCATTTAGCCTAACTAATCGCTGACTAATCGCTAAGTCATCGATTACTTGTCTGATTACTATTTTCGATAGATTCTGCTGAACGCGCTTTAGCGTTTTTCTGGTTTTGACATGACGAATGACAGCAACAAACACAAAATCACTACGTTTGACAGCTACTTGCAACTAATCGCTGCTTCTCATCAAAAATCAAATGCGATGGAAAAAATGGCGTCCGATTGCTGTAAATCGCTGTCAGTCATCGCATTTTTGTGTGCGTTCAGCAGATTATTTGTAATCAATTAGTCATCGATTACTTGTCTGATTACTATTTTCGATAGATTCTGCTGAACGCGCTTTAGCGTTTTTCTGGTTTTGACATGACGAATGGCAGCAACAAACACAAAATCACTACGTTTGACAGCTACTTGCAACTAATCGCTGCTACTCATCGAAAATCAAATGCGATGGAAAAAATGGCGTCCGATTGCTGTAAATCGCTGTCAGTCATCGCATTTTTGTGTGCGTTCAGCAGATTATTTGTAATCGATTAGTCAGCGATTAGTCCTGGTAAATGCAACCAATGGTTGCAACCAACCAACCAAATCAGCAGAATCTATCGAAAATAGTAATCAGACAAGTAATCGATGACTTAGCGATTAGTCAGCGATTAGTTAGGCTAAATGCAACCATTATCTTTGGTCTATCTTGCTTGTCTGTCATGTCATATACCGTAGGTATCTCAGTAGTCTGTGCATCTTGTGCATGTCATTATGTTTATGTCAGTCGGTCGGTCAGTGAAGCTTTGAATAATTTTATTTTAAATGTATTGAAAACCGTACTGATTGATAAATTAAATATTCTTCATGGTCCCTATACATATGATAAAATGATCCGAATATTACTACTGGCTATTCTTATATTACATATCAGGGGTAAGTATTATTCCTGTAAGTCTGCCTGCTCATGCCATTCAGTGGTAACGCCCTAAAATGCATCACAACAATGATGATTTAATGTGTTCTCACATTTAAAAGCACTTTTCTTTCAGTTGAAGATGTATCTGCAGAATGTACAATACCCGTAGTTCTAAGAAATACTTGGTTTTCTGTTGAAAATGGAAGGCAGACCATCACTGATATAAATGCAAGTGAAATGACCAAACGGTATGAAGTTTTGTGTTTACATAGGTAGTATTTTTCTTCTAATAATATAAATATTCTCTCACCTGTACTATTTGTTTCAGAGGAGAATGTGTCAACATAAAGGCTGATTTTCATGTCAATTACACCATGGTTTTTCGGTTTACAAACTGTTACTATTGTGTTAAACTTATAGTAAGGACTGTGAATGTGTTGGAAAAGATTGAAACACCTTGTGTTGATCTTGCGCCAGATGAAGAACCAACCGTTGATAGAGTTTGCAGAGGATTGAATCCTGACCAGCATCTCATTACATTGTTCTCAGAAAATTATGTTCCTGTAAGTGTAATGTAAAAACTTTTATTTCCATTTTCAGTATTGTGCAGTTATTTAGTGTGAGATTTAATATAGGCCAATGCATTAATTTGAGTTCTAATTAGAATTCAATTTGTTACAGAAAGTTGTTGATAAATAATAAAACTTATAAATACCTCATTTTGTAAATATATGCATTATATTGGGGTATTTATTTCATAAACACCCAAACTTGCACTAAAGTGTATGACATTCTAGCTTTCCGCCCACGGCTTCGCCCACGTGGACTACATGACGTTATCCCGCGGAAATGTGATATTTTTCCAGGATAATAAGTAGCCAATGTTGCTCTCCAGGCTACAAAGTATCTGTGTCCCAAATTTCAGCAAAATATGTTCAGCTGTTTTGCGTGATTGAGCAATGAACGAGATGTTTAGATGTCTGGGACATCTAAACATTCACATTTATAATATTAGTAGAGTTTTTTATCAAAACCATTTTTGTTTCCTTATTCAGGTTAACTGTCGATCTTCTTTGGAAGGGGTATGGCAGTTTGCATATCAAAATCGTTTCCGGTTCACTGGAGAATGCAACCATCCGGATAATCAGATCAAATCATGCCAGACTGCTGGTACCCAGTTTTTGATCACTAATCAGAAATTCAACATAACATACAGAAAGTGTCCAGGAATGTCAGAAACTTTTGATGGAGTTGTAGAATACAGTTGTTTGGGTATGTTTTTCAACATTTTAGGGAACGGATTGTTAGTGAAAATGTAAAATCTGATCACGCAAGAGCAGTTTGTGAATGAATACTGCATTCTTGCAAATATACATAATAAAGTTTTTTTCCTATACAAGATGTAAAAAAATTAGCAATAATATTTTAGGAAGAGATTCTACCCATGAAAGCAAGTTTAAAAAAAAAAATCGTAATCCCATACCAAGATGGAGTAGGTTGATGGGCAGTGCACTAAAGTATGAGACAACGAAAAAAAAACTGTTTCGACCTGTTTCTAAGGAAAAGTTTTGTAGTTTCATGGGTAGAATCCCTTCCTAAAATATTATTGCTTATTTTTTTTACCCTTGCAGGTATATGAAAGTATACATACATGTCATGACATATTTTTTATTTGTTATTGCTTCTATTGGTACCTATTGCAAAGTGTTTTTCTTTTGCTTAGTAATCAGGTCAATAAAATGTTAAAAATTCCATGGTATATAAATTTATTTCCAGGTCATTGGTTTGTGGACAAAAATCATTTCTTTGCTGTGGCAAATACAAAGGAATCGCGTAAGGATGAGAAATACCGCTGTTTCCTCAAAAACAGAGATGATGATTTGTACATTGGTGCTTCAATAACACCCCAGTGCAACACACTGAAAACTGTTGAGAAGTCTCCAGAGAGATACAGAGTCACACCTGTTAAGGTTAATACTCTGATTAATTTTAACATTACCGGGCTGACATGAGCCAACTAGTGCTGCCAGCCAATCGATTTAAATCAATTTCTAAAAAAGAATCAGTCAAGTTCTTTTGAATAATATCTAATATTTTTGAATAACTATACAATTTAAAAAATGGCCACATTTGGTTCAAACCCATTTTAAAACTATTGAAAGCATTTTATAATGATGTAATAAAAAAAAAACAATTGGCTCATGTCAGCTCAGCACCCTATTTCTTAAATTTTGATTAACATTCCATTCTATTTCTAAGGCTGAAGTTGTAGAACCTGGATGTCGTTTACCACAAAATTTCTCAGGAGATTGGATTAATACTGCGAATATTGATGCTGATGTCTTTATAAATGAAACTCATATAATCGAAACATACTATCCAGATGAGAGCAGATATAGAAGAATCATTTATGTTTGCAGGTAAAAGCTTAAAACATTTTTTTATCAAACAAGTAGGCATTAGGATATTTCTAGTGTTTATTACTCTTCCTTTTGATTTCAGGGAACAACGTGATTCTAGAGTTATGATGGCACGTCTTACTGTAGATGGCTGTCAAAAAGATTACATCTGTTTTGATTTTGTGCCTCAACATCATAATGTCATAAGGTATAATTTATTAAATAACTTATTTTTCACCAATCACCATGGCAGTGTTTTGCCATTAAATCGATCATCAATTAATAAATATTTAAATATTTCAGGTTCCGCAAAGGGCTTGCTATGATTCAGAGTGATTTCCACACAGTTTGCTCTTGGGTCCAATTCCCTAATAAACAAAAATGGCGCCACGACATTTTTCTCAAGAAGGACCCTTCACCAATCCGTTGTCCAGTTGCAGGCAAATTTAATTTTACTCAAAGAGGAGATGTAAGATTTGAGACAAGAATTCTTGGTGGCGTCACATTGAGTCCTCGTCCCAATTTACATTGCAAGCTGAACATTAGCGATTTCTCAGTTTGTGATACTGACCAAAAGACTATACAAATCAAGGAGACTTACTGTTTGACAGTTGATCACTTGGGAAGGCCTGTAGATATTTACAGTGACCCTGATTACAAGATGAAATGCATTGGATATTGGAAAGAAAACTTGAAGTCATATCTCATTACTTATGATGAACTAGATCCATACTCGAAATATAGATGTTGGGTTTACCAAAGAGCTGATTTGAACAGGTAATGAAATATTTTTTTATTTTTTTAAATATTTAATATAAATAAATAGATATTGGACACCACCATACCATGCTATGATACGTCGTTCTAAATACCAACATCTAGTAGCTAAGCATTAGTATTATGGAAATTGGAAACAACGACGGATCTCATTACTTATGATGAACTAGATCCATACTCGAAATATAGATGTTGGGTTTACCAAAGAGCTGATTTGAACAGGTAATGAATTTTTTTTTTTATTTTTAAATATTTAATATAAATAAATAGATATTGGACACCACCATACCATGCTATGATACGTCGTTCCAAATACCAACATATAGTAGCTAAGCATTAGTATTATGGAAATTGGAAACAACGACGGCTATTACCACATACACCCAAACCTTTTTTTTTATTCAATATTGATTAGTTCGTTTTTAATATTTACCCGACCAGAAAGATCAAAACGTACCGAACATAGTAAAAGAAAAGGTCCTGGAAAAGCGGCGTCTTAGAAGAGTCTGGCACTGCAGTCGTCATCCAGCGGATAAAAGGGACTTTAACAAAGCAGCCGCTAGTCTTAAACAGCTCTTGGTAAACATAGAAAATGAAACATTACAGCAACACCTACAAAGTTTGACTCCCACTGCCTCAGTTAAAAACGAATATTCACTCTGGAAAACGTTGAAATCCCGCGATAAGCCGCAAGTTGCTCAACATCCACTTAAAAATGCAAATGGTACGTGGGCCAAAACGGACCAAGAAAGAGCAGAAGCATATGGGTCATTCTCGAGCAGCGTATTTACGCCTAATACTGAGATGAGCAACGAAAGCATTGACCGTGAGGTTGTGAAATTCCTTGAAAGCGACCTTCAGCTCAGTCTCCCTATTCGATGCTGTACACCTGCAGAAGTTCGTCGAACAATAATGGATCTAGAACTCAAAAAAGCCCCCGGATTTGACCTTATCACCGCAGAGGTGTTGCGTAACCTGCCGCAGAAAGCTATAGTTTTCATTACATCATTGTTCAACGCTGTGTTACGAGTTGCTTATTTTCCAAGTATATGGAAAGTCTCGCAAATAACTATGATTCCAAAGCCAGGAAAGCACCGCACTTGACATCATCATATAGACCGATAAGCCTCCTACCTGTTTTATCAAAAGTGCTTGAGAAAATCATTTTGTCACGCCTCAATGAAATATTGACAGAAAGTGCAATTATCCCAGAGCACCAGTTTGGATTTAGACGGCGCCATTCAACCATTGAGCAAGTCCACAGGGTCTGCGAGTACATAAGAAACACCTTGGAAGATAAGAAGTACTGCTCTGCAGTGTTCTTAGACGTTCAGCAGGCTTTTGATAAAGTTTGGCACAACGGCTTGCTTTACAAACTCAAAAAACTATTACCGAACACCATGTACCTCCTATTGAAGTCCTATTTAGACAGCAGAATCTTTTATGTCAAAATCAATAACACTACATCCGATTTTTATGACATAAAAGCAGGAGTTCCTCAAGGATCTGTGCTGGGCCCCTCGCTGTATCTCATCTACACAGCTGATGTTCCAGAGTCGGATAATGTCATTACAGCCACTTTTGCTGATGACACAGCCATACTGTCACATGACACAGACCCCGAAGTAGCATCAAGGAATCTTCAAGAACACTTGAATAATGTCCATTCCTGGATGCACTCTTGGAGAATTAAAGCTAGTGGCACCAAGTCGAATCACATCACATTCACTTTGAGAAAAGAAGATTGCCCTCCTGTTAAGCTTGGTCAAGAGGTCCTGCCGCATAACGCTTGCGTTAAATACCTTGGTTTCTACCTTGACAGAAAGCAAACCTGGAAAGCACACATTCAGAAGAAGCGTGATGAGCTAAACTACAGACTAAGATCTCTGGATTGGCTTATGGGTAGAGGCTCTCGACTGTCGGTTGACAACAAGGTCCTGATTTATAAAGCCATACTAAAACCTATATGGACTTACGGCATACAGCTGTGGGGTTCTGCGAAAACGTCGAACATAGAAATTCTGCAAAGATTCCAGAACAGTGTGCTCAAAACAATAGTTAATGCCCCATGGTTCACGAGAATGGAAGAAGTTCATGAGTATCTTAATATTCCAACAGTCAAACAGCAAATAGCCGATAGCATTAGTTCGTATAAAGATCGAATCAGTAATCATAAGAACAAACTGGCCCAGAGTCTTATTGAACCATTGCAGACAAGACGTCTGAAGAGACTGCATACTTGGGATAACATACAATAACCTTACCAGTTAGCAAAACATAAAGGCAGCCTGACAGTGGAAAGGCATGCCTCCACGCCTGCATTAAAAACAAAACAACTGCTTATGGTCCAAAGACCGATCGCATGTTAGCAAACAAATATGAAAAAAAAAAAAAAAAAACCCGACCAGGACTCGAACCCGGGACCCAGCCACGGAGGCCGTCAAATGAAACTGGTGTATCCTCAAAATTTTGCTTCAAGAGGGGATAAACAGGTCTGGGTTTTTGGTCCATATCTTTTTGCATTCTCCTTTTGTTAAGATTATTAGCAAACAAATATGAAAAAAAAAAAAAAAAAAAACCCGACCAGGACTCGAACCCGGGACCCAGCCACGGAGGCCGTCAAATGAAACTGGTGTATCCTCAAAATTTTGCTTCAAGAGGGGATAAACAGGTCTGGGTTTTTGGTCCATATCTTTTTGCATTCTCCTTTTGTTAAGATTATTGTCATGTATTTTATGCTATTGTTTCAGAGTACTGATGTCGCAAGCTTTAGGTCCATATTGTGATTTGAACCAAGATGTTACGTCCTGGAATTACACAGAGGGCGCTGCAGTCGCCGTGGAAATGGAAGAGTACGAACGAGAGCGGGACCAGTGTCCTATGCACTTCGACGATGGCAGCGACCCCTGGTCAATGGAAGAAAACTTCATAAAAGTATTCAAATTCTCCTATTCATTTTGGAACAGTGCTGTTTCTTTAAAAACTAGTATATACATGGTACTTTTAACGTTATTGACTCTTCTGTTAGCTTAAGGTAGAATGATAATCGTCATTTAGACTGATATAATGTAAGCCGTCCATGAGCAATGAGCATCATTCAGTATAAGGCAGCATTATTAAAATTTTAGGCCTTAAAAAAATTCTTTAAGAAAGCTGTTAGTTTTATGATAAAAGTTTGAAGTTTTGATATTTTAAAACTGACGTGACTCTACATATAGGTCTCTACACTTAGTATTTTATTTTCAATAGAGCAATATTTTATAGAAAATAGTGTGCCTTATCAAGTGCTCGAATAGATGTGTACCAGTAAAACCAGAACCTGGCTTAGTACCAGTTAGTCAATTAAGTAAATAAGCTAATTCACTTAAGTTTAAATTAAGTCTTATTTTATCATTGACTAATTGCCATGAACAATTAAAGGATAATAGGTAACTACTACTACATTTTTAGGCCTTATCGACATTTCTCTAGGATTTTTTAAATCAAAATAAGTTTAAGTTGATTTATGTCTTAAGATTTTCCAGTGGAGACTTTCAACTTATCTAGCTTTATTTCTCTGATATTCATTTGTATACTGTTTTTGTGAATCTCTTATCTTATGACAAGCTTAATTATTCTGTCCCATCACGTTTACATGTGTTGTATAATTAATTTAGTAACTTTTATATTTTTAAATAAGTACTTTATTGAATCCTGTTACATTTTATTTACAATATATTATTGCAAAAATTATTTGATAATTTACAAGACTATGATCTTTATACCTTTATACTCTTGTACCGTACTCATTGTCTTGGTTTTTACACTGCCTTTATTTTTTGTAGATTTTTTCTAATTATTTTTTAACTAAAATAAATGTATATACAAATCTTGATGGTTTTTCTGTATTTTTCAAAAATACCTAAAATAAATTAATGTTATTGTATATATATATAAATATATACATGTCACACACAATTTTGAGCACAGTGCCTATAATGCAAGATGCCACTGCTGCAAATGCCTAACACAGCAATAAGACTAAGAAGCAGATTGCCTAAAATGAAAGATGCCACTACTGCTACACAACAACACAATCATTAAGGAAATTATGGGAAAAATTGTGATAGAAAAAAAACCACCAGCCCTGCAAGTAGCTTTCAAGGGGAATTCAGGTAGCTACTTGCCGGACTGGTGGATTTTTTTCTATAACAATTTTTCCTATAATTACAGAACAGCATTGCGATTGTGAATGCATAAAAATAAAATTTTTATGTATTCAAATTTAAAATCTTTACAATCATTTTGTTCAAGTTATAGATAAAAAATGCACTTTGCATGGTTACTTAATGAAATGCATAGCATCTTTTCTCTTAGACATGAACATATAGTGTTGAATTGAAAGGCGTAATTCTTAAAGGCATAATTTCATGACGCATACCGAATATATTTGGCCAAGAAAGGCATAATTTTTAAATGTCATACCATAATACTTAAAAGGCATATTACTCAAGATAAATAAATTTCATGCTGAATATCTGGTGAAACATCCTGCCTCTACAACTTCCTTAGGCACCTGATCACATACATAGACACAGGATCTAATATAAAAAAAAACAGCATGGATTTGATATTTTTATTGACTTTTGATAAATTAAACATATTAACCACAATCCAGGTATGGGTTGGTTTTCTTCTGGTCATAAGTTATTTCTTTTAGGTGAAGGTTGCTCGCACACAAATACTTACAGTAGCTATTGTAATTAAAGGAATATAAATGTTTATTTTGTCCAAGATACTTTAGGTATATCAAAGTGTTCTGTAAGACTGTCCAAATGCTGGTTAAACTTTTCCACTCTTTGTTTATGTGTCATTTCAGCTTTCTGGAGGATCCTTTGCTTTTGCTGAAACAAAAATAATAAGTATTTTTATGGCCGTTTTCACCAAAACTTATGAATCACTTAAGTTTTTGCTGAACTAATACCCGAACAAATTAAATTGGCACCTGCCGGCCTAGCACAAGCGGCTTTATCGACTATTAACGCATCTTGTTTACACCTTAGTGGAGTAAGCAAGACAGCATGACATGCTATATCATATCGCGTGATATAATGATGGTCATGCTAGGCAGGCTGGTTCGAAAACGAAGCTTACACTTAGGTGCCAAGTTAACTTGTTTGGGTAGTAGTTAAGCAAAGACTTAGGCGATTCATAAGTTTTGGTGAAAACTGCCATTATTTATTTTATATTATTCAACAGTCAACTATCTTGAAAACATAAAAAGTTTAACAAGGTAAGAAGCTATTCCATAATTTGTCAGCAAACACTTGTAGGACAGCGGGAAATAATTTTGTGATATACCATTTTCTCTTGCATTTTTTGAAAAGCCTTTTCAGCTTTGGTCTTTTGGTCAGATGGAGCATGTTGTTTTAGTTGTTGTTTCACTTCAGCTTCAATCATTTTCTCGGTTTCTTTGTTAGACTTCTTCTTCTTTTTCTTCTTGATTCCAGAATTATCCTTGATTTTTAACTGTGCCTTGTTGACGCACGCATACTCGTCTTCCTCGACCATATTTAAACGATTGAACGTTAACCTTAAAAGCAACTGATAGAGATGAATTTATTGGACTAGTATTTTATCCCCAACCCCAACCCTATAAATACTTTGATTTTATTTAGTTACGAAAAATGCAAGAAATCAACCAACTCAACCGTGACTCAACCCACAAAAACAAAATCACAAGTTCACAACAAGCAAAATGTCATCGTCTGTCACTTTGCTGTCACTGTCTACGGGTTATATTCCACTTAACAAAGATCTTTGTCCAATATGCATTTGATCAAAGAAATTGGATAACTTTGACGCCCAATTTCATACATTCGACATCCAATTCCTTTGATCAAATGTATAGTGGGCAAAGATCTTTGATAAGTGGAACGTTACCCTACGTCACATATCAAACTGACTTTTTATCTCACTAGATCAGAGGAGTTAGTTATTAAATTAAAGTCATACAGCCTATGTTATAAAAAAGACGTTTTTAAATATTTTGATGGATACCAACATAACAATACTTGCAAAAAGAAAAGGCAGTGAAGCAGTGTTGGCATATCGATAACTTTTTCAATCGTTTAATAGTTAGTTTGATTAATATAATTTGAAGATATTATTAAGCGTAATCGCGATCGCGACTAATCGTTAATCGTAATCGTGACTAATTATCGTAACCGCATAATGCACTTTTTATAAGATTAAGATGCAAAAATATATACTAAATAAAAAATTAGGTTAGTAAATTATTAGTAGAGTGTGTGTCAGATAACTCTGCGCGTGGCTGGCGCGTTTTTGGCGCTAGTTACAGTGCATTTTATTGTTCTAATGTTATAGAAAAGATTAGTATTCGATTTTTACCGCGCGCAGACTTATCTGACGAGCACTCTAGGTATACTTATAAACAAGTATACAAGAATAAAAGTATATAATAAATACATGGTATCCCAGCAATAGGTTTGTGCAACTGTGCACCTGAACTGTCTCCTGTATTACAGTGCCACAAGCTTTCCTGTTCCGGTGACAGCCGTGACAGAGGAGCCACTTGCAATACCAAATTAGCTGTCAAAATGGACTGTCGTATGAAAACTGTTTTAGTTCCAAAGATAATCACCGGAACAGAAAAGCTTGCTGCACTTTAACTCGCGTGTACCGCCTCTCACTTGAGACTGGACTAGTACCTACCCCAATCGTGGAAGCTTGCAAATGTGCAACCTGTGCCCAAAAAGGACAGCCGTGCCGACCCTTCCAACTACTGGCCAATTTCAGTCACGTCCATAGTCTGTAAGACTATGGAACGTGTACTGAACAATCGTCTCGAAGACAACGACCTCCTCAGTGACCGCCAGTTTGGTTTTCGCCGCGGTCGCTCGACTGGAGATCTTCTTGGAGTGAAGCGATAGAGAAACATGGCGAATCCCTTGCCGTACCTATCGCTCGACATCTCCAAAGCTTTTGATAGGGTCTGGCATGGCATGGCAGCCTTATTAGCAAGTTTCCCTCATACGGTATCGCTGATAGCCTTTGCACCTGGATTGCTGACTTCCTCCGGAATCGCCTAATCCGTGTTGTGGTGGACGGTCAATCATCCGACCTAAAAGACATATGCAGGTATCCCACAAGGATCTGTCTTGTCTGCAACACTGTTTCTTCTGCATAATAATGACCAGGGGCCTATTTCATAAGTTTACTAATAATACTAAAAAATAATACAAGTTACAAGCTAATGATTTACAAGTCGTACTAATTTGTGTTGCATAACAATTTTCGTTTTTGCTAATAATACAAGAATATTCCTGTTGCATAAATTGCTAATATTTTTTCTTAACTACAAGTAATATGATCTCAATTTACTAGTACTAATACATTTTGTTGCATAATGTATTTATCCGAACTACATAGTAATATTGGTGCTAATATTATCAGAAAATTATACAAATCACAAGTAAATTCCTTAGCAGAATGGGTGAAGCTTTGGCCATACTCATGACTTTTTTAATAAAAAAAAATAACAAATTTTCTTTTTTTTATTCACTACGGGGTAGCACTTAGCCTTCATCACATCACACCTGTGGTGGTGTATCACCACATAAGTGGTGATAAGGCTGAAGATGGAAGCGCACCAATCCCGGATTCCTCAATCACTGAGGGAACTGGCTATCTTATGTCTAACTGCCGGAACACAATAATGCTGAAAACATCATTGTTATGGCGTCAGACTTAGATAAGATGGTGGTAGCTAGCCAGGCGGACTAAGAACAAGTCCTACCACCAACCAAACCGAATACAATATGTACACCCACGAATCGAACCCGGGACCTCTTGGTCTGAAATCGGTGGTGTGAACCACTAGACCACAAAGGTGGTTAAATATTGATATTTTGTTTGTTTGTTGTACCAATAACTGGAAAACGTGTATAACAGCGAAAACTGAAAATGTGCATTTTAATTAAAATCAAAGAAAAGAAATGATAATTATTCGGCTTCTGTAAAATTTACGCTGTCGCCTTGTTTCTTCTTTTTCGTCTGCTGATGAATTCCATAAACTGTTAATTTTCGATCAACTTACCTATACAACAACGAAAACTACAACAAATAGTTTAATAATATGGTGCCCCTTAGGTGCGTAGAAATAATTACAAGTTTCTTCAAATAATTTGTATTTTGAGCTTCACATTGCAACAGAAACTAGTTAAATTCACTAATTGATGTGCCTCCGGAAAACATACAGCATTGTCTATGAAGAAGCAGTGTGTACTTAGCTTTACGATGGTGTGGTCTGGCCTTTAGCCATAGACAAAGTCGATCTTCCACTATTCGTCCGCTAGGTGTCGCCTGTGTCCCCAGCTAGGGCGGAAGGTGTTTGCCGCCATTCCGAGTCACATAGCGTTGTGTACTTTCGTCACGTACGGACGAAAATCGTCCTGAATCTTCATGATCTTCAAATAAAGATCGGAAATTCAACTCACACGTTAATTGTTAACGTCTTTCATAAACGATCTATATTAAATTTGTTATTTTTTTCTCGGTTATTACGGAATTTGTGGAAAAATATGGCGTTGGTCAACGGGCTCCATTACATCGACATCGACGAGAGGGATCCAGTACAAGAGGAAAGTTTGACCAGCAGCTCCAGTGAGACTGATCAACAAGCATCAAACACCGAGAAAAGGAAACTAAGAGCTGAGGTAACGGTCGATCCTCGGATCGATGCGTGATATATCAGGTCAGTCTTTTTACAAATACAATACTGATGAGAACTTGACTAAGCCGATTTGTATCAATGTCAAGACACCAACTGGATATGCAAAACTGTTAGAACTAAGTAAATGTACATAAAAAGTTCATCAAACCAGTTGACAAGAAACTTTTCAAACTTATGATGGAATTTCAACCTTGTTACTCTTAAAATCGGCAATACGTTCACTACAATTGTAGGGAAGCTTAAGCTTAAGCTTTGCATGATATGTTTTAACCAACCTGGTATTGAAATTAAAAATAATAAAGAGTTATGTTTACGATTTTTTCTAACCAACATGAATAGCAGGCACAATAAACTTGCTAGCGTTTTCTGAGCTAAGGATATTTATATCGTTACTCATTACACATTATTAATAAAAAGAGAAAAAAAAAACATAATGCCTAGTGTTTATGTTACATCAATACCATGCATTGCGGGTCTTTATCCCTTTTGCCCATGGGTGAATCTTTATAAACTTTTGAATTTACTTACACAAAGGTGAATTGATTTAAAGGCGGTAGAATTTTATTAAAAAGGCTACGTTTGCTCCCAGAAATAAGCTTGGGTTTTTACCTACCCTCATCTTTGAAATTATTTAAGAAATGTTCACGGAAGAAATTCCTTTCACATCGGCAACGAAAATATAATAAAACAGACTGAAAAATTAAAGCAATGTGCTATTTCGTACATTTGACATTATTTTCTTCATATATCTTATTAGAACGTAATGTTAGTACCCCACATGTAAATTGGGCTTTCACTATCTTGCAAATTACAGGTAACGTTTGTTTTATACACGTTCATATAGTATTTCATTATGGTCGTACTACCAACTGTGTGTTTTGTCAACACAATATAGTTACCTCTATATACGCAAAACTGATCTGTGCGGGTTAATAATAGTGTATCTCATGTATGTATCTCGCTCTTGCCACACATTAACCATTTTTTTAAAGAAAATAATGCCTTCACAAGTAACAGTGAAACATTAAATGACAATACCAGTGCAATGACAATACCAGTACATGTACATGCAATGACATTACCAGTAACAACAGATTGATCCGGGCACTTTTGAAAGGAAGGATTATGGTCTGTTTGTTATAAACAAGACTCCCAGTCTCATTTCCAAGCCTTTTCTGCGGAAGAAAAGCAATGGAATAATGCATCCAATCTTCGAAAGCTGAACGAATAGTTAATTAAAATAACTCATCACTTTTTTATTTATTATTACTTGCGCAGACAGTACCTAATTATAATTACATCACCAACACATATAACTTGTCAGAACTAGTCACTGTCATATTTCACATTCCGTGAAGTCGGTGTTCCTTCAGCTTGGAGACTGAATGGAAAAAAAAAAAACTAGATATAAAACTAGAGTAAAGGAATCTACACTCGTATCCCTACTGCACAATCGCATCGGGTGGTTTTAAGGACCAATTATCAAGGTTCGTTTTTGTGTTTGCATTTTCGTTTGTGGGATCTGACAGCAGCGCCGTCTCATATAACCGCTTAGTGTTTGAGAGGTCAGGTCATGACGACCTACACCTACTAAGTTGCGCCTACAGGCTGCGACGCGGAGGCTGATACACTTTTGCAACAGTAACGTGCTGGGTCGCAGAGACCCTATCAGCGAGAGTTCGTCGAAAATTATTGCAACTGCAACGTGCTGGATCGCAAAGACCCAATAACGTGCTGGGTCGCGGAGACCCTATCAGCGAGAGTTCGTCGAAAATTATTGCAACAGCAACGTGCTGGGTCGCGGAGACCCTATCAGCGAAAGTTCGTCGAAAATTATTGCAAATGCAACGTGCTGGGTCGCAAAGACCCAGTAACGTGCTGGGTCGCGGAGACCCTATCAGCGATAGTTCGTCGAAAATTATTGCAACGGCAACGTGCTGGGTCGCGGAGACCCAATAACGTGCAGGGTCGCGGAGACCCTATCAGCGAGAGTTCGTTGAAAATTATTGCAACAGCAACGTGCTGGGTCGCGGAGACCCGGTAACGTGCTGGGTCGCGGAGACCCTATCAGCGAAAGTTCGTCGAAAATTATTGCAACAGCAACGTGCTGGGTCGCGGATACCCAGTAACGTGCTGGGTCGCGTAGACCCTACCAGCGAAAGTTCGTAGAAAATTATTGCAACACTAACGTGCTGGGTCGCTGAGACCCAGTAACGTGCCGGATCGCGGACACCCTATCCCGACCCGGACGTTTGTCAAGGTCTTACCTGCAGGGTCGCGGACACCCTATCCCGACCCGGAAGTTCGTCAAGGTCTTACCTGCCTACTAATAGACCGATGGACCAAGAAACTGCGGAGGCCGTTAGACACCTGGAGAAACCGGGTTTGTACAGTCAGTTACTAAAAACCTACCCTAACGCCCTCTCAACACTGGGAATATTCCCGAATTCGGCGAAATACAGCAGAAAATTAAAAATATAGCGAATAATTTAGTAGCAAGTAGACAAATTCAACAGGAGTCTAGATCGCTTCATAGAACAGAGGTACTGCCTGGCCTGCGTGCACTTTAGAGTCTGCTGTACCCTGGCGGAGCTTTGCCAATTTCGTTATGCGTAATAGCGAGGCCGGCGAGATTCTGTAGGCCACGGCACGGCCGCACTGCCGCTACTACTCACAAATATTGTAACGCTAATTCGACAAAATGTAACTTCGACATACTATCTCGATTCCTACAAAGGTATGCCAAGAGATGATGTGGCGCGGAGCCACACAGCTGTGTGTGTTGTGGCGCGGAGCCATAAACCACTCGACAAAAATACTAGAACCTCCAGTTACTCACTTTCTATCTAACGGACGCTTCCGAGTAGAGTTGGGGCACTCATCTATACAGAACATGCATGATAGTCGAGCCAGAGTGTACTCGAGCTTTCTTTCTCTGATCACAAGTTCCGAAATCGCGATCTCTGGATCACACGCGTGAAATCCTGCACTTGTCCAAGACGCTGATAGGTATAACGTTGTTACTGCCACCTCCACAGGTTCAAGCATTACAAATCACCTGAAAATTTAAAAAATTGGGGGTGGGGTAGTCAAATATGAGTGGTCATAAGAAGGAAAAGATTTATTAAATAAAAACAAAACTGACGTAAATCTACCTAAACGGCTTATATGCCAGCAAGTAGAAGATATTTTAGATGGTGATAATCAAGACGATCCTTAACATCTCTTGACTAAGCCTTATAATATCGCATAAATTCTTGATAAATCTATTGTAACAGAAAAAATATTATAATCTTTGGAATTCACAGAGAAAAACTATAATTCTCCAACTGAAACTTGAAACGAAATTTTAAATGTGGTTGGGACCCAAGTCTATTCCTAAAGTGGCTTTCTGCCAACCAAGTCTAAGATTATTAACTCCTCGATATCGCTAGTATATCAGCAAAGTACTATTCTTATCATCTGGACGCAGAGTCCATTAAAACAGTTTTCTTATTCCATATTTTGGGCTTGAAACTGACTCACATGTTCATAGCCAGCTTGGAAACCATTTCAAATATACCGGCAGTAATACCAGTAATACTTCTCGAGATAATTAGAGAATACTTCTTTTAGGTCATGACTAAAAGACAAAGTAACTAAATTAAATAATTAATTAAAGCTTAATACTGCAGTAAATGAAATTAAGTATAAAATGTGCTTACTGATAGCTTCAGGAAGCTGCAGATCTGTTCGCCTCTTTGAGGTGGTAAAAAATACTTTCTAGGGGCAATTGGAAATTGTCCAAGACATAATTTTTGTAACAATTATTGCAAACGATTAGTCTCCCTAGAAATAAGTAAAAACCATTTTGATCGTTTTCTTTAACTCTGAAAACTTTCTTATTATATTATAATGACAATTTAACATTATTTTTATCAGACATAAATATAAAATGTCTTAATCATCATAGCGTTGTGTTAATTATTTTCACCAGCAGATAACAAACACGTCTTCATAGACAATGCTGTATGTTTTCCGGAGGCACATCAATATAACGGTTTTACAAAACAATAAAACCGATATTATGTGCCGAGAGGGAAAACATACAGCATTGCAGGAAGTTCTTCCTGGTGAAGACTATGAGACTCGGAATGGCGGCAAACACCTTCCGCCCTAGCTGGGGACACAGGCGACACCTAGCGGACGAATAGTGGAAGATCGACTTTGTCTATGGCTAAAGGCCAGACCACACCATCGTAAAGCTAAGTACACACTGCTTCTTCATAGACAATGCTGTATGTTTTCCCTCTCGGCACATAATATCGGTTTTATTGTTTTGTAAAACCGTTATATTATATTAGTTATTAGTACAGGTATTTTGCCACTTGTTGTTTATTACTGCTACTTTATTATGCAACAGAAATATACAAGTTATAGGTTGAATTTACTAATATTATTAGCTTGTACTTAGATACTTGTATATTTGTATCTTGTACTTTATTATGCAACATAAAAGTACAAGTTACAACCAAAATCACTAATAGTATTAACTTGTACTTTGTTATGCAATATAGGCCCTAGCTGGTGAACAATACTATCGGGTATGCAGATGACACCACCATAACTAGAACTAGCAGATATATCCCAACTGCAATTAAGACTACCAATGTTGAAATCCAGTCCTGTCGAGAGTCCCTTGTTAGGCATATGAATCTGGAACTTCAGTCTCCGATTGGGGCAAGGCCAATCTTGTCAGTTTCAATGCTACTAAAACGCAGACTTGTTTATTCACCGCAAAACGGAGTCCTTTCCAACTAACTCCGACTTTCCAGGGTGTATCCTAGCCGATAACTGAAAATCTGTAACTTCTTGGCCTGAACTTACCTATCATCCAACCTGAATTTTGGAAAGTACATCAATTCCATTGCAAAGTGTGCTGCTAAGAAACTGGGCGTCCTCTCTAGGGCTAAGCGGTACTTCACACCGGACCAACTGCTTTTGTTATACAAAGCGCAGATTCGTCCGTGCATGGAGTAGGTACTGTTCTCACTTATGGGATGGTTCTGCTAAGTATCAGCTAGAACTTCTGGAATCGATCGAAAACCGTGCCAGGAAGCTCATTGCAAACTCAGCGTTGGCTACGGAGGATCTTCATCAGAGCCTCAGTCACTGTCGCGAAGTTGCGTGTCTATCGGTTTTTTATAGAGTAGGTACACTTCGGGGAGTGTGCGAGAGAACTGCACGACCTTGTTCCCCCAGCCCCTTACGTTGTTGACACTCCACCTGTCCGCACTAAACGCTTCGCAGATTCGTTTCTTATGCGAACTGCTAAGGACTGGAATGCGTTGCCTGCCTATGTGTTCCCCGATAACTACAACCTTGGTATCTTCATTAATCGTGGTTATTTTTTTTGTGAAAACAATCTATAAGTTATTACCCAAAAAATAAATAACCACGAACCTATCACGTGTTCTACAGGACTTCCGATACAAACTCGCTCATACCTGTCACCTGCAGCCGTGAGCTTACTGTTATTACTTCAGTCATTCTTCATTTCACTAGATTTAGTTTCGTGAAATGACATATCTCTGAACTTGTTTAGGAAGAAGACGTCGTAAATAAGAATATTCCACATCTTCCGTGATTTCGTGGTATCCCTAGATTTCGTGAAATCTCTGATTTCCTCATATCCCTGCGACATATATAAGTATAAAAGTACATAAGAATAAAAATATATAAGTTCAAAAGTATAAGTATAAATGTACATAAGTGTATAGGTACAAGGTACCTACATAAGAACATAATATAACATTATGTACTTTGAAGCCGCGGTCTTGTTTGGGTTTGTAAATATAAAATTCTGTAACTTTTTCTTGCAAATTTTTAACGATTTTTGTATACTTTGAAGGACTTTTACCACATACCTAGTTATCTGGAGCTACTTCATCGAGCATGTTTAATAGTGCTTGGATATTATTGCTAACCCTGTCTACGTAGGTTGGTATATGGGCGGAGTCTTGGGGGTAAATTTTCAGAGCGAATTTTTTTCTGTCATTATGGTGGCAATTTTTATTTTTCTACACATTTCACCCTAATGTGTAAAAAGTATAAAGTAAAGTAAAGTATCAAGTTTTCCATGACACAGTTTCTCAATGAAATTAACATAGGCTTAGGGATGGGCAATTGAAAAATTTCATTTCAATGAAATCGAAAAATATTTGAAAAATATGAAAAATTTCATTTTGGTGTGAAAAATTTCAAATATGCGTGAAAAATATTTTTGTTCTTTCAAACTCCGAAGAACAGTAGTTTTATACATAATAAACAATATTTTTTATAAGTTTTAACTAAATTAATGTGTTTTCTTTTACTAGAACTCAATATTAGGGAGAATTACTATATGTAGGTACGATTGAAGCGTACCTATAATTTTTTAATATTTTGCAACCGGCTTATAAATTGCCTAGTTGCCTACCAGAAAAAATCTCTCAACTAAACTGCTAGACCAAGTATTTAATGAAACCAAGCGGGAAATAACTAAACAGTTGAAGGAAGCTATAAACTTACATCTGCAATGTGATGGATGGAGTAACATTCGAAATGAAAGTATCATAATTTTTTTAGTAAGTGTACCAGATCCTGTATTTTTGAAATAACACAGAAAATAAAAAACATACGGCAGAGTTTATTTCAGAGGAAATAATGAAGGTTCTGAAAGAATATGGCAAACAAAAATTTTTCGTAATTGTAGGAGACAACGAAAGAAACATCCAAGCAGCGTTTCGTAAAGTAATTACAGTCTATCCATACCTTGTTCCCCTTGGATGTGTCTGTCATAGCCTTAACCTATTTTGGAATGATTTTTTAAAATTCGATTCACTTACAAACCTTGTAGAAATCGTTGTTAAGATTATAAAAGCTATCAAAAATAGTCGTCGTGTTGGTCAACAGCTTCAGTTGCCATGCAAAACACGATGGGGAAGTTATAACAAAAGCCTGGAAAGCCTACAAAATACCAAAATACTTCTTCAAAATTTGGCTGTTAATGAAAATGCTCACTTAAGTACGAGATAACAGCGACTTTTAGATGATACTTTCTGGATTTTGGTAGCAGATGCAGTTTCCTTATTTAAACCCATTTGTAAATGGAATGAATCAAATAGCTAAAACATACATAAAGTCTGGAAAGCATACTCAGACATAGAAAGTTTGTTGACAACATTATTGCCCAATATATCCAACATATATATGCCCAATATATATATATCTACAAGTATCATCAAATCAATAATTGATGTGATAGCTCCATCATTAGCAATAATTTTTAACCAATGTATAAGTGAAGGGGTCTTTCCTAATTTAATGAAGAATAGTAAAATTATTCCTCTGTTTAAAGCTGGTGACAAAAGTGACCCAGCAAATTTTAGACCTATATCCATACTACCAGCAATAAGTAAAATATTTGAGAAATTAATTTATGATCAACTTTTAGAATATTTTAAATTAAATAGTATATTGCATGAGAAACAGTTTGGTTTTTCAAAAGGTAAAAGTACAACTGATGCTGGGGTTGCATTTCTAAAACATGTACTTGATGCCTGGGAGGACAAGCAGGATGTAATAGCTATTTTTTGTGACCTTTCCAAGGCATTCGATTGTGTTGATCACCAAACACTATTAAGGAAGTTAAAACATTATGGTGTTTCTGAAATGTCAGTAAGCCTTATGCATTCATATCTGTATGAAAGAACTCAGAAGGTAGTTATTAATAAAACTGAGTCTACCGGAGCTCCCATTACTATGGGCGTACCCCAAGGATCAATATTGGGCCCGCTGTTGTTTTTAATATACATAAATGACCTTCCTTACTACGCGAAGAATTTATGTGAGACGGTGCTATTTGCCGATGATACATCTCTAGTCTTTAAAGTAGATAGAGGTGATGACTGTTCTGACGAAGTAAATAGTGCTCTTTCAAAAGTGTCACATTGGTTTAATAGTAATAATTTATCATTAAACTCAAAGAAAACTAAGTGTTTAAAATTTTCGTTACCTAATGTAAGACAAGTTGATTTTCATATTAGACTAGACGGCGATACAGTCGAATTCATTAACAATACAAAATTTCTAGGTATTATATTAGACTCGCGACTACAATGGGATCCTCATATCGAAGCCTTGGCGAGTAGACTCAGTTCGGCTGCATTCGCAGTTAAGAAAATAAGGCTCTTAACCGATATTGAAACGGCTAGAATAGTCTATTTTAGTTATTTTCATAGTGTTATGTCCTACGGCCTTTTGTTGTGGGGCTCAGCCGCTAACATCCAAAGTATATTCGTGCTCCAAAAAAGGGCTATTCGCGCCATTTACAACCTCCGATCGAGAGATTCTTTAAGAGATCTATTTAAAGAAATAAACATTTTAACTGTTGCAGGACATTACATCTATGAAAATATAATTTATGTGAAAAAGTATTATAATACATTTGTAAAGCAGAGCGATATTCATCGCTTTAACACAAGAAATAAAGATAAACTTGTCGTTCCCAAGTTTAGGCTAGAAAAATCCAGAGCCTCATTTCTGGGGAAAAGCATAGCCTTTTTTAATAAAGTTCCACAGCATATAATTGAACTACCATTGCATAAATTTAAATGTTACATTAAAGAGTCGCTGATGAGCAAAGGATACTATAAAGTAGACGATTATTTGAATGACCGCAATGCATGGTCATGATGTAACACATAACATAATCACTGTTTAATATGATGTATTTTTATACTAAGCAATTGTTGTATTAGTAACGATATGTTTTTTTTTTTGTAAATGTCGTTACCTAACTAAGAAACGCTGGCAAGTTTCTTGCGCCCATTCTTCTTGTCAGTTAAAAAAGTCTTGAATGGGTGGTAGGAAAATATTGACGATTCATAAGTACATATTTATTATGTCTAAGTGAATAAAGAATATTTTTATCTTTATCTTTATCTTTATCTATAAGTCTGTTGAATGAAACCGAAAAAAGGATCCGTACTATACAGAGTATTAGAGAGAAAAAGTTAATGTATTAAGCCAATATATTTAGCGGCTTATCTTTTAGATCCCACCTGGCAAGGTCTGGGACTGGATGAAGATGAAGATGCAACGGCCATGGAATTCATTAATGAAGTGGGTCAGTCAAAAAATCTGGATATCTTGCCACACTTCATCATCATCATCAGCGCCGGATTTAGACTTCGGCGGCCCATAGGCCGAGCATGTGGTGGAGGCCCTCAAATGCAGGTGGTGGAGGCCCTCAAATCGTTTGTGGTTACCTGTTGAAAGTTTCTTTAAAGAAGAAAGCACCTGAATAGGTTTACTAACATAAAATTTATTCAAAATTAAACTAAAAACAAAGTCAGCGAAAGCCTATCATCATACTATCGAAAGATATCATCCCAAAAAAATGAATATTTGGCTGTTTCTAACTTTGCCATCCTATCATGCAGAACGACAGCTTTTGCTCTTGATTTAAGTGTGTCTTCCTCGTCCTCAAACATTTCTTCGAGGGCATTTATGTATTTGTAAAAAAAACTCAGTATTTTATGTTTCTACTGAGCCTTTATAGTTTTTCTTTTGTGGTGTGGTGGCGGCCCCTTTGTGGTGGCGGCCCATAGGCAACTGCCTATGTTGCCTATGCTTGAATCCGGCACTGATCATCATCATGTCGGATTGTACCAAATACACTAAAAGAGCGTTATGTCACAGCTGAAGTAGTTGGAGCCGTTAAAATTCTGCTACGACGCTCAAAATATTCGAATTACATAATAATATGCCTTTCCATCAAGATGCAGGTTTCAATTTTTGTGCCACACTTGGCTATGTATAAATCTAAAGAAGGGACTCTTTACGGAAAAACAATTATTTGGGAAGCTGCACAAAAATTGAAACCTGCATCTTGGTGGAAAGGCATATGTCATTTTTCTTAAGTGTACTAAAATACTGATTTTTCTTTTGATTTCGCTGTATGTTTATAACATTTAAATGAATAAAACAAACAAAACAAAGTAAATTAATATTACGATTGTTGTTTAGAAATTTTAGAATCTAGATTTGTAGTGTTAACCTCTTAAATTAACAAATTGTTAGTCACAATCATTACCAAATATTGTGACTTTTGTTATGTATATTTACTAAAATACTATTTTTCCGTTGATTTTGTTACGTTGTTGACATTAAAACAATTTAACGCTTCATAAATCACTACATTGTATTATTTTTATATTAGTTTCGAAGATCACATTCAATAAAAATATTTTTCACTCTTAAGTGAAATTTTTCAACCAACAATGAAATTTTTCGGAAAAATTTCACTGACAGAAAAATTTCATGAAATTTACCCATCCCTACATGGGCTTAGATAATTGGTGTGACTGAAAAATGGAAAATTTCAGAGCGGATTTTTTTCCGTCATTGCGGTGGCAATTTTTATTTTTCTACACATTTCACCCTAATGTGTTGAAAGTATAAAGTAAAGTAAAGGATCAAGTTTTCCATGACACAGTTTCTCAATGAAATTAACATGGGCTTAGATAATTGGTGTGACTGAAAAATGGAAAATAAATATAAATTGGCGCTAGATTATAGATAAAGATGCTGTGAATCTAATAATTTGGGAGGCACCCTTTAGAAGTACCTACAAGCACAGTACCTACTTTCGAAGAAATATTTATTATTATTTTTGCGCAACCGAAATGATGATAAAAGCCACTGAACTGAAATTACTCAATTTTTTATTTTATTTTGTAGGTAAGAGAGAAGAATACTTTGTTTTATTTGTTTAATGTTTTTGTTAATTAAAATACGATGATTGTCATTGCGAATGTTGGTTTTAACTCCAATTTCTTTTATTCAGTATCGAAGCTACTGGTTGAGAATAAAGAATAGTTATTTGTTATACTAGAGAGCAAAATCATTTTTCGCTACGAGTGCTGAATTTAAATCACGAACTAGCGAAGTAGTCTAAAATTGAATCACGAGCGTAGCGAGTGATTCAAATATAGACTACTGAGCACAGTGAGTGATTTAAAGGCACGAGACATCAGAAAATTTTGCTCTCGTGTTAAAAATACAACTTTTCACCTCTACCAGCGAAAAAAGTGTTACAGGTCAGAAAAATAACATTGAAGGCAACATTTAACAATAAAGAAAACATCAAAATTAATAATTAAGAGTAAAATTGGTGCAAATATGCAAGTTTAAGGTAACTGTTTGCATTGCGTTCAAAAACTGCACTGCATGTAATTTTTAACCGACTTCTAAATCAAAAAGGAGGAGGTTCTCTATTCGTCTGTATGTATGTTTTTTTTTTTTTTTTTTTTTTGTGTATGTCCACCGATTACTCGAAGACGGCTGAACCGATTGAAATGGTTCAAACGTTATTACATCAGGTTGGTTTCCAAGTTGGTCCCATTTTTTGAAATTTTGAAATCGGTTCAGTAGTTTTCAGGAAATCTTGAAAATACTGTCGTTTTCGTTACCACTTTATGTGAATTTAATACGTATCTTTAGGCATAACTCCTTTGTTTATAAACCGATTTAGATGATTCTGGTTTTTGTATAAAAGGGGATACCTCAAGGTATTTTAACCGACTTCGAAAAAGGAGGTTTTGAGTTTGATCACATACCTATTTACCAGAAAACACGTAAATTGCCTGCACGATGCACTAAAAAGAGTGAAATAAAAATTATTTTTATAAAAAAATAAAACCGCCTTCTAAAAAACCACATCAAAAAAGTAAGAAATAATTCCTCACCAAATAAGTACTTTGAAGTCGGGCGGGTTTTAACAAAAACAACAAAAAATTGTACATGTTTCACGCCCGACTTCAAAGTACTTATTTGGTGAGGAATTATTTCTTACTTTTTTGATGTGGTTTTTTAGAAGGCGGTTTTATTTTTTTATAAAAATAATTTTTATTATGAAAACCAAACATGATTTAGTAAGCGATATTAATGTTCACTTCATATTATTTATTTTAAATATTGCGTGTTTAATAAAAAGCAATAGTAGTACAATCGTATTTATATAATTTGTTATTAGAATTCATTAATTTTTCTTATTTTATATTTATATCATGCATGCGACCTCATTTCGTCCATACTCTTTATTCGAACCTTTGGTATCCGTGTATTTCTTTTTTAAGCTTTATATTTCATGTCCATCGACATAAAGCTATCTATCTATCCTTTTTGCTCATATTAATTTTAAAAGTTTCATCCTTGTCACTCTATTTCTTTTTTCTTAATTATTTCAAAAGTTGGTGTAAGAAATTAAAAAAGCACTTTGCCTCACGCTCGCAGCAAAAATCGATTTTGCTGCGAGTTTTTAGGCGCCAAAAGCGCCCTTTTCGAGCTGGAGTGGTGAAAATGATTTTTCATCCCATCGATTCGAAAAGCGATGATTGTTTATCTAATAACAGGGTCCAAAACGATTCATTTTTTACCTGTTATGACAAGAGGGTATAAATGAGATTTGAATTTTGAACAGCTTCATAACAGGGTCCAAAACGATGAGATTTGAATTTAGAACATAATTAAGAAGCATTGGTTGGAGTGTAGCAAAGGGTGTGCAGTACTTAAAAAAAAGTTCAACTGATTTTGTATGGGGCCGGGACTGTTTTCGGGACCGAGAAATTTTTAAAAAATGGAATTTTATATAATTGAGAATATCTCCTAAACGGTGAGTCGTAGTAGCTAAAATAACAAAATTTTCAACCCCCCTACGGCATCCCGGAGATACTTATAAAGAATCTGATGGACATATATATTTTTTTTATTTATTTTTTTTTTATTTCAAAACTCAATTTTTTTTTCTTGCCCGACTATCGCTATAATGTATCGGAACGACAAAGAAAGGTAGGTAGTTTGAGTTGTCTTTACTGCTTTTCTTATAGAGGGGGATGAAAAGCAGAGTGTATTACTCGGCCGCAAAATTATTTTCACCTCGGGCGGCGTATATTGAATCCCTCGCTGCGTTCAGGATTCTACTTTAGAATCCCTCGCTGCGCTCGAGATTCTACTCTAGAATCCTTCACTGCGCTCTGGATTCAAAATAGCGCCCTCGCCGTAAATATATTATTTTGCTCCCTTGTAATACAATCTACTATTCTCCCATCGCAACTATGTATGTTTGGGAAGTTATTCTTTGTTCGCACCTGAGTTCCGGTTAAGGAAAAAGTTCTCTTGATTCGCAACTGATTGCGAACAAAGAATTAAGAGTCTTTATTCGCAACTAGTTGCGAATCGCAGTTGTGAAAACGGCCGGAGGGTCTGTATTCTGTACTGTCGGTCGTTTACAATATCTATCAGCTCTTCATTTTGTGTAATAAGGTAATGGAACCAGTCATGGACGGTGCACCAGTCATGGACATGTTACATTTAAATCGGCTAAATCTACAAAACACGACAATTTTTTTTTTAATGGCAACACTTTCTGATTTTGGTTATCCATTCCGGTGCCCAATCAATTCTTTTTTGACAGCTGTCGGCCATAATCGATACACTGAGAGCAAATACGTGGTTCCGTCCGACGATTCCAGAAAATATCCGCTATTATACTAAACATCGTAGCGCGAGTAAGTTTAACAATTAATTCATGTAAAATCCGGTGTAGTTGTTATGTTGCATGACTATTTATTTTGTGATTTAACAGTATATTTAAGGTTAACCTATACCTTGACAAATTATAAAAGGGATAAATTAATTCACATTTATAGCGATGTTCATCACTGGATACATAAATCTGTTACTAACCCAGTCATGAACATTTTGGTAAAGGACATGGCTAAGAAACTGCCCTAAGCATGTATATAAATATCGCACTAGCCAGTAACACTCAAATATTCGTTAATTAATTATTCCGTATTTATTATTCTCCTAAAAGTTGCGTAAAATAATCAAAATGTTTAAAGTATAAAAGTTGACTTCATGTTTCCCAACGTTTCCCTTGCCCAACGAAAACGTTCCGTTTCACAAAAAAAATGTTTTTGAAAACGAAAAACGAAAAGCTAATTATACAATCACATACAATATTGATCCCAAACTCCTAATAACTATGATGTGCATAATATTATCTTTTTTAATATGTAACAAAGCACCGAAGGCTTAAAACAATAGTTTTAATTTGACTGATCTAATATGTGACAAGGCTGTATGAGTATTAAACCTTTGCTTTTTGCAAATGACGTAAATAATAAAACAAACGTCCGTCACTCAAAAAATAATCTCAAAAAATCTAAAATTGATCTAAAAATCCTAAAATATAGGTACCTACCTACGAAAAATGTCGTAGAAAAATATCAAATAGGATGCTGGCCGTTCGTTTGTTCGTGTTTCGTGATGCTTTTATTAACCTTGCATTGCACTTGTACAATGGTAAGTTAACAATTTATTACTTATCCTACAATCTCTAGAATATGAAATAATTTTGAATAAACTTATTTTGATATTATGGTGGTATTTTTTCTTTTACCTAACTGATGTTTACATCTTTTTGTTCTAGGTTGCGATGGATGCAAATATTTGAGACCCATGTTTTGAACTTTTAAGTTCATCAAGAACTTATGATAGACGTCTAGTGGGGCGGCATACAATATAGTGTGCATTACTTGTGGCCGTTCTGTCAGAAGTCCCCAATGCCACACAGATGATAGCCACAGTTTAATGTTTCAGATGTTTCCAAGATCACATCCTGCCTGTCATCAGGTAGCTTTATTGATTAGTTAGACAATATGAAAATATACTTGCTACTCCCTTCTGTATTGTCTTTAAATATCTGGTATATGATCACTCTCTAAATATACTAAATTGGCCTTTTCCTTTTAGAATACAATATATATGTGTCATCCCTGTTGGTTGAGGCATCAACCAGCAGATAAGTAATGATGCAAATCGGGTGAATCTACCTGGTCCTGAACCAAGCTTGGACCTGAACAAGAACCGCAAGCTCGTGTGGAACCTGAAATGATTCTGCCTAACTACAAGCGAGCTGCAAACACCTCAACACACTGTGTTTATTTTAACAAATCAAGCAAGCCCGTTCATACTCGGAGAACATATAAGAGTGAATAGTATTTATGACGTTGATGTGTGCCAACACCTTGATAATATTATTAATTTAGGTGGATCAATACCGCAACTCCTAAGAGGGCAAGAGGAGACACCAGAACATGTTGTCTGCTCCGGCATCCTTTTAAGATAATATTCTTCTAAGCTTAGCAGATTAATAAACACATAAGACATATAATAAATCTTGTTATATTTCAACATTTTATGTGTCCATACCTTTATATCCCTGTTAAATATCCCTCACATGGTCACACCACTTATAAGCTTAGAGCTATGAATATCTGTCTTTAGATATCAGATTTTCATAACAGGTAGTCACTGTCAGTCGCTGTCAAGTCAAGTCAAGTGAAACGCTGTACGCAGAGCCCTTTGAGTATACTCAAAGGCAGAGCCCAATAACACTGCTTTTAAAGCACTGGTAAAGCAAGGATAATTTTCTTAAGACTTGCTCCAATTTTGGTCACCTTCATTAGAATCCTTGTCGCAATAGTGAATTCCACTTTGTACAGTATATAAGCAGGGTGACAATAAGGTTACTGTGCGGGGGCACTGCCGTGCCCGCAGATATTTTTAGTTTGTCTTAAAAATTAAGAGACTGTTAAAGGTGTATTATTATGTAGGTACGAAGAATTAAAAAATAACTATGATGACAGGTGTTGATCGATTCTATTCGGAGTATGAGTAGGTAGTTACTGGTTTTAATATTCCAATTGTTCTTTTTGCTTGATTTAAATGCTCCGCCTACCCAGTTACGTGGTTTCTAAAGTATATAGACGCCTACTAAAAGTTTATAGCAATGTATCTTATCGAACGTAATTACGGAACGATCTAGTAGGATTTTTCAATTTAATTTTCAGGATTATAAAATAGTGGCAACTTCCTGAGTGTTTTTTTATACAAATTACAAATATGCAGCCTCTCAGCATTCAATATTACTAAGTACAATGTTTATACGTTGCTAGGGCAGTCGCCCATACTAAATTTAGCCATCTCCTTTTGAATTTATTATTGATAAATGTTTTAGTAATGTTTGAGAATGTTCATAAAAAAGTCTAACGATTGATTTTTTACACAACACGATAATAAATAATTAACATAAAAAATGGCATGTTTATAACTGGGTGTTCATAACTGGTGCTGTGTTGGTAATTAGATGTCTATTACTGGGAACGTATAGATGGGCCAGATGTTGGCAGACTTCGTGGAGAGGAAGAACCTCTTTATGATGAACTCCTTCTTCAGGAAACCCGTAAGCCGCAAATGGACCAGGATCAGTCCGGACCGGACGGTAAAGTAAAAAACGAGATCGATTTTATCATGTCGACCAAGAAGCAATGTAAAGAACCTATGTAAAGTCAATAAAACGATTTATTTTAATACTCATTAGAATCATTAAAATGTTACTGGCTTTTCAAAATTAAAATTCTGAAATACGTAGGTATATCTTTTGGACATAGGGGATATTTCGAACTACATTGGGGTAATTCCGAAGTAATTGAAAAATCGATCTTTTTGCACAGTCGTTAATTAATACCCCCTCACACAAAAAAAAACATTAATTTTGTTAAAGGTATCGCTAATCTTTTTCTTGTAACACTTTTATTTCGGATTTACCCCAACAAAAGTTTGTGGTCCTCAACATGACAGTTAAGTTTAAAGGGTTAAAAAAATTCGTGTGCATGAAAGCTAAGCGAAACAAAGCGAACTAACGAGCAATATCTAGATTCGTTAACAGGCGCAGAATTCTGCGGGATTCCTTCCAAAACGTAACGGGGTTATTCCGAATGTTTTGGTTATCGGAATTACCACCTAGGGGTATTTCCAAAAAAAAAACACAACTATTACATTCTCGTCCTCTTAAACACTTAGAAAAAACAATATTCTATCATGGAAATCAACACAAACCAAGATAAATTACCAGAATCCTGAGAAAATTTTGTTGGGGTTATTACGAAACAACAAAAATGTCGCGAAATACACTTGTTCGGCGAAAATTGACACTGTGCACGTGCTGTTGACATTACAGGCTCCTGGCAACTGATGCGACTAGTGCAATGAAGATGGCGACTGGTTTAAATTGGCCATTAAGACAATATCGCTAGCATTTGGTAGATGTTTTGAATTATCGGAATATCCCCACTTTCGGAATTACCCCAATGCACCTACAAATAAGGGTTATGTAAGACTGTCAGCTGTGATAAGCTAACAGTTTGTAAACTCAAATTATCTATTTGTTTAATTAAAGTTAAACTAACTGTACCTATTGAAGTATTAGCGATTGAATATGTTTCATTGAATATTGCCAAATATAAAGTGATGTCCATGGTTGGATGTCCATGTCTAGGGGCGTCCATGACTAGGTGTTATGCACTGGGTCATGCCTGTCCATCACTGGTGTTACGATAGGGTTCCGATTTTTCTGAAATATATTTTTAGGACACTAGCTTATTAATAATTTTACTATAGAATCTGATTCTCCGTTAGTTTTTTAATATCTTTAACCCTGATTGCATTCATAAACAGTTACTTTATTTACAATATAGCATAAGAATGCTAAATTCAATCTTATACTGTCCATGACTGGTTCCATTACCTTACCTACTTACGTACAGTATTCTTATTTCGTTCCCTATAGGTACCTCATTTAATTTATTCTATTTCTTTTCCGTAAGTACCTATTAGTTTTCTTTTTTGAGAAGGCAATTAGGCTATAGGTAGAATCTTTTTCTCTGCCTTGTTTTATATTGCAATATCTATTCCTGTCTTCTTCGTTAGTTTCTCATGTTCTTCATGATTATTTTTTTATTTTGCGTATTAATTTGACAGTTCATATCGTATTCAATCGGCTGCAATTTGCATGTGTGAATCACACAATGCGCAGTATCTAGCTCAAAAAACCTATGTGAGGTAGGTATAGGTATTATTTATCCGTGTGCCAAATTTCAAAGTAGCAAAGAAACAAACAAACAAACTGACAAACTTTCGCATTTGTAGGTAATATTACTTATTTAAATTTTTACTTTTTTGCATTCACAATGCCATTTTTATGGTTGAAAAATGGAAAATGAAGCCTATTTAGAAAACCGATGGGACTATTACTTATTAGTAGGATAGGAAGTAGTATTTATTTCTTGGAATGTTCTAGTCTAGTCTAGTATATTTTTATCGTGGCTAAATGAGGTCTTACTGATGCACGTGAAACCCCGGAAAAGCCAAGGCACTGAACTTGAAAACCTCCACCTTCATTTTTTGAAATCGGTTAAAAATGAAGATTGTATCTAGGTACAGTCGAGGACAAATTCGGTGAACCACCTCTTACTTCTTTTCACGTGGCTGGTGCCTCGCCATTCACGCACAGACCCTTTTACTATTTTTTTATGTATTAAACTTGGGTAGTACAATGCATAAGCAATTACGGATAGGGACTGCAACTGAACGGTGAGACGCCAGCCACACGAAAAGAAGTAAGATGTGGTTCACCGAATTTGTCCCTGACTGTACCTACCTAGCCAACAGACTAGTTACTACTTAGTGATAAAAAAAATGTCCATTAGCGCAAATATCCATTCGCGCAAATGTGAATTCGCGCAAATGTCCATTCGCGAAAGTGTCCACTCGCGCAAGTGTCCACTCGCGCAAGTGTCCACTCGCGCAAGTGTCCATTCACGCATGTATCCATTCGCGCAAGTGTCCATTCGCGCAAGTGTATAGCGCAAAAGTCATTCGCGCAAATGGATTCGCGCAAGTGTCCTGAATTTATTTCTGATCCCCTTAACGTCAGGTGCGATGAAGGCTAAGTGCTACCTTAAGTGTCGAACTATACCTACACCTACATAAGGTTAAAAGTGTGATTAAAGATGTTTAAAGGTTTTGGTAGCTTCTCAAGGCTGCTATGTTGCATTTAAAAAAAGTCATTTATGAAATAACCTGTAAAAGGCACACCAGAAATACTTAATTAAGCTATGGACTCTTTACGAGTTCATATACCAAAGAAACAAAATTACATTCATAAAGATATCCTTATTTAAAGTTTTTTGCTGTTGAATGGTATAAAATTAATCCTTTCTAACACCAATTTCCTCACATTGATGAAGCAACGCTGGCCTACAGCGTAACAAGTGATAGCAAAATTCGACGAGTCGTGTAAGCCTTTCGGTAGCTTAGTTGGTCAGAGCATCGGGCCGGATTCCCGGAGGCGCGGGTTCGAATGCCGCCTGAAAGCTACTTATAGGGCTCGTGGTTTTTTACTATCACATTTTTTCTATACTTACAAAATTGCATTGTGAATGCATAAAAATAATATAAAATCTCAATATGGCTGTTTCATCTTAATCGATTGTTAAACATTTGTAAATATGTTTCTCTCGGATGCGAGGGTTTCCTCACATTGATGAAGCAACGCTGGCCTACAGCGTAACAAGTGATAGCAAAATTCGACGAGTCGTGTAAGCCTTTCGGTAGCTTAGTTGGTCAGAGCATCGGGCCGGATTCCCGGAGGCGCGGGTTCGAATCCCGCCTGAAAGCTACTTATAGGGCTCGTGGTTTTTTACTATCACATTTTTTCTATACATACCAAAAGCTGTATAATTTGGGGGCCCTTTTTAGCTGTTTAAGCGCTTAAACAGCTTTAGTACAGGCAAATTGGTATACCGTTATACAGATTTAAGATTTGATGGCAGCATTTGTTAAGCACTTATGCAATATTTTTGTGCTACTTGTGGATATAAAAAAAACTCAAATAAAACAAGTAAGTACCTACATTTCGAATTAATTAGGATTCGGTTTACGTAACCGACTGTTGGTGAACTCGGGGCTAAAGGGACCAAAAAAGCAAAAGCATTTCTTATTATCCAATCCTGATAATACTATAACCAATAACTAAAAGTATTATAAACCCGTAAAGATAGATAAGTGCACATTTATTCGCGAGGGTGGCAGGTTGACTGGCAAATGTCATAAATAAATAGCGATTGTTCGCGACAAAAGAGGCTGAATGAATGGTTTCCTTGCCCTTATCGGCGGAGCGCACGCGCTTTCCCGCCAACGCGTCCTGCACTGCACCGAGATTAGTTCGATTTCGCGCCACGTGGCGCCACGTGCGAGCGAATACCCACCAAATAAGATTAACGGATTTGCACACTGCAGATTGCACACGAATTGGCAGGAAGTGTAAAGTGAAACTCCGGTAATGAGATCGCTTTGTGGGCTGACTCGTCCCATAATGTTATGAAGTAGGTATTAATGAAATAAAAGAGTTTAGTACCCAGTGTAGTATTTAGTAAGAGTTGGTACCTACCTACTTACACATTTCAAAAACTCTGCAAACGATATTGCATAACTAGGTACCTATTTTGAAAGCAAATCATAAAATATTATACATTTTTTGAGTGTTTTTATCTCGTTTCTTCACTCTTTCGGAAAAACTATTGTTTTATGTATTGGAACGAATCGAAATGCCTTATCTGCGCTGTTATGAATGGGGCTCTATGATTGTATAGGTATACGGAATTACGGGTTCATCTCATGCATTTATAACTATTTAGTAATCTGTGATCTAACTAAACTAACAGGGGCCCGATTCTCAGGCATTCGAACTTTTTCAGTGTGGTAATTCGTATGTCGAACATTTTGTTTGTGGTTTCTATTGAAAAGTTAGAACGTTTCAAACAAACTAATAAGCTGTCTCACATGTCAACAAATTCATTTTGACAGCTAAGTTCGTATACGAACATCTATTGGTTTTTACCATTCGTAGCGTTCGACTGGTTTTCGATCGAACTTTTTCGATTGTGAATTTCTGACAATACAAAAACTGTGTTATATTTGAATTTCGAGCGATAAATGTGAACTTTTCTCGATTGCCTGAGAATCGGCCCCCGGTGTCATAAAATTACGCAATTATATCGTTTTGTTCTTTGTCAAAATTTAGGTGAAGGATTGGAGAAAAGCACCATCATGAATATAGACTAGAAAAAACTAAACTGTGCTTCACCCATCAAAGCACCTGCGAGTATGTAGGAAGGAGGACATTTTGGTTGTAAATAAAACGTGAAAATGTTTTCATCGGCGAGGATGTACTTATTCGTCATATAATTGACGGTGTAGAAAATTGCAGATTTAGGTCAGCGCCTTCTCTCGACCGATAGTTGAACTAATGTAATTTTTGAGTGTGAAATGCTATCCCAAAATACGAATGATAAAATCACTGAAGGCCAAATGAACGAAATCCCAAATCACATTTTACCAAAAACATTTTAAGCTGAATCACGTTAATCCAAATGCACGAAATCCCAAATCACGTTTTACCAAAAACATCTTTAATCAAATCACGTTAACCCAAATGAACGAAATCCCAAATCACATTTTACCAAAAACATTTTAGTTGAAATCACGGTACATAATCCAAAAAAAACGATCGAAACCACAAATAACCAAAAAATGATCCATGCGAAAGTTTATGAGGACGTTTGGATGGCTCAGCTAACTTGCAGGTAATTGCAATAATACGTACCTAGGTATATGATTTGGGGAATGCTTATGTACAGCAGTGGATGATGATGATGATTTTCTTACGGATTTTTTAAGGTTCTGATATTTATTTATAGATTGAACCTGCGATATACCTGTTAAAAATAAGATTACACCCGCGTGGTTCCCGTTCCCGTAGGAATGAAAAGTATCCTATATTTTAATCCAGGCTATGTACTTGGTATCTGTGTGCCAAATTTCAACCAAATCCGTTTTGTAGTTATTGCATGAAAGAGTAACAAACATCCAGCCATCCAAACATCCTCATAAACTTTCGCATGGATCATTTTTTGGTTATTTGTGGTTTCGATCGTTTTTTTTTTGGATTATGTACCGTGATTTCAACTAAAATGTTTTTGGTAAAATGTGATTTGGGATTTCATTCATTTGGGTTAACGTGATTTGATTAAAGATGTTTTTGGTGAAACGTGATTTGGGATTTCGTGCATTTGGATTAACGTGATTCGGCTTAAAATGTTTTTGGTAAAATGTGATTTGGGATTTCGTTCATTTGGCCTTCAGTGATTTTATCATTCGTATTTTGGGATAGCATTTCACACTCGTAATTTTTGTTATGATTTCTGAATAGTTTACTATTTAGAGACATCGTTTTATTTATGCTGTACATAGTTTTCGACTGATAGTTCCTGCTTTACACGTCAATATCTTCGCGAACTATTGACAAATTTCAATGAATATTTTTTATTCGAAAGAGTAAACTCCTGAGGTGGTTACATTGTTACCAAGTTAGGAGCTGATGGTGGAATCCAGGGGAAATCGCGGAAAACCCGCAAATTTTATAGGTACCTAGTTTACCTGTTTTATAGATTTTCTAAAGTTTTTTAAGTATTTGCATCTGGTAGTCATTATCTCATGCTGATGACTGGTGATGGAAGGTACAACTCCTCAATGCTTAGGAGTTAGAGGATCATTCTTTAAATATCGTTGATACGTAAAGATTTTTAGTTGTATTTTTCAGGTTATTTAGATGAGCTGATGATGGAAGGTAAAACTCCTTAACGCTTAGGAGTTAAAGCATGCTTTTTAAGTACCATATGCACGAATAGACCTTTAGCTGTATTCTTTTAAGTTGTTTAGGTTAGCTGATGGTGGAAGGTTAAAAATCTGCATAACAGTTAAAAGTTGGAGGTTGAGCTTGTCTGAGTGGTCTTATTTAGATATGTGGTACAGTTTTAAACGTTGCACATTGTGCGACGCTTGGTCATTAGATTTCTTACACTAAAAATGGAAAAATAAACAAATTTTTCTTCTTCAATCAGATCAGTAAGGTTGAATTGAATGATTCAATTTATTTTTTACGTTTTTTTTGGGAAGTGAGTTTTTGTTGGCAGTTTTTTTTTAAAATGAATCCTAACATATTGAAGGCTTTACTTGAAATGAAGTTTAAATGTGACGAAAAAAGAAGATCACTGTCAAGCATAACGCCTAGATCTCTGACCTCGGTCACTCTTTTAAAATTAGGAAAAAGTTTATTAAGAGACCAATATTCGAATGACCTATTAAGATATTGCTGTAAAGCAATGCAATAATCAATAGTTCTAACAGTTATAAAAAAATTGTATCGTCAGCAAATAATAAAAACTTAGAATTAAGAAAACAATGGACAACATCATTAATAAAAACGTTAAATAGTAATGGGCCGAGGTGGGTAGGTATCCCTGAGGTAGGTACTTATACCAGCACAGCAGTAGGTAATAGGCTACTTGACCCTTTGTCCTAAACGATTAATAATTGTCCTATTACACCAAAAAAATGTATTTATTAATATTTTAAAACATAAAAACCTATGAAACTTTATTTTAAAATTTCGCTTTTTATTAACCGGAAAAAATGCTCTTCGCCATGTTCTGACTAGTGATGTACCGTGCCCGGGCACGTTCCCAAGGACTGGAAATTTTGCCGGCAGCGTTGCCGGCAGTGTCCCAAAGTTCCCAGCAATATTCCCAAGCACCATTTTTAGATGAATATTTTTACCATGCAAGACAATTTAAAATAAGACTTTAAAACTGTTTGATTATATTGAATTACGTAATAAATAGCCACCAACATCAGAGGTAAGCACATATGAAATGAAAAACAGTTTTATATAAGATGGTTTATTTTTTTATTCAACAAACTAAGAAAATAAAACAAAATAATCTTGCCATAATTATCAACAAATTATAAAATTGTAAGACACAAAAGAAAAATACAAGATTTATTTATATTATTTAACAAAACAACAAAAAGTTTACTGGGAACTTTGGGCAATATTCCCAATGTGCCCGGGAAATTTCCGGGCACATTGGGAGTGGAAAATTGCCGGCAGTGGCAATATTCCCAGGCGTACATCACTAGTTCTGACGTCATAAAATTTGTAACCAACCATTTGACAGTGTTGACAGTGTCAAGTTAAAGAATACTATAATATTACTAAGTCAAGTGTTCCTTTTATTATTTTAAAAATATTTATATATATTTATATTTTTATTACCCTAAAAGTTACTTAAAAATCTGATTGTGAATTGTAAATACTGGCACTAATGATGATATAATTTCTTCTATTTTTATTTAAATAAATACTCTCTCAGCTAGTTTTATTTCTAAGTTACATTTTGTCAGTTTTGCAGTATAATTTTCTAATTATTTAACTATGGATGGAAAAGGACAAAATAATAACGGATGAGTATAGGTATCTACTTACCTTATAAATATTATTGTATAATAGCCGATAAATTCTTGTAGAGTTAAATAAGACAAAACTTAAGTGCTTTGTAACAAAAAGCACACTTGACTTTACAAATGAGTTGTCGCACAATACGGACTTATCGCATTAGCTTTAAATCAGGATACATCATCAGCTCAGAGCGAACAATGGGCGTCGTAATATACATTAATACGGCATTAGACGTAAGGGTGCCGGCACACGACGCCGACGCCTTGTTTGCCAAACTGCCCTAATCCAGCTATTTGTAGTGTAGGACAACCATGCTCACTGTTTTATGAATCGTTCCCGTCCCGAATGCTCTTTGTATATTAGAGATATATACATAGGTACGTGTACGGTTCGGAGCACTGTATATAACTAATATTTTATTGCATTTATATTTTGAAAACACTTAATTGACTACATTTAATACACCCCTAAACTATATAAAAATAATGAATTGATATTCACCTAAGTATCCATAGTGTTAGATTGAAATTTTACAAACTTTAAGTAAGTACATCATCAATGTATGTGATGGTGTCCAATATTTATATTTTATTTATTTATATAAGAATAACAATAACTTCCTAAGGCCGCTCGTACTAAATTTTGGACATCTAAAACACCTCTGGGCCTGACAGCCAGCATAAAACATTTATGTGCATAAAATTGTACAATGGGTCTAACTAAGGCATACTAGGATATAAAAAAGCTGAGCCTTAGGAGGTTATATTTATTTCTTTAAAAAACTTACTATAAGTTTGTCAAACTTTGTCAAAGTAAGTAAAATTTATTTTCTTTATAATAAATCAGGGCCCCAAGTCTGCTAATTTTAATTTAAATAAGATTCTATTGATATTCAATTGAGACTCAATTACGATTCCATTACGATTAAAACAAATTGGGTATTCTGTAAAAACTTGTACGTCAGCTCAATAGAATCGCAATTGAATCGTAATTGAATCGTAATGGAGTCTCAGTTGGATAGTTAATGGTGTTGCCTTCGGGTATGTATCATAATAACTACGGTCGTTTCGACTATGGTCGAAATAACTACGGTCAAAAGACCTACTGTTCAAAATAACTATTGGTCGTTACACCTATTTTTAAAATAACTAATGTACAAAAAAAACAAAACCTACGAACAACTCACCTACGGTTATTTCATCTACGGTTGATTGAACTACTGGTCATTTCACCTACGGTCATTTCACCTACGGTCAACTCACCTACACGGTTTATTAAGTTTAAAAAATAGTGACTCATGTACAGACACGAGCAATAATATTATGTATACAATACAACATAGAACTTTGTCACACTGTAGCGTTCCAAAAGAAAACGATCAGTGTCACAGAAGTCATTCAATATTGTAATATGACAGTCCTATGTTGTATACATATTATTGGTCGTGACTGTATTGCTGTTAGGTGCGAGGAGCGAAGCGACAAGCATGTTAGGTTTACATGAACATACCGCGCGAGCCGAGCGAGCGAAGCGAGCCTGCCGCGGTAGCGGCCGGCGAAGCGCCAGAAACGACTATATACATATTCCCATTTCCTATTAAACTGAAGTAGGGGTTAGGGGGGTGTATAAAGTCGATTCTGGCGGTTCGCCGGCCGCTGCCACGGCACGCTCGCTTCGCTCGCTCGGCTCGCGCGGCGTTTTGGTCACTGTTCTAACCTAACCTAACCTAACACGTCTGTTACATTTTGTTGGGTGGCAGGGGGCTTCGCCCCCCGAGCCCCCTTGGCGGGGGGCTTCGCCCCCTGTCCCCCCTTTTGTTTTTCCCAAAAGATATAAAAATTTTGAAATAACAAAAATTTTTTTGAGCAAAAAAATAAAAAAATATTTTTTTATATGTCCATCGGATGCCTCCTAGGTATCTCCGGGGCACCATAGGGGATCGAAAATTTTGTTAGATTTCAGCTATGACGCACCGTTTTCGAGATATTTGCATTTTGATAAAATTCATTCTTGAAAATTTTGCAAGTCCCCGCTTCATACTAAAACAGTCAGAAATTTTATCTTTGCGACACCCTAACCAAAAAAACAATCCAACGCGCCCAAATCCATTTAATAAACTTTCCAATTCATAAGCTTGTTGTAGGCGAGTCGTTCATAGTCGAAACAACCAGTAGATGAAATGAACATTAGGCCAATCGTCCGTTAGTTGAATCAACTGTAGTTCAATCAACCGTAGGTGAAATGAACAGGTAGTTGAGTCGTTCAATAGTCATTATGAAAATATGTGAATCGATCGTAGTTATTTCGACCATAGTCGTAATGACCGTAGTTATTATGATACATACCCCATTGAGAGTACTGTCAAACAAACGTCAATGAGAGTAGAATACCGATTAACTACACAATCGAGCTACGATTGTAATACGATTGAAGAGCAGACTAGCAAATATTCCGATGGCAGTTCAGTCGTATACCATTGGTCTTAAGTTAGTAGCAGAATACCAAAAATGTCAAAAACCGCTATTGAGATCCAATTAAGATTCAATTGAACCATTTGTAAATTAGCAGACTTGGGGCCCAGATAGAGTACCTACTTACACAATTAGCACACACAATTATTAAGTATTATCGCGTCTGAATTTCTCTATCATGTTTCTTTGCCATTTCGGTAAATTCATAGACATTTTGCAATTTTATTGCAAATACTTTTTTACGTTTATTACCCAAACCCAAAGTATTTCTTAACACGTACCTATTCTTTGATACAAAACTAGGACAGTCTTAATCACGCCAATAGTTTAGTCACCCCAATTGTGCAGAATGCCGCATTGACTCCGGAGAGGAAATCCTTTTCCCACGAGCTTTATTCAAACATATGTAAAGCGTATGATGGATGACTCCCCCGCCCTTGCCAGGGTTAGCCGTTTAAATCACAATCCCACCCTTAATACGATTTTTTCGCTGGTCACCGGCGCATGCGGCCCAGTTGAAATTTATAATGTAATTTATACCACCACGCTCAGTTCATTCAGCGAAAGAGTTGTAATGGCCACCGTCGAAATGATTGCGCTTTTTATTGTCGCGCGCCCAGGGGTATAGTGTTACACTGTTACACCGATAGGAATAAGAATCCTGACTCTATTAGCGAATAAATGTAACATGTAACAAATTGCGTGTGCGTAATGCGAGTTTGGTAAACTCGAAAGTGTTGTTTCACCGTGACTTCGGAAAATATGCGTTAAAACAATCGAAATGAGCGTTAGATGAAAAATGTTAGAGACGGGCGCGGGGGGTTTGGAGGGGTGGCTCGAAGTTTTCCCATTACGTAGACATTAGCAGCCCTCTCGGGTTCATTAAAATTTGTCAGCCTCTCGTATAGAAGCAACTTTGGAATGGATGTAGAAACTTTTCTAAGTGAAACTCGACTGACGTAAAAACTTGAGGATTTTGAGTTGGCGTTTTTTCGACGCCATCAATTTCGCAGCCCGTCAAGAAGATTATTCGCACTCGTAATGCGGAAAAAATTGTAATTTAAGTTTTCTCGAAGAGACGTTGCGTGGGAGTTATGATCTTTGTTTGAAACTTTGATTGATTCACTAAATCCTTTTCAGTTTATGGCGATTTGGTTTATGATAAAATACCTACATTGAAATTTATAGTTTAATATAGAATATTCATCATCATCAGCCATTTAATGCCCCCATTGCTGGGGCACTGGCCTTCCTTATGGATGAATAAGGAGAATGAGCCATGACCCACCACGCGGGCTCAGTGCGGATTGGTGGGTATTAACGACTGCAAGTGCAGCCGGGACCAACGGCTTAACGTGCCTTCCGAAGCACGGAGGAGCTCGAGATGAAAAGTTTTTGGTCACCCATCCCGTGACCGACCATTGCGAACGTTGCTTAACCTCAACGATCGCAGGCCGAGCGCGCTAAAATATTAGATAACGTAAATTAAGCATTAATTTAGATTGGCTGTAATTAGCCTTTAGGTACTTACCTAAAGGCCTAGTACTTACTAGAAAGCTATTCCAATTCGTTAAGTGGGCTGTAAAGAAAGACTGCATGTAGCTTTCTAATGGTGAAAGAAATTTTGAAATCGGTCCAGTAGTTTTTGAACTTATCCATTACAAACATACAAACAAAAAATCAAATACTTCCTCTACTACCTATTTAGTACCTAAAGACAATTTACTTATCTCTAGGAACCGCGAGCACAAAGACTTAATTATTTCACATCCCATCTGTGAGTAATCACAAGCTTTTCCTATTCTATGAGATTTAGCTTTTACAAGATCTGTAAAGTAAACAAACACCAACAAAACAAAAACATTTAACCCGGGGTTAGCGGAAATATCTTTGACTTCCGACATTTAAAACCCATGTAGCCACAAATAATAACAAGAAATAAAACCAACAAGGACCGCATCCACCCATAAACAATAAGTAACGTCAATCACTAGTGCCATCTCATTAACCCTGCATTATCTGCCCATGCCCATCACCCGGGGTACCCAGGGAGATCGAATTAGCGCGGTGTCACCCGCGCTTTGTCGCCCACTGTACAGTCGCGTGCGCATTGTCTCTGAGCAAGAACGCTAGTCGTCCTTTACACGTCAACTTTTTTTATATTTCGAGAAATATATCAGGGGACCTACCATCAGCTCTCATCTCAACGCAATATTGAAGTTACGTTGATTACAGGACGGAGCTTTAGAGGTACAGTGCGTATAGCCATTTTTAGAAGCTTTTTATTAACTTGCCATGTTAGTTAGTTAGTTAGTGGGGACAAATCTTGCAAGCTTAATTTGACCCATTTCCCAGTGCCCGATGGAGCTGAAATTTGGTATACAGGTCTGGTTTAGGCGACAATACAATATTTGAGTACAGTCAGCAAAAAGCTTGTCATAAAAATCAAATTTTTACTAAAAACTTATTACTATGGTATAGCGCCATCTCGCTTACATACAATATTACTTTAACATTGTTTTACAGCTCACGGTAGGCCTTACCGTAACAGAATTAGGGGTTGTTTTCTAGTTTAATATTCTTCCACTTTTATGATAAAAAATTGTGTTTCTAGGTTTTTTAATAGTTTTAATACCCATATTTAAGGATGCAATGACACAAAGCTAGTTTTGTTGCTAGAATATGTAAAAATACTAATAATAATAATGTGTGCTTTAGATTCACTACTATCAAATTACTTTGATAGTAGTGAAGACCTGGCTGATACTCATTCGATCTTGTATTGTGCGGCTATTACGGCTTGTCGTGTTGCTCATGTCAAATTTCCAAATACTGACACAGCAACGTACGTTTCTGGCTGTACCAGCCTGGCAGTGTAGGATTGAACGTCGTATCAGTGAGGCAAGGGTACTCATCGGTAAGCTCAGCTGCTTTAGGGAGGGCAACATGCGCCCTAGGGTCATGCGCTTTGTGAAGCGTGCATTCCTGGGGACTGGTATTAGTCCTCAAAATTACATTTCATGTGTCACAGAGCGCATCGACTTCCTGAAGCAGAAAATTTGTGCATGGGCTAATCGTATTCGAAGGTATAGGGTGCGAGTCGATCGCTTTACTCAGAACCGCATGTTCGAGAGAGATCAACGATGTGTTTATGCATCCTGGGAGCGATCGAATCAGAGTGATACTGATATGCATCGGCCGGATGATGATGCCATGATTTCTTTTTGGCACAACATCTGGTCTGTGCCTGTCACTCACTCTGAAGGCGCGTGGATAAGGGATGTTGAGCGTTCGTGTGAGCTTATACCTGAGATGAATGAAGTAACCATTGACTACCAAGACGTAGTTTGTGCAGTTCGTTCCTTACCCAACTGGAAATCTCCAGGCCCGGACGGACTGCACAATTTCTGGTATAAATGGTTACCTAGCTCGCACGTTTGCTTAGCATCTCAATTTCAAAGTGCTTTATTATCTCGATCGCTTCCAGAATTTATGACAACAGGCATAACCCATCTGCTCCATAAATCTGGTAGTACTGCGGACCCCAAAAACTATAGACCTATCACCTGTCTGCCAACAATTTATAAAATTCTTACGTCCATTTTGAGGTCGAAGATTAATAAACACATTGATCAAAATTCTATTATGTTCGCCTCTCAAAATGGATGTACGAATGGGGCCCGTGGTACTAAGGAGCTACTCCTCATTGACATGGATATTAACCAACAGGTTCGTCGAAACCGAAAGAACCTGTCGACTTCCTGGATAGATTATAAGAAGGCCTATGATTCCGTGCCGCATTCGTGGCTCATGAGGGTGCTGGAGTTGTATAAAATAAATACAACTCTACGCACTTTCTTGATATCGTGCATGCGAAAATGGAGAACGGTCCTTTTCTATCCAGGATCTCGACGGGTTCTAGGTCAGGGCGACCCTATAAAAATAGAACGAGGTATCTTCCAGGGTGACGGTCTGAGTCCATTGTGGTTCTATCTGGCCTTGAACCCTCTGAGTACACTTCTCGAGAGTTCAGGATTAGGCTACCGTTTACGGAGATATGGTCAAGTAATATCACACCTGCTATACATGGATGACCTGAAACTATTTGCCCATAGCAGTTCTCATTTGACAGCGTTACTGAAGGTTACTGAAGCTTTCAGTAATGCCATTAAAATGGAATTTGGGGTGGACAAATGTGCAGTCATGCATGTAAAGCGTGGTCAGATAATGGAATCCACGGGTATACAACTCTCGGATTCTATTAATCTTAGATCTCTCTCCGTTAACGAAACCTATAAATATTTAGGTATGTCACAGGCATTAGGCATCAACGATGCTGACATGAAACAGTCGTTGCGTGAGCGTTTCTTGGGGCGCCTCTCAAAAGTCCTTAAAAGTCTTTTGTCTGGCGGAAACAAGGTTCGCGCATACAATGGATGGGTCATGCCGCTATTGATGTATTCCTTTGGCATACTTAAATGGACTCAAACTGAACTGGATGCCCTGGATAGAAAAGTTCGTACATTGCTAACAGCACACCGCATGCATCACCCACGTTCATCGACCATGAGATTGTATATCCCTCGGAAGTGCGGTGGTCGTGGCTTCTTAAACGCTAAGACATTGCATAACCGCGAGATATGCAATCTTAGGGAGTATTTTCTCCAAGTTGATATTGGGTCTCATAGAGATGTAGTTGCTGTTGACAATGGACTGACTCCTCTATTTTTAGCAAAAGAAAACTGGCGCAAACCTGTAGTACTTAGTACTTCCGACCGCAGCACTGTGTGGCAAAGCAAGGAGTCACATGGCAGATTCTACCGGGCTCTCCATGGGCCCGACGCGACGTAGATTTATTAGCCTCAGTATCCTGGCTCCGTTACGGTGATCTTTTTGGTGAAACCGAAGGTTTTGTCTGTGCAATTATGGATGAGGTTGTGATGACGAATAACTACCGAAAGTATATCCTAAGGGATGGCACAGTGGATATTTGTCGAGCGTGCCATCGTCCGGGTGAATCCCTTAGGCATATAATCTCCGGTTGTTCTCGTCTCGCAAACGGCGAGTATTTGCATAGACGTAACCAAGTGGCCAGGATAATACACCAACAACTTGCTCTGAAACATAGTCTTGTGGCATCCGAGGTGCCGTACTACAGGTATGCACCAGAACAGGTCCTTGAAAATAGCCATGCCACATTGTATTGGGATCGATCTATCATTACAGACAGGACTATTGTAGCTAATAAGCCTGATATTGTATTAATAGATCGACACGAACGCCGCGCAATAATTGTTGATGTCACTGTTCCCCATGACGACAACCTTGTGAAAGCTGAAAAAGATAAAGAAAACAAATATCTTGATTTGGCTCACGAGATTGTTGACATGTGGGACATTGATTCAGCAATTGTTGTTCCGATAGTCATATCTGCCCATGGTCTGATAGCCAAGAGCCTCGATAAACACCTTAAGAGGCTTGCGTTAGGTGGATGGATCGGGAGTCAGATGCAGAAGGCAGTACTTCTGGACACGGCCCGTATAGTGAGAAGGTTCATGTCTCTGGATCCTTAACCATCGGTAGCCGGGACCCTGATCTTGCTACCGTTGGGGAACTGCATTTTTAAATGTTATATTTTTTAGTGTTATACATTGTAATAATTTAATGTTTAGAAATATAATTTTGTAAGTATTTAAAATGTAATTAAGGGAATAATAATAATAATAATAAAACACTTTATTGCAAAAAGAAAACACATAACAAAAAGAGACACTACAAAAGAAGTACACAAAAGGCGGCCTTATTGCTACGTAGCAGTTTCTTCCAGGCAACCTTGAGTGGAAAAATAATAATCGTCTGAGGACATAAAGGGGAAGGGGGAGTAGGTGCAATTTGAAGAACATTATAATATATTATATAGATATAATTAAAAAGAAATAGGAATAAAGTAAAGAAAATTTAATGATAGTAGGAGTAAGAGAGGAAATAAGATCGGTATTAAGAATAAGATAGGAAATGCGTTTGGACTTGATCACTAAAAGATTTAAGAGATGGAGCCTTCCTGATACCTTCTGGAAGAGCATTCCATAGTCGAACAGCATGCATAGAGAAAGAATAGGAGAGGAAATCTGTGGAACGGGGTACTACTTATTGGTTTGGATATTTTGGATGTTGCGTTACGGCTTGCGGCATTAATTTACTATACTTTCACTATAAAATACTTAGGTCCATTTTAAAGAATATCAAACAAATTAATAAAAGCTATTTAAAGATCTATTCCAAAAAAGTTCGACACATCTGCCAGGGCCATCAAATTAGTCACAAAAATAGTTTAACTAAGTATGGTAAATGTATTAAAAAATAACTTTAATCATCCTTCTTGTAAGTGCAATTAAAACATAATATGACACCGGCCACCCGTACTTTAAGGAGTCGCTCTAGATACAATCTCATTAATCAAGAAACATTAATTAATTGGGTTTATAAATAACTTACTTACTAATTTATGCACTTGCGTGGTTAATAATGCAGAGTCATAGAGTCACCAGGGATATTAATTAGTCTAATAAATCTATTTAAATTCATGTATTAAGTACCTTTAAATAATTTATTGTCAGTCTACTATAAACTCATCATCATCATCAGCCTATTAACGTCCACTGCTGGACATAGGCCTCTCCAAGAGTACGCCATCGAGCACGATCAGTGGCTGCTCTCATCCAGCTCTTCCACCTACTATAAACTACTATAAACTAGTTTCTTTTTATACTATCTACTATAATAAACTAGTTTCATAGGCCTCTCCAAGAGTACGCCATCGAGCACGATCAGTGGCTGCTCTCATCCAGCTCTTCCAGCTACTATAAACTCCACTTCCACTATAAACTTATGATCCATTATTTTTATAAGAAACTTTAAAGTAGGGTGTTTTGCCTCTATTCGGTATTATTAGGTAGGTACTTTCTACCATCAGTCTTACAATTATATTAAATTTAATAAGTGGGGCATAAGCCCTTTTTGCTCTAAAAGTTTTCTAAATAACTTTTCGTTATTTTTACTAATGGCAATTAAAAACGTATTCTATGGCAGGTAATAATAACAATCGTTAATAATAATAATGATCTTCTGTCATAGGTACGATTTTGTTCCAATTTAATGGTTTAAATATTTTTTTGTATGAAAATTTTAAGATATTTGTTAAGGTTGAAATTAATTATAAACCTTTCTTCTTTACAATTATATTATTGTTTTGCAATTGATTGGTTTCTATCACATTAGAATATAATAATTTTACCTGGGTTTGGTTTTGACTTTTCGCTATACCTACTTACAAAAGTGGCCAAAACCACCTTTTTGCACCTTTCGCACATTTTGTGTTATAAAGAAAAGTCCATTTTATTTTCTTAAATTTGATAGATGTATCTTTAAAGATTGATAAATCCTCTATAATTTAGGATAATAATATGATGTTTGTCTTAAATACCTAAGACCATTTAGCACTGTGTTTCAAAGTAAAAAATCCTTAAGGCTAGGATTTCCGACCGCAGAGACAAATGAAGAACATCGCTTATCGGTGGGACGGCGCGTCTCGTATACTTAGCAAAATAGATTTGTTTTAAAAATTAAGAATGCCTTTAAAAAAAATTACTGGCGGCCGGAATACCACGCCTACCTATTCAAAAATAATAATTTTCGTATCAAATGTAAGGAAGGTTGATTTAAGTTTAGCTTGAATGCAGATGTAGTCGAATTTGACAGCAAGAAATTTCCTTAGATTCACGACTAGAATGGGATCCACATACTGAGGCCTTGTCAAGTAGGCTCAGTTCTGCTGCTTTTGCAGTAAAAAAGCTGATATATAAACGGCAAGACTTGTTTACTTTAGTTATTTTCATAGTGTCAGGTCCTATGGCGTGTTGTTGTGGGGCTCAGCAACCAATATTAGAAATATTTTTGTACTTCACAAAAGACCAGTACGCGCCATTTACAGCCTTCGCCGGCGCGATTCGTTAAAAGTTTTGTATGAAGAAAATATACTAACCTTAGCAGGGCAATACATCTTTGAGAATTTATTATATGTTCGGAAATATCTTGACTCATTCACTTAAGAATCTCTATTCTCTATTATATTCATAATTATAATCATATTCTATTCATAATTTTAACACAAGGAATACAAATAAAAATTTTCTAAACATGACCTCATCTTTATTAAATACCGTCTAAAACCCCCTAAGCTCAAACCGCCAACTGTGTGGATGCGCAATTTTGCGCGGCTTAACCTCGACAACTTAAGAGAGGATGCCAGCATGCTCGATTTTGACGCCATCTATGAGACCCCGTCTATTGACGATAAAGTGGATATGCTGAACCAGTATTTAATGCGTCTTTTTGACACCCACGCACCATTAAAAGCTGTCCGAGTGAAACGACCTCCTGCTCCCTGGATTAGCCGCGGTGTTCGCATGGCTATGACCCGTCGAGACCGTGCCTTTCGTAAATATAAGAAGGATAGATCAGAGGCTAACTGGTCATTATACAAGACTGCACGCAACAGGTGCAACAGAATGGTAAGAGCATCTAAGCGCAAATACTTTCTTGATAACATCACAGATTGTTCTCCTGCCAATACTTGGAAATTTCTTCACTCTCTCGGCATTGGCAAATCTCCTACGTGCTCTAAATCCTTCCCCTTTTCTCCAGATGAGTTAAATGATCATTTCTCTTCCACTCCCTCTCTTGACCCTTCCATTAAATCCTATACCATATCTCAAATCACTTCGAACGTTATTCAGCATTCACAATCCTTTTCATTCACTCCAGTGACGGCTGACGATATCAATAGGATAATTTCATCTGTCAAATCCAAAGCCGTTGGGTGCGATGGAATTAGCAGAAGAATGATTGTCTGTGTCCTGGAACAAATCCTTCCTATTTTAGTCCACATTATTAACTATTCCTTCCAGACTGGGCAATTTCCTCTTCTCTGGCGTAAAGCCCAGGTTACTCCCTTACCCAAAAACTCCTCCCCTCAACTTTTAAGTAATTTCAGACCTATTTCCATCCTCCCTTTCCTTTCCAAAATCCTTGAAGCTGCAGCGCATAGACAACTTTCTTCCTTCGTCTTTTCCAACTGTCTCGTCTCACATCCCTTCAATCAGGTTTCCGTCCTGGACACAGCACCACTACAGCGCTTCTTAACGTCGTTGAGGACGTAAGACTGAGAATGGAGAGTCAGCTGGTCACAATCTTAGTTCTCATTGACTTTTCAAACGCATTCAACATGGTCGATCATGACATCTTGCTAGCCATTCTCAAATCTTCGAATTTCTCCTCATTGTCGCTGGAGTGGTTCTCCAATTATCTTTGTGGTCGCCAGCAGGTGGTCCGTGTGGGCTCCAACGTATCTCGCTTGACCAGTCTCTCTGCCGGTGTACCTCAAGGGGGCATTCTCTCCCCTCTTCTATTTTCCCTTTTTATCAACTCCCTCTCCTCACTTCTTGGCTGCTCTTACCATTTTTACGCTGACGACCTACAAATTTATGTGCAAGCACCAGCTGATGATGTCGACTCCGTTATCTCTCACTTAAATGACGTCTTAAAAACTATTAGCACCTGGTCCACGGAGTTCGGCATCGCGGTGAACCCGGCGAAATGCCAAGCGATAGTTGTCGGCGGCTCTAAACAGCTGATTAAAATTGACACCGATTTAATCCAGCCTGTTTTGCTGGACAACAAAGTTATACCTTTTTGCTCCAGTGTTAAAAATCTCGGCCTTCACATAGACCCTTTGCTCAGATGGACAACGCAAGTTGCCGAGGTGAGTCGTGCGGTTACATATTCTCTGCGCTTCTTAAGCCGCTTCAAAAATTTCCTTCCCATTAAAATTAAGATAACTCTTGTCACATCTCTTATTTTTCCTCTCATTGATTATGCTGATGTCTGTTACTCTAACCTAAATGAGGATCTTCTCAACAAGCTAGACCGGCTCATAAATTATGCTATCCGTTTTATTTTCTGTCTTCGCAAGTTCGATCACGTCTCTTCTTACCGGTCGCAGCTTAAATGGCTTCCCATTCGTCAGCGTAGACAGCTAAGGTTGCTGTGTACTCTCTACTCCATATTAAATAACCCTCTTTCACCAGAATACCTGAATTCCAAGTTTACATACATCTGCGATTCTCATGGCCGTAATCTTCGATCATCCGATTCATTAGCACTATCTACTCCTCTCTACAATTCTGGCTATATGGCCGATTCTTTTACAATGCAAGCCATCCGCCTTTGGAATAGTCTCCCAGAGACCGTAAGGAGATCTCAATCCAAGCTCTCGTTTAAAAGGAATGCTCATGCTTTCCTTCTTGAAGGATCTCGTGTTTGACGTGGAATATCATTATGGTTTATCAGCACTATCTGTGTTCATTGTTATTATTTATATATGTTTATATAAGTATATGTATATATTCAAAATATTTATATGTATGTAGGTATATTGTGTATTATTATATTTATGTGTATGTATTTACCTATTTTTAGACAAATTATTATTTTATTTCATTAGTTTTTTTTTCTTCTTTGTTGGTACCGCATTCGCTGATTTCTTTTTCCTAAAGGTTGACTGGCAGAGAATGCTTTAAGCGTTAAGTCCGCCTATTGTACTTTACAAATGTATTTTGTGCAATAAAGTTATATAAAATAAATAAAATAAGCTTGTCATTCCAAGATTAAAGGGCTTATTACACTTATTCTAGTTAGGATCCTAATTAAGCATACATTGCTTGTTTTGATTGCATCACTTGCTAAAATTGAGCTCAAAGAAATCAATGTACTTATGCTTAATTAGGATCCTAGCTAGGATAAGTGTAATAAGCCCTTTAGACTGGAAAAAAGTAGAGGCTCGTGTTTAGGGAAAGGCATAGGTAGCTTTCTTAAAAACGACGCTCTTAAGCAAAGGCTATTACACAGTAGAGGATTATTTAAAGGATCGCAATGCATGGTTGTATTAGGAACACTAACATTGTATAAAAGGAAAATATTCTAAAACAAGTATGAGAAAATTTTCCTTCAGCAAAATCTTTCTTATTAAGATAAATTTTATTATTGTACCATTTTGTATAGCAACGGCATAATTATTTTGTAAATGAGTTGTTTCGGTTAAAAAAATTCTTGTCAGCTAATGATAATGTCCTTAACGGGTGGTAGGTAAAAAAATGTTGGACGATTTTTTAAAATCTATATGAATAGAAAGATTTTGATTTTGAGTTTTCGTATATTTTTCATTACCTAAAACTAAGTTTTATGCAAAGGATATTTGAATTAGGTACGATTAGTTGAACGTTTGAAATTTTATTTGATGCAGTAAAGTATCACTTTCACTAATATAGTATTGAATGGCCGGAATAACTAGACAAAAGACTGTAAAATTATAACATATATGTTTTACAAATTTTGATTACTTGTGATTTTCGAGTAATCCATAATTTAAAATACCCTATTTTCGGGAATCCTAGCCTTAAAGTGGCAACAAAAGGGGTCTCCTGCCGTACATCTAATGATTTAACAGGGACACGTTTTATAATAAGAAAATGTTGAACCCTTATAGGGATAAGAAACTCATTGCTTATAATAGGAAACCTTGTAGGAACTAGTAATTATGCGACGCCTACTCAAGACGGAATAATGTTTTTTTATTAATGTAAGTATCTAATTCCTTACGAATGACTTAGTATGATTTTACTAATAATAATCCGTGTGGATGAAATAAAATTTTCGATTTTATTTATTTAAGTAGGTACCTAGGTATTTCTGAGTTCAATTAAATAAAATTCGACCAAACGCCTAAATTAAGATGTAAATACATTTTGCCACCCAAAACTCTTCAAGTCAACGCGCAATACCATTTATCAACATTGCACAAAAGGCGACATTTCTAAACTGGATCCCACAGCGTTAATTGCGCTAACATTCTTTCCAGTCGCGTTACTCGCGCACAAACACAATTACATCTGTTATTTAAAACTAACTGCACTAACTGTCCCCTAATGTAGCGCTTTGTGCCCAGAGGTCCGCTTAACCCCTGACAGAATGTGTCAGAGGGTCCGACTACTGGCAGCTAAAAACTGCTTGGCGTCATAATGTTCACAGGCGTATGGATATTGATGACGAAAAAATTGATGACGGGTTGATGAATTAACTTGGATGGGAGTGGGACTTTATTGCATTTTGTTTAATAATATAGATACTAGGTAGGTACTTTTGTTTTCAAAATGCTCTAGGTAGGTACTTATTCATATTTTTGAAATTATTTTTACTTTTTGCATTTATAATGCCATTTTATTTCACAATTAATATGGAATAGGAAATATTCGAAAAAAAGACCCATCTCCCAAGTAGCTCCGCCAGGAATCGATTCAAAACATTATAGGACCCTACCACACTGCGCAGAAAGTACTTGTAAATCGTCGTGAGGGTCCGACATTCGACCGGCATTTGTTTGTCGTGTACAGTATCGTTCATACTTCATGTGGCTTTGTGCGACACAATTACACAATGTAGGGTGCAATGTACGCCATGTGTAATTGTTTTTGTTAACCGCAATTGTATCTGTGGTTAACTCGTGAAAAGTATGTTTCTGTTTACAATAAATACCTACACTTGGGATTTGGATTGTTGGTGGGGTGGGTTAGTTTAGTTTATTTTGTTAACACAGGTGTAAAACCTTTAAAGTTAGATGGTCTCTAAAAATACCCTAATACTAAGTTAGTTTTTAATCTTTCTTGATTTTTTTTGATGACCTTGTTTTTGTATGTTTAAATAAGGTCTTCTTAAGATTGTGAAATAGAAAAGCTACCTTCATATCATAAGTTATGGATAGTAAATGAAATCAAAGATCACACGTTGATCGGTATCGAAGGACCAAATAAAGAATTCGACTTTTTAATAAAAATCTGATTTAAGTAATTTCAAATGGAGAAATTCTCCTCGCAGGATACAAACTAAAATTGTAATACAATAATAATAATTTGTACTCAACAATGGTTTTATTGTAGTAACTATTCTTTTAAGATAACACTAATTCCAAAACTAGCGATAAAAATCACACACGCTTCAGTCCACGAATATTCCAGGCTCATATCGCAAGTTAACCCGCAAAATACATAAGTCCGTGTAAGTAATTAGGCAACGCACGCTCGGCCGGATCCGGAAGCGCGCCGGAGATGAAGGCGCGATACAATATCCGGTTAGACGCCATTTCCGCCGCGAGACGACGTCGTGTGTGGATCGACGATTGCGGATTGCTGATTTGTGGATTGGTTGCCTGATGGATTGGATTGTTTCAGTTGGCACCTGTTTGGATTGGAAAAGTATCTACGTTGTCACATTATTTTTTGTGGAGCATTTTGGGAATTAAATATCTGCATTGAATATTTAGGTATCATATCGGGAATTTTTAAATTTCATTAATGTCGTCCTTCGTTCTACAAAATGAAATAGTATCGAGATTCAAGAGTTAGGTCCGTCCGTATCGAGAAGAGGCAAATTGACATATACAATTTTAATTAGCCTACACTTAATTGTTAATACCTTGTATATACTATTTAGACAAAGTTACAGTAAGATGACAACTAGATGTACCGCGCGATTTTACCAGCGTGGCACCCGTTCCCGTGGTGGGAGTATTGGGATAAAAAGTAACCTAATAACACGTAACACATAGGTATGTGTGATACTTATGTATAAAGCTATTATTCCTGTAAAGCTTTATCTAAATCCGTTCAGAAGATTTCGCGTGAAAGAGTAACAAAATATCCTAACAAACTTTCGTATTTTTAATATAAGATGAATTCGATGAAATTGAACTATTTACTGTCATTTCATTACGTATGGGATTTCACGCAATTTATGAGAATTAATTAGAAAATCGAATTTTGCTTACGATATATTATCGCTTGGAAAGTTTTTTCATCTTGTCTCCAGCTTTGGCAGGATTATAATATAATTTATATGAAATGGTTAAAAAAGTTATTTACTTAATAAAAATTAAACTGACTTCAACAAGTAAGTACCTACATGTAAGTGGAGGCGCGGGTTCGAATCCCACCTGAAAGCTACTTATAGGGATCGTGGTTTTTTACTTTCACATTTTTCCTATAAACCTGTAAACATTTTTTTTTATGTAGATTGTACCATTAAATAAGATGCCCATTCATATCTCAAAAACTCCTGATCCGACTTTTATGAAACCTAGACCTACATACTACCTAATTTAAACCAAAAAGAATCATCTCGAGATATTGTAGTTTTTGAGAAATTCGTGGACAAACATACAAACGAAACATACGAAATTTAGCACACTTGATTGTATGCCTAAAATAAAAAGAACGCTACCTATACAAATATATTATTTAATTCTAACTAAGTATATCACATATATACAGATCTATCAAATCCTATTTTTGAAGTCGGTTATAAATCAACTAACTACTTACACGTGGTGTACGCACTGGTTTACAAGGTGCGGTTATCTATGAAGGCCCCGGGGTTCGAGTCCCGGTCGTGTAAATATTGAAAACGAGCTTTTAAATATTTCCTCGGGTCTGGGTGTAAGTGTTATATTATCGTTAAGTTTGGTATTGGAACAATGTATGTGATGGTGTCCAATATTGATTTATATAACACTCACTTACCTATACCTAACACACCCAAGAGTACCGCATCCCCAGAAGCAGCAAAAGCACAGAATAATATACTAGGTCAAACGGTCTACGCCGCGCCGCGCCGCTCCAACGCGTTAATTTTAAAATTACCTACCCATTTTAAACACTTATACGGCGCTTTCAGCGCCCGAAGTGGTACCTACTTCCGTATAGCGATCGCAAAAAATCGACGTGTCCTTTCGCATTGCGATGGGCCTGATAAAGCATGGCCTGGCCTGACTCCTCCTTGTCCTCGGCTTTGTTCTGGAAGAGGGAAACAGCGGGGATTAGGCGTTTATGTAATTTGGTCTGAGAGGAGACGAGGGTGTTTGAGACAAGGACCTAATGGACAGAAGTTTCGGTTATTGAAAGAGGAGCATTTTCTATAAAGACTCTATTATTTTTTGGGTTTTCAATATAGAGTTATACTAACATAATTTATGCGAAAAGATGTGTTAATCATGACTTTTACAGATAGATTAAAAAGAATGACGGTGCCTTGAGTTGTGAAAATAGAGCTTGTAGGGAAGAAAAGTTAATAGAACTGGAAGTCAAAGTCAAAGTAAAAGAAAGAAAAATCATAGGTATAGATTAGGTAAAATTAATCGTCCAACATTTTTAACCTACCACCCGATAACCCGGAGATCTTTTTACTGACAAGAAAAACGGGCAAAAAATACTCATCAGCTTTAACAGAAGAATGTTATTACATAACATACCAAGATATGTAAAATTATACTTTGCAATAAATATCCATCCAAATTATTGAAGTTAACACAAAACTAAGTTACTCAATCGACTCCTAAACTTACAGCGTCAAAATTAAGTTCATTCAAAGTAAGTACCCAGACGATTACTCAGAAATCCATTAAATTCTAAATCCATCTAAGCATCGAAATTATGAAAGGATTAATTCAATCCTCGTCAGAATATCTGGGTCTATGTATAGGTTGTACATGCAATAATAATTATTCGGCATGTTGCGATAATACAGATTTAGATAGAGCACCGTCGGAGGAGATAACCCCTTACATAGCTTAGAGCACATAGCGCCCGCCACCCATGGTACGGTCAGCAAAACAACTAGCGATTTTGTGGAAACCACTCGAAATCATAATATACCTACCTATCGAAAAAATTTAAAAGACAGCTTTTAAATTGTTTTATTATATAGCAAACATAATTATTTGTAAATGCGTTGCTCTTATAGGGAAAATTGTGATAGAAAGTAAGTTTTAGTCACCTGAAATAAATGTTTTAAAAATAATAAATAACATCAGCCCTGCAAGGGCTGCAAGTATCATTGCGTTGCTCTGTTAAAGCTGATGAGTCTATTTCGCCTGTTTTTCTCGTCAGTTAATCTTTTAACTAACTATATCCTTTATGGCCTAAGAGACCTTGAACCCCAGACCTTCGTTATTTTATCAAAGCTGTAGTTTATTTATATTCCAAGGCCGTACAAAAAATACTGACATTTTAAATATACCTCATCATGACAAATATAAATATATAATATATCTATTTACTTTAATTTCAGTTGTTATAAATTTTTTAAACATGACATTAATATTCATCTAACAATTTATTAGTAATTTTCAATGCAATGTTTATTGTTAAATTTTGATCTATTGTATTTAATGTTTTAGTCTTATTAATATTTATTTACCTATAGTCTTTGTATAATTAACTTATCTGCAATAAATTATTTATATTCTATGCTTTTCTATAAGCCTCAATTTAATTTAATCTTGAACGAATAAGAAGTTTTTGATTTTCACATTTTATTTGATTGAGTTTTAACGTAAAGTCTTAACGTGTTTTCTGAAGTATGAAAAAGCTGTAACTTATTTTGAAAACGAAGATTTTTATCTTTATTTTTTTATTGCGGCACTCATTTTTTTCTAATTTATTTTTACTGAACCTAGAGCTTCTATCTTACTAGTATCTAGTTCTATCTTTACGTTTATTTTAATAAATTTATTATCTCTAATAGAAATGAGCTAACACAGTAATTTAAATAGACCAAATAATTTGGTTTGGTTGGAACATTGTTTGGTAACTGCCATTATTGTAATATTGATAATTACGTCACTGCAAAAATGCAAGGTATGTGGTTAATTATCAACCTAATTAAAACATAATTTATTTTCTTGCCCTATTTCTGGTTCAGCAAATGATCCCTATTTGGATAATAGGTACAGTATATAAACAGCTGTTACATCAAAAGGCATCATTCGATTGGGTTTCCTCGTGGCTACCACATCTACCTAATCATCATCAACATGAAAGTTGTAAGTTAACCAGTTTTCATTATTTTGTTTTACTCTACTCATTTAGGGTGTACTTGTGTAAGGAAAAGCTAAATCATTTTTAATATCCTCAAATTTTATCAATTTTTGTATAGGATTAAGTAGTTTATGTACTTGATGATGAATCAAGAAAATTGAATTTAGATTTTCTTTAAAAAGTTTCTCAACTGCTTTTTTACACGACGGTGTAGCACAGCCTTCATTACACCTGATGTTAAGTGGTGATAAGGCAGAACACTACTCCCGGAATCCTCAATGACTGATGAACTGGCTATCTTATCTCTAACTGCCGGAACACAATAATGCTGAAAACATCACTGTTATGGCGTCAGACTTAGATAAGATGGTGGTTTAGAACAACTGAAGAACATCATTATGGTTCTTAGTTTTGCGTGCGTCTATCTAACGCTCTGTTCATAAATGGCAAGTAATGTTTCCGTAAGGCCTGTTTGGAGATTTCAGTATCTGCATTGGACCTGCGTGGTTTTTCAGAGCCCATTTTCCTTATCTATCCATAAGAAAGGCTTGTGCCTCAGCATTGGGGACATTAAATGGCTGATGATGATCATGATTAACGTTTCGTTTCTCTCCCCCAGTTCGTGATCCTCAGCTGCATGGTGGCTGTTGCAATGAGCGCCGCGGTGCCCTCCACCGGAGTTCGGGAGCTGCCCGCCGTGAGGCACGAGGAGGTCCATGATGAGTACGGACAGTACGCGCTCCGGTACATCACCGCTGAGAGTGAGTATACCTGTCAAGACGCATAGTTATAAGCCAAGAAGCTCACAACAAACTATAGAATAGATCATATTTATTTTGGTTTTTGAGGAGCCCGTGGCGCAGTGGTAAACGCAATCGTTGAAGTTAAGCAACTTATTCCCAATGGGTATCGGATGAGTGACCAAAATCTCTCGTGCTCCTCCGTGCTTCGGAAGACACGTTAACCCGTTGGTCCTGGCTGTGTTTGCAGTCTTTAATCCGCACTGTGCCCGCGTGGTGTGTCATGTCATGGTCCATTCTCCTTATCCATACACAAGGAAGGCCTGCACCCCAGTAGTGGGGACTTATAATGACTGAGGAAGATAATGATTTTGGTAAACTTGGAAATTCCAAGTAACAACACATTGTAAATGCGGTAACGTTTTAGTAGCATCAAGCAAAGATTGAAAATATTTAGTTAGGGCAAAGGTTTAAGGAAGTCATACCTCTCAAATGGGGTTGTGCTTAAATTATTTAACTGGACAAGACCTCAAAGCTAAGGAAGTTACTTTTATCAAACACAATATTTCCGAGTACCTACTTGTACAATTCTTCGAAAATTTTGATTAATGTAGAATGCAGGACGGAGCTGTACACTGCGTATAGCACCATCTCGCTTACAATAGGTACCTACTATAACATTTTTTGACAGTCCCCAGCTTTTTAACCTAACTAGGTACTGATAAGTGTACTCCGTTGTATCGTAGCCTTCACAAACAAAAATATTATTTTCCAGACACGGTGGTCTCTGAGCGCGGTCGTTTAGTAGCCAGCCCCAACGGTGCCTACGTCCTGGAGATCGAGGGCCAATACCAGTACATCGGTGACGACGGCCAAGTCTACGTGACCAAGTACCGCGGCGGTCCCGACGGCTTCCATGTGGACGGCAACCATCTGCCTCAACCAGTGCCTCTGATCCCCGCTTAAGTGATGAAAGTTTGGCATCCGATAATGATAAATAAATTATTACCAACCGTTTGAATTAAACCAATATTTTTTTTCAATTGTACCAACCAAAAAAGCTTTTCTGCCATATTGTCTGGATATGCTGGTTGCCAAAATGTTTTGAATTGAAACCACCATCATCATCCTCTTTTTATCCCAATTTTATTTGGGGTCGGGCAGTAGGTACCTCAATCCTCCTCCTCCACTCGACTCGATTACCCGTCATATCCTCATTCACTCTTTTCTCATTCATGTCATTACGCACACAATCTATCCATCGTTTAAGCGGCCTTCCTCTGATAGACTATAGATATGATAAACAGGGTATCATTTATGTCTATCACCTTTCTAGTAACATGCTTATCATCCCTTCTATAACATGTTCACACCAAGCCAAACGTTTTCCTTTCAACTTTTCTGTGATTGGTACCACTTTCAAACTTCCTCTCACATACTCATTTCTAATTCTGTCCATTCGCGTTATTCCACGCACTCTCATATCAGCCATATGCAATTTCCTTTCATCCGTCTCTTTCATTGGCCACCATTACCATGACGACTGGAGTTATAAATTTTGAATTTTAATTTAATTGTCATCAGCTGGTCACATGTTACATAACATATGTGACGTGTCGCCATTTCATCCACGCTGCGTTCATTCGGTTGTTAATGTCCGTCAATGTTCCCATTTCCTTGCACTAATGCCACACCGACTTCAGACATATCAGAAAGTTCAATGAGTAGTATTATAGTATGAGTAAGTACTTATAACTAAATATTTTTTTTTTTTGTTTTTAGGTTGTTTTTAAGTTGTGAGATATTCCTTGAATTTTTGTTTTTTTTTATGGGAGAATTTAACCTTAGAGTAATAGGAACTGAACACATTTTTTGTAAGAATTGCTGCTAGTTTGGATTTTTGTCACTTTGTGTATGGAGACGTTTCTTCTGCTGACGTTACACGGCAGATTTCTGAAAGGATCTAAGGAGGGTGGCGAGAGGTTTCGAGAATGCGCTGGGGGGTGGGGGCTGCGCTGTGACGTCACGTCCTATCTGGGCGGCCATCTTGGATTATCTCGTCGCACCTGCGGGACGCGGGGGTTCAGTATCGACCCGCGTCGCCCTGCATTTTTCAGGGTAAACTTGATAATGTCTGCCGAAATTGTTTTTTGATGGCGCTTGATGCGAGTTTTTATTTTCACACGTTTTTATGACTTCTGCGGGAGATTATTTTTTTGATTTACTTTTTTAGTTGCTGCGACCTGAAAATCAAAGATTTGAGTACACTTTATGACATTCGACATTATATCTTATGTCGTTTTAATCTGATGTAGATAAGTCTCTCTCGAATTACTGGAAGATTGGGTACTTTTTGGGTCGAGCACTAAAACAATTGATAATAATATTCGGCAAAAAAATAGGAGGAATAACGTTCAAAATACTTCCAATTCCTTCGAATTGTGTCATGAGATTGGTTTAGAGTTACTATCTGATTTAAATAAACAACATTAAATTTATATAGTTACCAACAAAAGGGTAATGCTCTAAATTTAATTGTAACCGTCCTATTAGTGAGGAACCTCAACTAATATAGTGTTAAAATTCCACGCACACAACGGCGTTATCTGCCTGCGGTAGTTTGGACAAACTGATAGGATCTAAGGTCCTCTCCCTACCTCCTTTGGGGACCTCGGGAATCTGCATGCAATTTTGGCCCTTATAGTAAGCGGCAGTGAAAAGTTAAATAACAAAATGCTTTGTGAGGGATGGGATATTTCGTTTTGTCAGCGCAGATCTGTAGTTTAACTCGGTTTATGACGGGTAAATTTGTGGTGATTTATTCATAATTAGATTTTAATACGACTAATATTATAACTGGTGAGTTTGTTTGTTTGAACTCGTTATGCTCGGGACTGCACTCTAGTTGCAATTTATTTTAATATACCATGAGCTAAAGGTTACCTTTTATCTCGAAATAAATTATAAAGGGGATTAAATAGGGGATAGAAGTTTTTTATGGGAATCTAGAAAAGTTAGAAGTATGTTGTGGAAGTTTGGTTTTGTACCCCTAGTGTAAGTTTGACAATGTGCAAAGGAGTCGGATCCTCAGCTGACGATGTCCACTCTTGACCAGCGCTACGTAGTGTGTCCGGCGTACGCCCACGACTTGTATGTGCCTCGTCCCGAGTGCGGTAAAAGCAAAAAATATACAAAAAAATAAGAAAGAAAGAAAGAAAGAAAATTATTTATTTCAGCAACACACAACAAAATATACACACAGAAAACCAAATAAGAATAAACAAAAACAACAATAAACAAGAAAATACTTCCACGTGATGTTGTGTGATGCCAAAACTGTGCTCAGCTCAGTATTAGCAGCAAGCGACGAGGCTTGGCTGCACTGGTATTCTGCTGAACACAATAGGTAGTGTATTGTGTGTATTTATACTGGGTCACTTGTAAAACATCAACAACCTCGCAGGACTAGATAACTATCATCATAAACAACAACATTTGTTTTACAACTTTCCAAAAAAAACGAAAATAAATTTTCGCAATTCATATAAAATGTCCGAACAGCGGATCGAGTTTTGTATGAAATGACGAAAATTTATGAAGAAAGTTGTAGAACAAATGTTGTTGTTATGATGTTAGTTATCTAGACCTGCGAAGTTGTTGATGTTTTACAAGTGACCCTGTATTTTAATATTATATAATAATACTTGCTTCCGCCCGCGACTTCGTCCGCGTGGACATTCGAGAAAATACTTAGGGGAGGGAAAATACGAGGCAGAACGTTTGCCACGTGCGGCGGGCCTCGCACGAGGCTGCTCACTTGGTGAGGGAGGACCCGCCTAATCACGTAAAAACGGCTGATCGGATTTTTATGAAATTAAAACATAGAATACTTTTTATCCTGGTTATTGGTCCCCTAAGTATTTTCTCGAATGTCCACGCGGACGAAGTCGCTTGCGGAAGCTAGTAAATAAAAAGTGTCTGTTTCACAATCAAAAAGTTAGTTCTGAGTAGCTTAGGTACCAAGAACTTTTAGGGTACCTACCTACTTAAGATGATTTAGGTTTCAATACCCTATTTAGTTATTTACCCCCTGGGTTTGATTTTCGGAAAACTACGAAATAGTTTGCCATTTTTTTTTAAAAAGTAAGCCTACAAATTTTCAAGTTGAAATGTCTATTTTACCTTCTGATTTTTCATTTAAAATTTCACCCCTATTTCTACCTTTTGAGGGTTGAATCATTTTTAGCGTGTTAAACATCAAAATAAATGCCATTTTTGCAATCGTCATCCCATAAAACCTCAATAACGACATCCATATCGATTTTTAGGTTTATTTATCCAATTTAACCTATAAGGGGTCGATTTTGAAAAAAATACGAAATATGTGTTTGCTAATTTGTTTTACTTTACGGCCATAAGCCTAAATAATAAATTTAATGAAGGACTTTCCAGTACAACATTACATCCCCCTTTTCACCCCTTCGGGGGTGGAATTGTCAAGAAAGCTGACACAGGAAAATATTAATTTTCAATTGCCAGTCTAAAAACAAAATTTGAAGATCCTAACTTCAAAACTGACGGACTTTTATACACATATTCATCCCTTATTTTACCCCCTGGGTTTGATTTTGGGAAAATTACGAAATGGGTTGCCTATTTGTTTTAAGAAGTAAGCCTACAAAGTTTCAAGTTGAAATGTCTATTTTACCCCTGATTTTTCATTCAAAATTTCACCCCTATTTCAACCTTTTAGGGGTTGAATCATGTTCAGCGTGTTAAACATCAAAATAAATGCCATTTTTGCAATCGTCATCCCATAAAACCTCAATAACGACATCCATATCGATTTTTAGGTTTATTTATCCCATTTAACCTCTAAGGGGTTGATTTTCGAAAAAATACGAAATATGTGTTTGCTTATTTGTTTTACTTCGGACCATAAGCCTAAATAATCAATTAAATGAAGGACTTTCCAGATACAACATTTCATCCCTCTTTTCACTCCTTAGGGGGTGGAATTGTCAAAAACGCTGGCACAGGTAAATATTAATTTTCAATTGTCAGCCTAAATACAAAATTTGAAGATCCTAACTTCAAAACTGACGGACTTTAATACAAACATTCATCCCCTATTTCACCCCCTTAGGGGTTTTAATTTCCAAAAATCCTTTCTTAGTGGATGCCTACACTGTATAACGTATCTATGTGCAAAATTTGAAGTCTCTAAGTTCAGCGGTTTGGGCTGGGCGTTGATATCTCAGTCAGTCAGTCAGTCAGTTAGTCAGTCGGGACTTTGAATTTTATATATATAGATATTCTTTTTCTTTTAATATATGATATGACGTCTTTATATTTATTAACAGTACTTACAACTTTATATCTATTACATTTTTAACGATGGAAGCTACTACTCAAGTGCAACGTAAAGAAAAAAGAGAGTTAATTTAATCTATCCAGATTAAAGAAGTACCAACCTGATACTTTATGAATAAATTTGTGTACAAACCTATGTATAAACGCCGGCGATAAATTCCAGGGGCATCCAAAGTTGTCCCGTAACGGGCGCAGCGGCGTCTCGCCCTTGATTTACAAGCCGTTTTAGTACCGGCAGAGAACTTTCCGGTTAGGCGATAATTGCCTGCGCTCCATGCCAACCACGCGTACTTACAGTAGGGTTCGCGAAGATTGTTTGCAAGCGAATATAGCCGAAGAGTGCCTGACCGGGAAGATCCTCCATCGTTACGGCGAACTTACCACCACCGTTGTTTATTTAGCAGAAGTGATGAATTTACTTGAACATATTCCTGTTTTGCAAAAGTTTTATGATAAATTTGACAATTATGAACGGTTTTAACTTGATTCTGAAGAGGGTGGTGAAGACGGTACCTAGCTTAAGGATATAGCATAGGTAAAAAAAATATCGTCGATGGCCGTTGCTTACACAAGCGAGGGGGTGCTGGGATCGGTAAGACTCCGGCCGCGGCACTCTCGTAGACTGAGAAATACGTGTAGACGCGGCATGCAGCGCGCATTCTATTTACATCTAAAATATCACCTATGTGCGCTTTTACTAAGGAAATTATATTATGTAGAATACAAGAAGAATTATTAATGAATATTTATTGTAAACGTCGGTTTGTAGGAAGAGTAGATCTTAGATATTATTCGTATGAAGTAAAAAAAGCTTTTTTTAACAAAGATAGTCACTTCAAACGATTCTTCAAAATGCAGAACACAGCAGCAGCTATTTATATTTATTTTCTATCTCTAAATCATTTCGATAATATATCCATTATCGAAATGATCTTCGCAGGCAAAGATACAACATTTGCTACAAATTACACTGAAAAAAATAAATAATGTATACTGCTCTAACCAGTAGGTACATTTTCAGATTTATTCCAATCAAATTAATAAAACTTATAATTTATTATGAAAAAATATAAATAACTCATACTAGCCCATCATCTAATACTTTTTTACTCAATCAAAATAATCAATATTTAAATAAGTATACCGTTTATATAAAATCACGCTATCAATCTATAATATAAATCAATATATAAAAAAACACTTAAATAAAAATATTGTTTAAGTACAAAAAAATAAAATAAAATACATATTATTCCAATACCAAAAATGATAATATCAAATCGACATTTACCCGTCCGAGAATCGAACCCGGGACCTCAGAGATAGTGGCACCTAGAAAACCGGTGCGTACACCAATCGGCCACGGAGATCGTCGAATTTGTTTAAACAAAATGTAGCGCAACTGAAATAATTGATACTTTGTTTACTAATGTAAACTTGCCACGTAAGGTTATAAATCAGCCACTTTAAAAAAACCTTTTTTCATTAATCATTTTAAAATATCTTTATTTTTCATTGTCACTATTTTTCGCCATGTACGCATCATATCCCTTGTGCTCCAAAAATGGGTAAAAAACGTAAAAACTTGCCTAACGTCAGGTTCTTTTTTCTGTTTAAATATTATGCGATATGCTGAAATATTTGTACTAATTAAAAATTAATACCGAAGCGACAGCAACACAACTATATGTTAAAATTTTGTGCAAAGGCAGCTCTACTTAATTCTGTGGAACTTTATTAAAACTATCTACGCTTTTCCCCAAAAACGAACTTCTTGTTTTTTCAAGCCGAATCCTTGGAACGGCAATCTTATTTTTATTTCTTGTTTTGAATTGATGTATATTGCTACGTTTTACAAATGTATTGAGATACTTCTTCACATATACCATATTCTCATATATTATTATGTATTGTCCTGCAACAGTTAATATGTTGATTACTTTTAAAGAATCTCTTGGCCGAAGTTTGTATATGGCGCGAATAGCTCTTTTCTTAAGCACAAAAATACTTTCGATGTTAGCTGCTGAACCCCAAAGTAATAGGCCGTAGGACAATACACTCTGGAAATAGCTAAAATAGATTAACCTTGCCGTTTCAATATCGGTTAAGAGCCTTATTTCTTTAACAGCAAATGCCGCAGAACTGAGTCTACCGGCCAAGGCTTCAATATGAGGGTCCCATTGAAGTCGATAATCTAATGTTATATCTAAAAATTGAGTACTGTTAATTAATTCTACTACATTGTCATCCAATTTTATGTGAATATCAACCTGTCTTACATTTGGCAGGGATTTTTTTTTCACATTTTGTTTTTTTTTCGTGTTTAATGATAGATTAATTGATGGTACCACGGCAAAAAGAAATTGCCACAGTACCATCAATGGTACTGTCTAATGGTACCATGGTAAAAGAATGGATTATTGCTATGAAACCAATGCGCAACTTTCGATAAAGTACTATTTACTTCGTCAGAACAATTATTACCTCTGTCAACTTTAAAGACTAGAGGAAGTGTCATCAGCAAATAGCACTGTCTTGCATAAATTCTTTGCTTAAAAAGGAAGGTCATTTATATAAATTAAAAACAGCAAAAGGGACCAGTATTGACCCCTGGGGTACGCCCATGTTGATAGGGGCTCCAGTAGACTCAGTTTTGTTGATAACTACTTTCTGTGTTCTTTCACATAGATATGATTGCATAAGGCTAACCGATTTATCATAGACACCATAATGTTTTAATTTCCTTAAAAGCGTTTGGTGATTAACACAATCGAAAGCTTTGGAGAGGTCACAATAAATACCAACTACATCTCGCTTGCTCTCCCAAGCATCAAATATATGTTTTTAAATATAATATGATAGGATGACATACCAAGACCAGTATGAATTAGATACCATCTCACAGGACACCATCGATTTTGGGAATGAATTGCTAGAAGCCATATCCGAAACAACGAGAGAAAAGTGGAACAAGCTAATCGAAGGCGTAGAAGGCATGGTGTTTTATAAGGAAACTAAATAATAATCCTAAAATCGCTGATCGTCATTCCAATGTGACCACAAACCAGATCGCTCACCACTTACTACAAAATGGGAAAGCTTCCACGAAAAGTCTCCAGAAGAAATTTACACGAGACCCTGGTAAAGAGGTTAACCACTTGGACGAGGCTTTTACAGAAACAGAGCTCAAGCTTATTTCCTAGCAAAATAAGCATCATTGAAAAAAATTAGGATCCTGGTTTGAGTTTTTTTTTTCAATTTTGGCGCAATCGGAGCGATACAGTCTCCACGTCCAAACGCCGCCAATGCCAGGCGGAGACTGAAGAATTATGCTGCGGAACGGTGTACGATGCATTTTGGGATACTAGTTCTTGAATATAAATATTACAAAAAAAAAATTTAGTAACTTCCCTAGATATGACTAAGAACTACTTACACAAAAAAAAATTAGCTTGATTACTCAAATAGTTATTGAGATAATTGAGTTTAAGACGGAAAAAAGGGGTCTTGAAAATCATTTTTTTTAGTACATTGTATTTATTTTATTCAAATAAAATTTAGTAACTTCCCTTCATAAAGAAAAGATCTATCACATATAATATTTTGGAAGATCTAGCAATGATACTTTGTCAGGAAATTTAATTTAAAAACATTGAAAATTCTGAGTTTGATCGCCGGAATGCCCTTAAGTTACTGATCGTACCTATCTCAATTTCAATATCAGAATCAACAAAAACAATAACAGTTTGTTTGTACAAATAATAAAACTCTATTCCCAATTCATTTATCCCAAACAGTAAAAAGATCTTGTTTTATCTCGGGGTACTACCTAAATAAGGAATAAGACGAGCCAAGCGAAGCGAAAGGGCACTAATACCTATCTTTTCTCGAAGTGTTTCGTCGTATTTTTGAACCCTCATAAAATGGGTATGGATTGTAGCAGATAAACAAAATGTTAGTGGACTTATTAAAGTTTCAAATAATTTTAAAATAATTGCATAGCTCTTATCTATGTCTAAAAAACCCCGATTTCGTCACTCACTGATGATCATCAAAATTATTAGGGACTTCCTGAAGCCATAGAATGCTGAAATTTGGTATGTAAGCTAAGTAGTATTAGTACAAAACAACAAAAAAATCTAGGAGCCCTTAATGGGGATGGAATTTTATATGAGACTTAGGCAAATTTTGATGCAGGAGGTCTGAAAATTAATAAAGGGACGCTTTGTAGGTAATAAATAATAAATTTTATGATTTTTAGTAAATCACCCTCCACATTTTAAATTATGGGATAAAAGTTTGAATGGGTTCCCGTACAAACTTAATTTCATGCTAGAGATCTGAAAATTATACAAGTTAGGTAAAGAGACTTTGTTATTGCAATAAAAAGTGTTTCAGGTTTTTAAATATAAATGTAAAAAAAATTGTCACAAGCAACTTACAAAAAGAAGTGAAATAGTGAAGGTGGCGGTACATGAGATTTTGACAGTGCGAATTGCGAGCCATATATGGTCTGGTCTTGGCAGCATTTTACATGAAAATGTTTTTGGTGGGTAACGAATTACCAAAGATAAACTGAATATTTTAAAACTAGAATTCATTAAATATCAATGAAAGTCTGTATAGACTAGTTCTCAAAGAGGGACACAATAGAAAATTAGGGAATTTAATTGAAGGAAGTAGTTAACAACCGAACAATTCTGATAAACTTAGTAACTACAATGTCAAAGTCCAGTTAGAACAATTCGTAACATTACAGTATTGGAATATCACGAAAGGAATGGATTGGAAAATTAGAATGTCAACGTTTGAATGGTGCGTTAATGGATTGGTTGTCCATAATAACACTAGTATTGATCAGAGAGACCTTAAACCTTTAGATTAGTTAGCTAGGCAAACTAGTTAGTTTTCCTAGCTAACTCGATAACTCCTAATTAGGACTGAGTACCAAAAACCCAAACCATAACTAATTGTTTATGAGATGAAGGCATGACTAAACCAAAAGAATGATTTAAAGCTTTAGAGGCATTCTGAAAAAAATACAAATTGTCTCCGCCTAGTCAAAGCCCCACTGCTGGGGCACTGGCCTTCTTTATGGATGGATAATTAAGGAGAATGGGCCATGACATGACCCACCACGTGGGCCATGACATGACCCACCACGTTGGCCCAAATTCTGGTTTAACGTGCCTTCCGAAGCACGGAGGAGCTCGAGATGAAAAGTTTTTGGTCACCCATTCCGTGACCGACCATTGCCAAAGTTACTTAATCTCAACGATTGCAGGCCGAGTACGGTAATCACTTTGCCACGGGCTCCTGAACTACTGGCACTACCTCGTGACAATTGACATGGCATAGCTTGTATCGTAGGAGACCGATATTGATGTTGATATGGATAAAACTAGGAGAAATTGGGCATATAATATCAGCAATCAAACAACAATTTATAGAATGCAACCAGTGTGCGGTGCCAGATTACCAACACATACTTAGGTATTAGGTATGCTACCGGTAATTTGCAAAGGTTTTATAGAATGCAATTGAAATTGCTAAAATACGGGAAAGTAGAAAATTATGCTATTGATTTTTAAAGTGGTGGAAAAATATTAAGTAGGTACCTAGTTATTTTTATTTTTATGTTTCGTAATGTATTTTAATTTCACTATTGACATTATATATTTCTAAGATGAGTATGAATTTAATGACCAGTAAAATTCTGCGATACATTTCAGTTAAGTATTCGATCTAAGCATATTGAACGGTGTGTGGCCTCTTAAGCGCTCTCACCTTTAACCCTTCAAAACAAAGGGAAGTTACCAAGTGGTTATCAACATGTTAATTTTAGACCACCGCAATTCGGTGTCACTTTAGTTACAATGCACTTCAGTACGATACATTTTTTATCAAAGCACGTAATGAGTTTCGAGCTTTATTGCGTCGGCTTAAGACTTAGGCTAAAATAAAAGATCTGTACATTATGAGGTTATTAAGAGCGCGTGCGCAGCTGCGTTGTACGGGTGATCGGAACAAAATAGACTTGAGGTTCAAGAGTGAGGAGTTTAGAGCTTCGAGTTGGTTTTGTTCCGGCGGTGGAGTGTCAGATGAGAGCAAACTCGGGCACGTGCTGCGTGCGGTGGTCTGACCACCGTGGAGCGAGGTGATGTTAAAGTGTCACACACCGCTAATGTTTTGATGTATTGTAAATAAATGTGTGGTGGATATGTTATTTTTAAACATAAGAAATAAAACTGTGATGGTATTTGAGAATTTCACATAAAAAATACAGCATTACAGATTAAAGGTCACAGCACATACATCAACTCGGACAGGGATCGTAAACGTATCAACTCGAGCGGTTCAGTATTCTTTGTATGAAACCCCCTACTGCAAAGCACACTAATCGGATTCGTAACGTAATCGCCTCGCCTCGGGACCAGCTCACGAACCGCTTTGCGGGTCGCTCAACTTGCTATCCCCGCGCTTACCGCTAGTCGTCCACGCGCTCACGTCTCTCCGTACCCGAGCTTACGGCTCGACGCACAGTGGTCTGAAAATGAAAATAAACATTTTTTTTATTACTGTTTTTTTCTTTTTTTTTTTTCATTTTTTTGTCATTTTTTTTTTTTTTTTTTTTTTATTTTCTTTACTTATCATATTTATCTCTCATTCTTTTTTTTTATATACGGAACCACTGTGCGGCGAGCCGTACGTAAGCGCGGCGTCGCCTAGCCGTAAGCGCGGCGTTCGCCTAGCCGTAGCCGAGCCGACGTACCGACGCTGATCCGGTTTGGTTACGTGACGGCGAGGCGAAGGCGATACGGTGTCGATCCCTTTCCGAGTTGATGTAATGTGCTCTGTCCTTAAGATTACCATGTTGTAATGATATTTTTGAAACAACAAGATGCATTTCCACCATTGGAACTATACAGGCCTTGTTTACATTGCATGATCAGCTACGAAAGATTCAACGATGTTCAAATGACTTTTCCGTATTTAATCCGTTTGGGAAATGTGATACCACAGACACAATCACAGACCCCCCTATTTAAGGGTTAAAAACACACAGATTCTTGTAAATCGTAAGTATCCATTAAAATCTCGTACTTACCAATTCAAGTAAATAGTAATTCTTCATACAAAACAGTAAATCGTTTTGTTACTGGTTATGAAATATGCTTAAGTTTCCATAATATTGATGACACTATTGAGAAGTACGGACGCGCCAGCTGCCGTGAATCACGGGGGTCCCGGCAAAGAGTAGACAGGGTAAAGAATGCACATACTTCTGCAGAATACATATTTTACCTATTTCAGCAGCAAAAAAGGTCAGATGACTCCAATAAGATAAGCATATGAATCTTAATTTGTAGTAAAAGTTCTTGTTGCATGCCCAAGACCCTCTATGAATCAAAAATGATGATATAAAAAAAATTGCCACTACTTGAAAACCAGAGTGTAAATCAAAACATTTCAAATAGGTTCTTGGTTCTAGTTTTAAAAAATGTGCAACATTTGATTTTCGACTTTCAATTGTTTTTTGTTCAGCTTTGACGGGAAAGATGGTTCCTTACCTACTTCGAAAATCCGAGTAATTTTTGAACACTAGTTCCGACGCGAAACTAACGCGGCAGAAACGGCTGACGAAAATGCTGCGTTTGGAGAGGAGACTGATGAACGCACCGTGCGTTTTTGGTTTAAATGCTTTCGTAATGGAAACAGTAACCTAAAGCAAAGCTTACTAATAAAAAGGTAATGATAACTGTTCACGGTTACTGTTTAACGGTGGACTATTCCTGGTGTTATTCACTATAACTTTCTCAGGTCTGGACAAGCAATAAGAGCAAATTGGATGGATGGACAATTTTCTACGTTGTAAAAATTTTTCATCCCAGGAGGCAGTACAAAATGCTTTCACACAGTTTCTCGATTCGAGATCCCCAGAGTTCTATAGCAAAGGCATAAATGAACTTTAGATTGGATGGCAACAATGTATAATAATGAGAATGTTTAATTTTTCATTAAATATGTTACATTTTAGAAAAGTTTTAAATTTTCAGTACAAATCGGCAATATCATACTTTAACCCAATATTTTGTCATCGGAAAACTGGTTCTTTGTTAATCATTAGCTGCAAAATACGTCCATAAATAATATAATATTAACTAATTTAATAAAGTCTAATAATGCAATACACTTTTAGTAAAAATGTGTTTAGGTATCTTATTAGTTCTCTCTCCCCGCTAGAGAGGCAGAGTTCCTGAACTTACAATATCAAGTCTAAATGATCCTTTAATCTTTGCCCTAACTACACTTGCACCGGGGGCAAAGCACAGACGATCCATTTGTTAAGCGCCACGTGATATTATTGTGTTATTTATTAGTCTGCGTTCAAGCCTACCGAGTTACCTCCACTCGGTTAATTTTAATATCTTCCACTTCCACCAGAAAACCAGTTGTGGCTCATATTCGCCGTCTCTACCTTACATGCTTACATTGGTAAAGTAGCAAGTCATTAATGTCGCAATATTTATAATTTCGTTAATTGATGGGCGAAACTTGTCGAGATTCAGTTAATCTATAAATAAATTTAAGTTAATTAACTTGAATTTAATGTAATAGTATTGCATCTATAAACTTTATAGAGAGAAAAATGTTTCAGACATCAACTATTGTTCAAACAACTTCAACTTCAAACTTTATTTGCAGACTAAGTGTTACTTTTCTTAAATTATCAATAGTACTGAAAAATGGAAAATGAAGTATAGTAAAAATCGACCTGTCTCACATTTTTTTTCTAAATAAGTACTTCATTTTCCATTTTCAGTAATAAAAATTGCATTGTGAATGCATAAAACTAAAGATTAAAATAACTTATCAATAGTACTTTCAACAACCTTGTACAGGTATGGCAAATTAAAATTAATGAAACAACTACGTAATTCAATATTTAAACTTACCTAATCTGAAGAAAAAAATCCTTGTAGAGTCACCTTCACATCTTATAGACTGTAATGCTACTATTAAAATGTGATTCCAATAGTCTTAGGTCGTTGAATTCAAGGTTCCAGAATCAAATTAGGCCTTCCTATACAAAATTAAGACGCAATATAACTAGCCTTTTGCTAAAAGCTCTTACGTAAGGTTAACTGGTGACTCAAAAACAATTAGCATATGAAAAACTGTTCAACGAAATTTGACGACGACGAAGCAGGTGTCAATATAAAGCATTACGTTTTCTCATATTTGTATTATAACATTAAAAAAACGTATTTGTGGTACCTGTTTGTGGTAACAAGATCTCTTTAAAATAATCTTTATAAACTGAATGCAAACATAATAAAAACCGACTTTATAAAGTCGTCGGAGGTGTGAAGGCGGCGGCGGTCGGAGTCTTATTTCAAAATAACAAATTTGATATTTTTAAAATTTTCGCATGATTTGGATATTGATTTTATTTATCTGATTTGGATGACTCATAATACGTTAATACTTTACATGTGATTTAATTACCTACCTACCTAGCGTCTTTTCTTAGGTTTATTTGCTATTCTTGAAAGTTAAGTCTTAAAATAGAAACGCGATGTGAATTTATTAACATTAAAGAATGAATAGGTAGACTAAAACTGTTTTAACCAGTATCTAACGCAAACAATAAAATTTTATTGTTTTGTCCAATTAATTAATGAAAAAACCAACCAATTGAATAAATCAAACGAGTAATAATTATATTTGATGTAAGTATAAATGCCGTGAAGATAATAGAGCTGGTCATCCTTCATACCATAATAACGTTAGTAAACATAATATGTATGAATAGGCTGTATCTTAAATATCATACAAATACATATAAAAACGAGGTAGAACAACAAACATCCGTTAAAGAAACAATACATACCCATGTATGAAGGATATCACAATAACCCTATGCACACGCGTCGAAAAAATAAATCAAACATTCTCATAAGGACGCCCACCATTAATAAAACTCTTTAAAATATATTTAATAATGTCCACAAAGGTTGAAGAGTACAAAGCTCGCCCATAAAGGCGCAGCATTTATTATGGCGACAATATATCGAATACAAAAAGATAGTGTGACAAAGACGCGTACTTTTTAATAATATTGTCATTTCTCAACAGCAGTGGACTCTTTCAAAAAGCCATAATGCAATAATTTATTTCTTTATAAGAGCTTTTTTCTCTGTGGGAGAATACGACCAGGTGAGCACGGGTTAAAATCGAGCCTTGGTTAAGTAAATCAGATATTAAACCTTATTTGATGGAAATAAGTGGCACAACTTGCATAGTATTTAAGTAATATCTAGTAAGCTACATGAGTATGAAAAGCATTTGCTTTTGATACTTAGGATGAAAACTCTTCTATGGCGTAAGGTAGTTTTAAATAGGGTAAAATTAAACAGTATTAAAGATAGCAATAAAGATATTTTAAAATTAAGGCAATACGGTGTGTTGATATATTGTCTCTGAATTAAAAATTGGACCGAATTATCAAAAGAAACCCGATTTTTCGTCTTGCAATAAATTAAAAGTAATTAAGTTGCAATAAATCTTTCTATTCACCCGCAACTTTTCCCGCGTGAACAACACGATGTTTTCCCGTTGTATGAGATTATTCCTAGGGTCAATAGCCTATTAATATTCTAGACTATAATCTGTCTCTGTGCCAAATATCATCCAGATACGTTTCGCCATGATTGACTGATCAACATCTCAAAAATCCAAACCTTCGTATTTGTAATACTTATTTATTTATTTGCGAGCTGATAAGAGTAGTATATTCTTTATATGTTGTTTATTTTTACGATAGTCTAATCTCAAGTCTGAATACTGTATAATTCCTTAAAGAAATACTTACTTAATTTATTCAGTAAAAAGTTTCACCTTTTTTCTATCTAATTTTAACCCTTTGATAATTACCGAACTTCGTATAACATTACCTTGTTAAGCACACATCCTTTGAAACGTCATTCGTAAAAGCTTTCATTTATTTTTTAACAGGCGTGTCGACAATTCGGCGTGAAACAAGAATCTTTGTCACCGCGCAAAAAAGTCCAAAAAGAACAATGATTGTAAAGTTTATAGGCATCGTCGAGACGGGGTTGACATCGGAGCCACAATAAAATCGATGAAATATTTGGGGGCAGTGCGATAACTCATGGCTTTACTATGGGGCATGGGGGTATGAGCTATTGTGGTGAGTCTGCACAGGTAGGCGCGCCGTGGGCAGTCACCCTTATGTTGTCGCGACTGGGAAGTTGCAATTGTTTCAACAAAAAACAATTGCAACTCTAACGCAAGAGCATCGTTTTGTTTTTCGTGTAGTTCGAACCCTTTGGAATATACAGCTTGGTTTGAAAATACAGAAAGCATTTTAATAAAAAATTCACTGTTAATTAAATGAATTAAATTAGTTAATTTAGGCTATATTGCATACTTAGACAAAATTAAAAAGCAACTCCTTAATTAACTCCTGTAACTTTAGAGGGCAAGGAAACTTGTTCGTTAAAGAGTCTTTCTGCTTGGTCTCATCTCAGTATCGCCAATTTGTGTTTCTCCTTTATTGAACGATTTAATTTCAAATTTCAAAAATATTTATTTAGTTTCACAAAACATACAGTTACATACCTATTAACAATATTTTAAATTAAGAAAAACAAAAGTGAAACTAAAAAGTTGCAGCATGTATATCACCTGCAACGCCGATAGTTCTGATAATGAGACACAAATATCAATTTGAACAGTGCGAGTTGGTAGTTGCCAGACCTCCTCTAGTCCAGCAGAGGGCGCGGTGGGTGCATTCCTGTCACGTAGGTTCACAGGTCCATTTCTAGTAGGGGGACCATGATTTAGTGTCTTTGGAAGACTAACAAATTTCCCAAATTTCACCAGTCCAAATCACTACCAAATTTCATTTCCACGAGCTCAAGTTTAGAAATAACTACATGCATATATCAATAAAGAGTATCAAAGTTGATTGCGTCTATGATACATTTTTGTAATAAAGTTTCGTGAAATGTAAGTGGCTAGGTACATATTATGTACGGTATGATATGAACTACCTACATAATTTCAGGCTTTCAGAATGGTTCGCAAAATACCGCTCAATAAAGATCGTAAACCAGATATATTTTTAAACGGTCGCTCGTAGCGGAATCCATTCACGATCATTATTACCGCTAGGATAAACCTGGTTAATTTCAAGTACAAAAGGTGCCGGCGGGCCTCCGCACTCCCCAACCCCTTGCGAAGTGAGTGTTTCCGACGGTTCGTGATCGTGAATCAGGGGGCAGAAGAAGAATTCATTCCGGAAGGGATCTCATTGACAGTTACCCCACATACTTGGCCCAGCGCCATGTTCGGGGAAGTATGAGGTCTTTAGCTGCCGCCGGCCACGAGTCCTCTCTTGTTGAGGTAAAAAGAAAGTACGTGGAGTACGAGATATACGAGTGCGTGCAACTGAAGCACACAGTGGCGCTTATTGTTACAGTATATGGTTTGTCCTAAGGTTATGGTATAGTTCCGATCCGTGATCGCGCGCAGACTTATCTGGCGCGCACTATAGAATTGACAACATTTCAAAATTTTAAGGTACTTGTTTTTATGGATTTATTGAAAGGTTATCGTTTTTTAGGAAACACGTTTTTTTTTCATAAATTATTGAGATAATAATTAAATGAAAATGGTATATTCTAAAAGGACGTAATTACAATATCAGGAATAATATAATAAGCGATTCATTAGCCTCAACCTTCCTCTCCCTAACTTTCAAATAAAAAAAAAAACTGTCCATGACATGAAGTTTTACGTAGAGATGTTCCTAGCACGCTAGTATATTGTGTCGATAATAATAACATTTTTGTTTAAAGGGATTATTTATTTTTATTTAGTCAGATGCAATAAAACAACACTACACTTGATTATTTCGTCTCACATGTGATATACAACTGAAGTTTTAAAAATGCTATACTTTTCATGACTTGTAACCTTATATAACCAACTTGCTCAATACTTTAAAACAAGGTGTAACTGTGTAAGTACTTACTTTTAAAAATCTTTGTTTGTGTAATAATAAATAAAAAACATTTCAGTGTCTTACCCATTTTTTATTGAAAATAATCGATAATAATTCGATAACTGAGTCAAGCAGGCATCACTATTAAAATGACAACTGTTTGTTTACTTCGTTTTTTTTTCTTCTTGGGGATTAGTTCCAGGCAAATGCATACACGCTAGAACTTCCTGACATTGATCATTTTACATATTTTTTTAAATATCTTTATAAATAGGCGACCGAAAAATTTAAAAAATTGATTTTCATGTTTAATTAGTTCTAATCTCGAAATGGTTTTCGAATTTTACTGCCTTGCAAATAATGAAATGTTGTCAATTCATCCCTAATAGGTCGCATTAGCAGTCACCCCACAGACTAGGTCCAGAGCCCGTTTCGTAGAAGCATGAAGTCGTCACGCGCCCCCCGCCGGGACAGTAGCGCGCGGGCGGTCCGCCGCCCCTTAATTAATTTTAATATATTTACCTGGTCTGTAGTTCAACTCTGGAAATGTCGTTTGAGAGGGATTTATGTTTGTGATGTACTACGGTTGTTGTTGTTTGTTAGCGTAAGTTTACGTTTGTCTTTAACTTTTGTTTTGGTTGAACCCCGTTACGTTGCATTTGATGTAAGTCTGTGATCGGCCTTGTTCCAGCTTGCCACTCGATTGCTAATAGAAACAAGTTATTAAAAGGTTATTAAAAGGAAGCGAAAACTAAAGAGGCTCTATGCTCTGATTAACTTTTAAAATCTGCATTAAACAAAAACATACTCTCAAAATACACGATACGACGACGACGTATCGTGTATTTTGAGTACCTACGACTTCATTCCATACTCATACCAAAACATGGAATCACTAAATCATAATTATAAGCGTTCCTCACATTTTTGATTAAACTTTGTTCCGTTATTTATCGTAATTACGTTTTATCGGCGCATAATCCTTGTTCACAAGGCAATCGAGATAAAGATCGACTTCCGATACCATCCCACGTCTCCCACTGATTATTTATGTTTAATTAGATTAATTTTAGCCTCCGACAACAAGAAGCTGGTAGCTGCGTCGTTAATATGAAATACTATAGGTTCTCTGCGACTTCGTCCGCCTTAAATTCGGTTAATTATCGCGCTCCTTAAGGAAACGGAGCTGTGCGAAGCTGAAGGGCGTTTGTGCACTACACTGAATTTTACCGATCCGGAAAAAAACGAATGTTTCAAACTGGAACAATATACGTGATGGTGTCCAATCTTTATTTATTATTTATTTATTTATAAACTGACACCGCCTGTTGTGTCAAATGTATTAAAACACAGTTCGGGCAATTGTGCACTACACTGAATTTTACCGATCCGGAAAAAAACGGATGCTTGTATTTTAATAATTAATCATTTATAATAGTAAAAATTTATTTATTTCGTGTAGTTTAGGCTACACGAAATAGTCTGTGATGCCCTTAACGGTTGCTGAGTTATGTATCCAAGATTTGCTTATATCCTTGTCTAGTGAGTATAGACTATTGAGACTATGAGCGGCTGCCCGCGGTTCCACCCGCGTAGTTTCCGTTCCCGTAGGAATATCAGGATAAAAATATCCTATGTGTTATTCCTGCCTATAATATATCTATATTGCAAATTTCATTCAGATCTGTTCAGTAGTTTTTCCGTGAAAGAGTAACAAACATGCATACATATACATCCATACTCACAAACTTTCGCATTTAAAATACCTATTAGTAGGATTCGTTTGAGATCCAGCGCTGGCTTTGTGTAAACGTTTCGACACGCAAATCCAGTCTGCTAATTTTAATTTAAATAAGATTCTATTGATATTCAATTGAGACTCAATTACGATTCCATTACGATTAAAACAAATTGGGTATTCTGTAAAACTTGTACGTCAGCTCAATAGAATCGCAATTGAATCGTAATTGAATCGTAATGGAGTCTCAGTTGGATAGTTACCTTCGGGTATGTATCATAATAACTACGGTCGTTTCGACTATGGTCGAAATAACTACGGTCAAAAGACCTACTGTTCAAAATAACTATTGTGTGTTACACCTATTTTTAACCGATTTCAAAAAAAGGAGGAGGTTCTCAGTTCGGTTGTTTTTTTTTTTTAAAGTTATTTACCTCATAACTTTGTCAATTATAAACCGATTTTAGAAATTCTTCTTTGGTTTGAAAGCATATAGTTACAAATTGGTCCCATTGTTATACGGTCAGGATCTGATGATGGCATCCTGGAGAAATCAAGGGAACTCTTCAAATATTATAGGCACACCTATAACGATTTTGGTATTTTCTTAAGTAACTCGTGCATTTGCTTTCGGTAAGCACCATTTGGTGAAGAATAACTGATAATGAAGACCACATATGGCCATCGAAAACATTAATTAAATACTAAATATGTTACGGGCGCAATACGATTCCTTTAAGGTTTATAAGTAATTTTCAAGTATTTGCGACTGGTAGTCATCATCTCACGATGATGAGCTGGTGATGGAAGGTACAACTCCTCAATAGTTAGGAGTTGGAGGATAATTCTTTAAATATCGTTGATACGTAAATATTTGTAGTTGTTACCTTTCAGGTTATTTAGTTAAGCTGATGATGGAAGGTAAAACTCTTTAACGCTTAGGAGTTAAAGTATGTTTTTAAGTACCACAAGCGCAAATAGAACTTTAGGTTGTATGCTTTCAAGTAATTTAGGTTAGCTGATGGTGGAAGGAAACTGCATAACATTTAAGAGTTGGAGGGTGGTGCTAGTCTGAGTGTTCTAATTCAGATATGGGCTATAGTCGTTGCACATTGAGCTACCATTGCTGATTATGCGGTTTCTTATAGTAGATTTCTTACACTAAAGGAAAAATAAACAAAATTTTTTCAAAAAAATTAAACCGCCTTCAAAACAAAACTGCAAACAAAAACTCATTTCCCAAAAACACGTAAAAGTGAAAAATAAATTGAATCATTCAATTCAAAGTACGAAAGTGCGGGACTTTTTCTAATTAATCTTGAACTTACTGATCTGATTGAAGTCGGTGTCAAGCCGAAAGTAACAAGAACGAATACTTAAAATTCAATTTCAAAATTCATTTTCATTTCATTTCATTTCAAAATAGTGAAACAATAATAAACAATATCTCATGCGCAGAGTGGTGTAAATTGTAACCTATCAAATACATATTAATATTAATATCTATTTGGCTTGACACCGACTTCAATCAGATCAGTAAGTTTTAAGATTAATTAGAAAAAGTCCCGCACTTTCGTACTTTGAATTGAATGATTCAATTTATTTTTCACTTTTAGGTGTTTTTGGGAAATGAGTTTTTGTTTGCAGTTTTGTTTTGAAGGCGGTTTAATTTTTTTGAAAAATTTTGTTAAAATAACTAATGCACAAAATCACTACTAGTCATCTCACCTACGAACAACTCACCTACGGTTATTTCACCTACGGTTGATTGAACTACTAGTCATTTCACCTACGGTCATTTCACCTACGGTCAACTCACCTACACGGTTTATTAAGTTTAAAAATAATGACTCATGTACAGACACGAGCAATAATATTATGTATACAATACAACATAGAACTTTGTCACACTGTAGCGTTCCAAAAGAAAACGATCAGTGTCACAGAAGTCATTCAATATTGTAATATGATATAGTCCTATGATCATTAGTTCGCCTATACTTAACTGTATTTATCATAACCCATTGTGTAATTGTGATGGGAACTGACCTTAGTCATACCATGTTAAGGTCATTTTTCAATTTGACGACTCTGTATGAAATAAAACAGGGAGAAAAAAACAACCCTTGGAATTTCTTGCCGGTTCTTCTCCAAGGCCTCCCGCTGTAGGGTTTGCGAACCGATGGCGTAGCTTCTATGACGTTCACAAGTATTGTAAATAACAATCTAAATTGAATAAACATATTTGAATCTTGAATCTATGTTTTATACATATTATTGGTCGTGACTGTATTGCTGTTAGGTGCGAGGAGCGAAGCGACGAGCATGTTAGGTTTACATGAACATACCGCGCGAGCCGAGCGAGCGAAGCGAGCGTGCCGCGGTAGCGGCCGGCAAAGCGCCAGAAACGACTATATACATATTCCCATTTCCTATTAAACTGAAGTAGGGGGTAGGGGGGGTGTATAAAGTCGATTATGGCGCTTCGCCAGCCGCTGCCGCGGCACGCTCGCTTCGCTCGCTCGGCTAGCGCGGCGTTTTGGTCACTGTTCTAACCTAACCTAACCTAAAACGTCTGTTACATTTTGTTGGGTGGCATGGGGCTTCGACCCCTGAGCCCCATTGGCGGGGGGCTTCGCCCCCTGTCCCCCCTTTTGTTTTTCCCAAAAGATATAAAAATTTTGAAATAACAAAAATTTTTTTGAGCAAAAAAATAAAAAAAAAATTTTTACATGTCCATCGGATGCCTCCTAGGTATCTCCGGCGTACCGTAGGGGATCGAAAATTTTGTTAGATTTCAGCTATGACGCACCGTTTTCGAGATATTTGCATTTTTATAAAATTCATTCTTGAAAATTTTGCAAGTCCCCGCTTCATACTAAAACAGTCAAAAATTTTATGTTTGCGACACCCTAACCAAAAAAACAATCCAACGCGCCCAAATCCATTTAATAAACTTTCCAATTCATAAGCTTGTTGTTGGCGAGTCGTTCATAGTCGAAACAACCAGTAGATGAAATGAACATTAGGCCAACCGTCCGTTAGTTGAATCAACTGTAGTTCAATCAACCGTAGGTGAAATGAACAGTAGTTGAGTCGTTCAATAGTCATTACGAAAATATGTGAATCGATCGTAGTTATTTCGACCATAGTCGTAATGACCTTAGTTATTATGATACATACCCCATTGAGAGTACTGTCAAACAAATGTCAAATGAGAGTAGAATACGATTGTAATACGATTGAAGAGCAGACTAGCAAATATTCCGATGGCAGTTCAATGGCAGTTCAGTCGTATACCATTGGTCTTAAGTTAGTAGCAGAATACCAAAAATGTCAAAAACCGCTATTGAGATCCAATTAAGATTCAATTGAACCATTTGTAAATTAGCAGACTTGGGGCCCAGCGCTGGTGTCAGCCCTGGTATGGAGTAAAATGATTGACGAAGTACTTACTGGCGCCGATTTCAGGCGCCTAAATTCGGATCCTGTACTGTAAGTAGTGCTACCTGGCTTCATATATACCGGCCATTGATGTTCTTCTTTAAGGTCCTATAATGTATGCCAAATTTTATTAAAATTGGTTGCAACCGCCTCTGTGTTTTAGTGGGTCACACCACCGGTATCAGACCCAGAAGTCCAGGGTTCAATTGCCAGTAGGGGTACATATTGCATTCGGTTTGGTTAGTGGTATGATTTTTTTAAGTCTGCCTGGCTAGCTACCACCATCTTATCTAAGTCTGTCGCCATAACAATGATGTTTTCAGCATTGTGTTCCGGCAGTTAGAGATAATATAGCCAGTTCCTCAGTGGTTGAGGGTTCTGGGAGTAGTACGATTCCACCTTCAGCCTTGAATGAAGGCTAAGTGCTACCCCGTTGTGAATAAAAAAACCAGCTTTGAAAGCAGTGGAAAAGTAACAGACAGAGTTACTTTCGCATTTATAATATTAGTATGGATATGCATTTGATTAATTTTAGTCACCGACCACAAGAAGCCGGTAGCTGCGTCGTTAAATATGAAATATGTTTCATAATACAACATAAAATTCATAATATGTGTACTTATATCGAGGTGACCGTGTTTATATTAGTTATGATTATGAAAAATACAGATTGCTAAATATTGACCAGAAAAATTGTGGGTTGCATCATCGGTATGTCCATGTTTATTGGTTTTAGTTGGTCAAGTTTAACCGTGTGTAAGTATACTGAAATTGAAGTATTAGAAAAAAATCGACCCGTCTCACAACTTGCTCCGAAGGGACAAGCTAGTGCGATACTTCATTTTCAATAATAAAAATTGCATTGTGAATGCAAAAAAAAGTAAAATTAAAATGTTTGTTAGTAATTTGTAGAAAGAAAAACCTTTAGTTGATACTTTGTCACATTTTGTTTTGATTGTGGGTAACGCTCTAGACATTTATTGCGATAAGCAGATACTGGGAGAATTTTCTTCAAAAATAAGTTTATATCCACTTTCGTTAGCGTCAGCAGAGTAGGTACACCTAGTATTCCATTTTGCAGTGTTTAAGACTACACTCGTATCCAAAGAGTAAAGCAATATATAGGGAACTCGTATCTAGAGTCATGTCAAGTAATGTCTTGAATAAAACTCGTTATTTAGAATTGTTGTTTTTATACAATAAACAAGAATTCAAATGAAAGAAGAACTTACAAAAGTAAAAATACTTGACTAAGTTACTTTTGAAAGTTCATATTTCATAAAAAATTTTGTTTATTGTATAAAAACGTCAATTCTAAATAACAAGTTTTACTCAAGACATTACTTGACCTGACTATAGATACGAGAGACTACTATTAATCTCAGATGGCTCTTCAAAGTATAAATAAATAAATAACTTCTTACATTCACACCAATTATCTAAGCCCATTTTAATTTCATTAAGAAACTGTATCATGGAAAACTTGATAACGGATAAATATATACTTAAATACTTTTTGTTTGTAAATACATACTTAATATACATAGTAAACACCCAGACCAAGACAAATAGACATGTTCATGCACACAAATATTTGTCTTGTTCGGGAATCGAACCCGAGACCACTGGCGCAGAAGGTGGGTAGCCTACCCCTGCGCCAAATCGGTCGTGAAAATCTAATAAAGTATAATGTTCTTTATTACAGTAGGTGTATTAAAAAGCGAATTCTCATTATTTATCACCGTTTATTTTTCGTTTCTAGCGTAAAAACTTACAAACAGACACGCAAAGCTTTCATATTAATAATATTAGTATAGATAACCGGCAATTAACCCAGCTAGGTACTATTTTTAGGAAAATCCCCTCACAAGGGTCTTTGGTAGGGTAAGCAGAGGATTAACGTACACCCCTACGATTATAGCGGGCCGAATCTTTGATGAGCCCTGACTAATCAGCCCTAAAGCGCTTCATTTGACTTTTATTGTAATTGGATTTAGCGGTTGGTGCTGCGTGTGAGCACAATTTAGGTAGTGTAGAGGTTATTATGTGGAAAGGTACTTGGGTATTACATATATTTTTAGAGCAAATATGATACAACTGACTAGGACAAAAATATCATGGGAGTATCAGACTGTCTTTTTCAAGTGACATATTAGTTAAAGTATTTTTGATTTTTCTGGAACTAGTAGCTACTGGAATATAATTGACGCATTTTTAAATTATAAAACAGATATTTTTTTGATGCAGGTATATTCAGAAGTCAGTCGACTTAGTATTTTACTAGAACCTACACAAATGGAGGCTGTATGGCTAATGGCTTATTGTAAACAGTAAGTTAAATCACAAACAACAGCATAATTATTTTAACAGAGTTATGCGTGATATTAGAAAATACAACGATATCATTAAATTATCGTCTTTAGTCCAAAATAAACAGAGAAAGAATTGTATCTGTTATAATCTGTACAATTTTTTAAGGTTCACATGAATTTTATCAATAATATCTATCTATTTCATTAATTTTATTGCTTGAGCACACTTTTGGTGAACTTTTCTCACAATTAAACGACATTTAAACTGCAATTACATCGCGCCCAAGCGATTAGTCGTTTCCAATCTTTGTGAGCGCGTTAAAGTTTGACCGAATTATCTTTCGCCGAAGCATTTCACATCGTTAAATTGTCTGTAATCGCAATAAATATGTCGCACTTTGTTTGGCAACAAGCGACACCGTGTCGGATCGAATTGAGCGTGCAGTGGGGACGAGACGACCACCAAACGCTCGGTGGTAGTTAAGGGTTTATTTGACAGTTTGTAGTTTTTGAGTTATTGATTTCTTTTCTTTTACCGAAAATGAAAGTGGGAAGTGACTTCAGAGTCAGGTAATGGAACCACTTTCCAGATGAAGGGATAGAAACCGATTTTTGTTTGTGGATGTTACATAACTGCATATTATTGCTTTGGGGAAGATAATATTCTTATTATGTTTTGTTGAAATGAATTTTATTATTCAAGTTTATGGCACTCACAAGCTTGTTTAGTTGGGTGGCCAATTGCTGGCCACACCAGTATTGGGTCACTAGTAAATTCTTTGTTTGGTCCCAGGGGAAGGTGTAACTTTGCCGTAACGAAAAGATCCAGAATTTAGTTCTGGGCAGTGAGTTGATCTAAATACAAAAATTAAATTGGTTCCGTTGTTTTAGAATGTCTGTAAAATAATGTATAACATAGTAAGTACTTAAATATTAAACACACCAAACACTTATCTCCACTTTTTGTTACATTGCACTCGTACAATATTACTATTCTTTGTAAAGACTAAGCACGAAAACAGAGGCATTTCGGCTAATCCTTTACGTCATTGCTTTGTTAAGTGTAAATCCTCGAACAATGTAAATATTACAATTAAACTAAGCGCCAGGTAGACGGTTTTTTGTAACACAAATGTGTAACGTATTAAATATAAAAGTAACCTTGTTTTCTAAAGGCACTTGAAAGTATTTTCTGTTCAACAATGCAAATGATCGACTTTGAGCAAGAATCTGTTGGTTGTTCTTATTTACGGTTTATTAGAAATTAGTGAGAGTGAACATTATCCACTCGGATAAGGTTTTCGAATGGCGACCGCGTACCTGACGACGTTCCGTGAGCAGGCCCTTTACAAGGTGGACCGACGATCTAGTCAAGGTCGCGGGAAGCCACTAGATGCCGGCAGCGCAGGACCGATCGTTGTGGAGATCCTTGGGGGAGGCCTATGCCCAGCAGTGGGCGTCTCGTTCGGCTGACATGATGAACATTATCCAGCTTTTGTTGAATTGTTACAGAATTTGAAAAGTTTTATAAATAAGCGACAACATTAAGTGTAAAGCTCAAACTGCGGCCAAAAATCCTGAATAAGGTTAAGTGATACTTCACGCCGCCCGGGGCAGCTTTTGACTCTTTACAAAGTCCGATCATGCATGGAGTATTGCTCTCACCTCAGGGATGGTTCGGTTAAATACCTACCAGTTAGCTGCACTTGACTCAGTAGAACGCAGAGCCAGAAAACTAATCGGAGACGATGAGCTGGTAAAAACCAAGCTCCATAGTCTAACTCATCGATGTAAAGTGGCTTGCGTGATGTAAATTTTACAGGCTGTACTTCGGAGAGTGTGCTTCTGAGCTGCATGAGCTCATTCCGCCATCCCTGTTCTACCACAGAGAATCTAGACGCACAGCAGGCTATCATCCTTACTTGGTCAACATCCCGCGGATGCGTACCAAGTGCTTTTCTTCTTCCTTTGTGATGCGCACCGCCAAGGAATGGAATACCCTGCCTGCGTCTGTTTTCCCGAAAGATTACAACCCTATAATTTTTAAAGCAAGAGTGAATAGGCTGCTTCTAGGTAAGCTCGCTTCATCTTAGGCTTCTTCTTAACCCTAAGGTACAGTGTGAAGCCAAGAGCAAGCCCATAAAATAATAAAATAATAGCTTTTATAATGTTTCGCTATAGGTACATTTCCTGGTGTTTAAAGTTTTTGTTCAGTACACCCCCGCCTAGACCCGCGGAATGGCAAGCGCAGTGGAAGATTATCATGAATATAGACTCCGGACAAAACTAGGTTTCAGCCGGGATGTAACTGAACAAATGGACTGCGATACACAGCGACTTATTGTTAAGTAAGGTGATTTTACATACGGTCTGTGCTGTAGAAAGTCCCTGGGCAGCGTGGGGGGGGCCCCCCTGCGGCTCCGTCTTCTTCTGCAGACCTTACCAATTCGTCACCTTACTCACAACACAAATAACAGCGTTCCCAAGACACTGGGCGCTTCAGCAATACACAACGACACACGCGGGGCTTGCTTATCAAGATATATTGTCCCGACAACAACGCGTGTCGTGGAAAGTTATTCGCGACCGGCCACTCGTCAAGATGGCGTCAAAATCCTGGTCGTACAACACGGGATCGAATAGATAATTTAAGATTCAATTCAAGCTCGATATGCCAGGCATATTCAACGCGAGCGGTTTTTAACAATTCAGCAAAATTAATCCGACATTTTTCTTACAAGAATTTCAATCAAGTGGGAACTGTCAACTTCAAGTGACAGCGAAATGTCAATTTGACGTGACATTAGGGATGCGTTCAGAAACGTCGATCTTTTCCGAACAGTTTTTATTACCCTGTTTGTACCTAAGTACTTTTACTTTATTGAATTTGATGTTATTATGAACCTACCTAGCTACCTATAGTGAAATACAATATTTTAAATAGGTAGGGCAGAGGTACCCTTAGTGGCCACCTTAAGGATTTTTTGACTTTTAAGCACTAAGTACTAAATGGTCTTAGGTATTTAAGACACAAATTATATCTTAAATTATAGATAAACCTTTAAAGGTACATTTTTCAATTTTATAAAAGTAAAATAGATTTTTTTATATTACACACAATGTGTGAGAGGTGCCAAATGTACCGGTTTTGGCCACTTACTGATACTTATTTTAATTTTTAGTTTTTTGCATTCACAATGCAATTTTTATTACTGAAAAAATGGAAAATGAAGTATTTAGAAAAAAAAAAACCCGTACGCCTGCCCTACACATAGTTAAATCGATACAAAGTAAATACATAAAAAAGTATTGAATATCTTTGAATAATCTATCCTAGAGGTGTTTATGGCAGACATAATACAGATGTTTGGAATAATAACAATTGAACAGTAGTTTGTCCTCCAGCCTATACAATGTTTATGTTATTGTAGAACCACAAAGCGAACAAACGGACAAATAGTTCCACACAAAATAAATAAATAAAGCCATTATTGGCCACTGTGTTGCCAACAATCTCAGTGTTGCCATTACAATGGTAGCTAATAAATTCTAATACAATGCAATGTCACCGCATTTGTTATGCAATATATCGCATAATAGTTATAATAAATCGGCGTGATGTTCAAAGAATTTTCGGTTCATTTATGGATTTATGGAATTTGTGGGAATAGCCAAAATGTGATTGCTATTAGGTACCTATTACATGTATGGTAAGTTTTAGAATGCCACCAAGATTTGGCTATAGTAGCTTAAGTATGTACCTATAGTGTTATAAACAATGTAATTGATACTGATTTTGTGTAAGTAACCGTATACTTAATTTGTGTGAAAATTATATTTATTTCATGTTGTAGTACCTACACTATAAAATTAACTATATAATTATAAAAATTAGTTGCGTAGCTATTTGTGAGGTGATTTAATTACATCTATAAGTAGTTAAGAAAATAAAAAGTCAAGCTGTTAGAGATTCAGCGGCTGTTCCCAAAAAAAAGTGATTTAAGTGTTATACCTACCTAAGTGCTGACTAATTAACTTTATTAAAAGTCGAAATATGTAGTGTTGTAACTCTATTAAAAGTTGAAAAATTTTGTGTTTTAGAATAGTTTAAATCGCCTCTGTGATCTAGTAGTTCACACTGCCGGTTTCAGACCAGAGGTCCTGCGGGTTCGATTCCCAGTGAGGGTGCATATTGTATTCGGTTTGGTAGGTGGTAGGACTTTTTTCTTAGTCTTTCTGACCAGCTACCATCACCTTATCACTACTTAGCATTAGGTGCTTGAAGGCTAAGTGCAAATACGGTGTGAATACAAAAATCTTAAAAATAATGCATATTTTAGCCTAATCGCAAGTTTTTTATTATAATTTTTTATTTGTTCACAACGGGGTAGCACTTAGCCTTCATCACACCTGATGATAAGTGGTGATAAGGCTGAAGGTGGAAGCGCACTACTCCCGGAATCATCAATAACTGAGGGACTGGCTATCTTATCTCTAACTGCCGGAACACAATAATGCTGAAAACATCATTGTTATGGCGTCAGATTAGATAAGATTGTGGTATCTAGTCAGGCGGACTAAGAACAAGTCCTACCACCAACTAAACCGAATACAATATGTACCCCCACTGGGAATCGAACCCGGGACCTCTGGGTCTGAAATCGGTGGAATGAAATACTAGACCACAGAGGCGGTTAAAATGCCTTAAACAAAAGATATTAGAAATAGTTTTAAAATTCCCAAGTCATGCATATCGCACACGAGACTATTAGAGAATCATTAGCTTGTCACTCCCATACCTGTCTATTTATTATCTTGTCAAAATATTTCGCTGAACCCGTGGCATTCCATTTTTTGTGGCATATTTTCGTGAATTTGTCCAATTGTTGTGGCACAATGGAGTCCATCGTGACATCTCAATATTCGCTTCAAAAGGATCCATTTGTCATTGTCCATTAGAAGATATTGTTGGAATACGCCTTAAATATTGAAATATTAGCTTCGTATCATGAGTGCTAGTGAATTACTCGAAAACACTTACAGTAAAGCAGTTAAATTGAGGAAGATTCTAGAAAACTGCTGAAGTAAAATATACCTAAATTAGATTATCAACTTATTTAAATTTTAAGTTTTTTTGCATTCACAATGCAATTTTTATTACAGAAAAATGGAAAATGAAGTATTTAGAAAAAAAAATCTATTGAGTGTAGTAATAGTATATCTATTGAGGGTAGTAATATCTCCACATTGATGAAATTAACGCTGACTATACAGCGCGTAAGAATTATTGGATAAATTCGACGCTTCTCGTAACGACTCCGTAGCTCAGTGCTTAGAGCAGTCGCCCGGAAAGCGAAAGGTCGTGGGTTCGAGTCCCATCGGAGCTAGTTGTGAGACGGGTCGATTTTTTCTAAATACTTCATTTTCCATTTTTCTTAGATTATCAAGTTGGAAAAGATGAAGAAAGTTATAAGCGTCGTTTCGCCACATTCGGGCCTCTGCATAACGCCGCCGCCACCGACCACTTTCCTCTAGTTTTCATACATTTTACATTCAACGTCGTATTCGTCGAAACGTATTCGTCACTTGATTCTTTTTCTAGCTCCAAGTGGCGGGCGGCTCGAGTGCGGTGACGGAATATAATTATCTAATTACCTAATTAAGTACTTACTTATATACACCATATACACACTTAAATTGGAAACAGCTGAACTGAACACGTGAATTATCTATTAGGTAGTAGGTACTACTGTATGTATAAATACCTAATATAAAAAATGAATACATTACCTATGTAATATATTAATTTTTTATATTAGGTATTATTACACTAGGTATTATTAATTACCTAATTATCGAACAGTATGATTTTTTTTATTCACAACGGTGTTAATCAAAAGAACTTCAATATATTATTATTATTATTATTTAAATATAATTTGCCGACCTCCGTAGCCGAGTGGTGTACGCACCAGTTTTCAAGGTGCCGCAATCTCTAGAGGTCCCGGGTTCGATATCCGGTCCGGCAAAACGAATTTTCCAATATATCCTCGGGTCTTTCTGGGTGTATGTGGTGATACCCGTCGTTGTTTTCATGTCGTTGTTTTCATTTTCCGAACCTAGTAAAGCTACCTAGTAGCTCAAGCTACTAAAGTTATGTATTGGAACAATGTCGGTATGTGATGGTGTCCAATATTTATGTAAGTATATTTATTTATTTATGATTCAGTTCAGTAGAAACGTGTGAAACAAAATAAAACACCAATCAGATACGACAAGGACGTCTCACAAACAAAGAAGACGTTCCATTCCAATCGGAATAGACGTAACAGAGCATTGGATTTGTTTAAACCCGACTGGATAACCCACTCCGTAGGTAGGCGAGCCGGGAAAACATCCGAGTAGGAAGCAGAATACAGCATGAAATAAAAATCGCATTGTAATCCGCTATTGGACGGAGATAAGGAGGGTTTGTGACAAGGCAAGAATTATGTGCTCCGGAGGGCAATTTTTCTTCCCCAGGATTTATTCTCGTAATTTATAGGATCCGCCTGTATCTGAGCTAACCCGGCTGCCCTCCCAATTAAGACTTACCTCGTGTCCTAATTAAGATGCTATTAATCCTGGACGGGATATAAAATTGTACTTTCACTCATAATTGGTGAAGTTGGAAGCATGACATTTGTTTGATTGTTGATACTTTTCAACTTCCTAACTAATTACTAATTTCGACATGTCTTCTAACGCCTCCGTAGTTAAGCGGCTAGAGCGGTCGCCCAGATTGCGAAAGCTCGCAGGTTCGATTTCTGTCGTGAGCTATTTGGGAGACTGGTAAATTTTTTCTAGTATATTTCTAGTGAAATATTTTTATTACTCGTGACTAAAAGTAACATATTTTATGGGAATGACAATCCAGTATCCTATTATGAATGTTGAAAGAGTTTTTCGATACTTGGATCGTGCTGGAAATCATCTTTTACCTCTATTGATCGTTTAATCAATTCACGCCGAAATTTGACACGCAAAATTTTTGCGAGCGTGCCCCGCCATGAATTGTCACTGACAAAAGTGTCTGCGGTGCGACTCGGCTCAACCAGCCCCCTCCTACCACCAGTCGTAAATTTAGGGTTTCATAAAACCAGATCCGAGATAAGACACAGTGTGGAGAGAGTCCCGGATCAAATGCGAACCTCCGTAGACAATAAAAATAACGCTGGCGCATCTGCGGCCGCCATTTTACCGCCAATGCCACGAATTCGTGTTTACACCAATATTCGTAGGCGATAGCGATCACTTCACTAGAACTGCGTCAGGCACCGCACTGGCCGCTGCAACGCGAAACCGAACGAGAAAAAAGCGAGCTGTCAAGACATCAACAAAAGCGCATTATGATTTTAACAGTTTCTGAATTGCTCCAGTATTATGAGGCGTGTACCTATGCCTTTCATCCAGTGTAAGGGTATTTGGGCGCTTTTGTGGCTCAGTATTGACAAATAAGTAAGATTTACTCCTAAAGCAAAAATAATGGAGGATTAGGACGGCGCGGCGGGTTTTTTTCCAAACTCGTTTCAAGACGCTTGGCGCCATTGGAGTAGTATTGCATTATTCGTGTCGGCGTAGGTCTCTCGCATTCTATCAGAGGCTGTATTGCAAATAGATCAAGTGGAAATTGCAATCGTATTCAGAGCGAGGCAGTTTGCGTAACACTAGAATAAACAATGTCGTAACAATGCAAAAGAATACGTATAATTCAAATGGATTTGCGTTTACAATCGAGAAGAGCAACCTATGTGTTATTGTATGAAACTGTAGCATTATCGAGGTGAAGCGTCTTATATTTGCATGGAAGCTTGCGGTGCGAGCGGGTCGTAGGCATAACTACGAGTCGGGGACATATATTAAAGCTTCAGTAGATAGGGGTGCAATAATTTTGACAATGACTAGCAACCTTTCCCGGAGAGGCGTAGGCGCGGGGAGCGGCGCGGGGGGCAATCTGCGCACTAAATCACGCTACGAATAAAATTTATGGCGCCGAGATAAAAACTCGCAGCTTTTCTCTTTTACGTTCCTTCCCCTCCCGGCCCCCGGGCCCCCCTCGGAAAATCCATAGGGATTTTTCCAAGTGTTCGGTCGACGCGTGTGTGGGGTCGAAACGATTTTGTTTTATGCTTATTGCCATTGCGTTGTTTTGTTTGGTAAGTTGCACAGATAAGGATAGGTACGATACGATAGATCGCACGGCCGGACAGCTCAGCTTTGGTGGCGTTCCGTGATCTTTACGTGGCGCTCGTGTTTTGTTTTATTACTCTCATTAAATATAACGACCCTGCAAGTCAACAACTTTAAAATGCTAAGCTTGGCTTAATTGTAAGCTATTCGTTATAACTGAATGCGAAAGGGACTTGATATCAATCGGGTTGTTTTGTTTAAGTCCTTTACTGTGTGCTGAAAAAGGTTCTTGAAAATTAAAATCTATATAAAACTGTCGTCTGGCGTTATGCGAGGTAAAACGTACATTTTAATTGTATTCGAAATATTATGTTTCTGCTTGACATGTTTACAAAAAGTAGATTTCACTAATTTTCTTTGTTTTTCTTTCTCTTATCGCGTTTTCTATTTAACTATGGTGTTAACACGCAAGCTGTGTAAGTAGGTATTAAAATGCAAATTGCATTAACTCAACGTGGTCATTTTTTCGGTAATTTTCTAATTCAAATACTTAACTGCTCCGAATGAATTTATTTTTGTAGAGCCCCAAAACTTTGTTGATAAATCACATAGTTTAAACTAAATTTTAATAATGAATCAAAAGCAACATAAACACATCTGATTTCTGCGCGCATACAAAAGTGATTATAAAACGCGCGTTAATTATCCTTAAAAAATGATTTATTTCAATTACTCACAAATCAAGTCAATTATGATTATTCAAATTAAGTTGGTTTAACAACACTTATAAACATCAATGAAGCTATGCTATCGGTTCGCTAATCCCGGGCAGGAGAAAAACCGGCAAGATACACATTATAAAAACCTACAAAACAAAGAGTTTAAAATACAAACACAATATTATCATAAAAAGATCAAATTATTTATCTTATAAAATTATAATGCGGGAACTAATTCCTTGTTGAATTCCACCTGTCCCACCATAATCAGTATATTCACAAACAAAGATATGATAATTATACAAATGTTACCGTAATAAATTAATTACCACCTCAACACTAGTACCCTCTCTATTTCGGGAATCATAGTAATGCCAATAAATCTTCTAAAAAACAAGTTTTATTATTAAATAGGTATTTGTTTATATCTTATCAGATGTCTGATGCAAAAGATGAAGGACAGATTTACATGGGTCCGAATTAAAACAGTCGTCGTGTGTAGAGTAGTTCGAGCGATCGTGTCGCTTATCGCCCACCATTTGTATGGCGTGATCGAAAGATCGGAGGGCGATGTTGGAGTCGATAGAAATTGTTTTGTTTGAACAATAAAAAAAAAACCTGCCGTTCAGGCGTGATGCCTTGACCAAGGGAAATAGGGATTCCTTTTTATATATACAGATACGGAAAATGGGCCATGAACCACCACGCGGACCCAATGCAGATTGGTGGTAACAACTGCAAAAGCAGCCGGGACCATCCAACGCACGGAGTCACACATCAGCGACCGACTGACTGACCGACCATGCTTAAGCTTGCTTAAGCTCAACGTTGGAAGTCCGAGAGCGCTAACCACTGTACCAGGGCTTCCTACCTTACAGAATGATTACAATGTGTTCCTGTGATCCTGTGTTCGATACTTGTGATTTAGAACATAACCCAAGTGAATTTTAACTTTTTAAACGTCTTACAATTTAAAAAAGGAGGAGGTTCTTCGTTTCATCTTATTTGTTTTCTATATATGTTCACCGATTTCTCCGTCACCGATTTTGATTAAAAAAAATATTCGAAATAGTATACTCCTCAGTTGGTCTCATTATAACCAAATCTGATGATGGGATCCCAGGGTAATCAAAGAAAACACTCAAATTTTATGAGCTCGTTGTGTTTCATATATTTTCTAAAACTATTCAAGTATTGACAAGCAATATGATTAACATCATCTCACGTTAGTGATGGAATGTATAACTCCTTAACGTTAAGAAGTAGGAGGACATTTTTTTAAATATTGTTGATACAAGTATGCTATAATAACAATACCAATGCTATACCAAAATGCTATAATAATAATAACAATACCAACAATACCGATAGTTGGATTCTTACAAGTTATTCAGGAGAGCTGACGATGGAAGGAAAACTCCTTAACAGTTAGGAGTTAGTAACGAGGTGTTAATTAAGTGATCGATCACCCATACTAATTGCGTAGATCGTAAGGTTTTAACTACCTCCGTGACCGAGTGGTGTACGCACCGGTTTTCAAGGTGCCGCTATCTCTCTAGAGGTTCCGCCGCCCGCCGGGTTCGAGTCCCGGTCGGGTAAATATTGAAAACGAACTTTTCAATATATTATGCGGTTATACCCGTTTTTCTTTCCAATTTCCATAATAATAGAGTTGCTCAAGCTACTAATATAATTTGATATTGGAACTATGTATGTGGTGGTGTCCAATATTAATTTATTTATAATGACTTAATTTTAAAGGTTTTGCATTCTTTGTTCAACTAAATTAAAATGTTTGGGTTAAAAAAAAATTGTAACTTCTTTGCCAGTTTACTAAAAACTGAATAACTGTTTTTACACTTCAGAAACCTTAAGCAATCTCTATTTGAAACCCATTCTAATTAAATTTTAAACTTTCTATCGCTTCCAGAATAACATCTGTGCAGTGTACCCAGTATTTTATAGCTTAATCCGACGAACTCGAGCGGTACACGTTAAAATTAAACATACTTAAGGTGGGAACGTTCTGCATATTAATAAAGAATCCTTGTAACGATGCATAGAAGTGTTGCTGACGTTTTTATAAGTGCAACCGGCCATTACTTACGTCTCACACTCGAGTAAATGGCGGTATTCAGTTTTCATTCTTATTTTCAATACATTTTTGCTATGAGATATGTAAAAATTCTTTCCAAAAATATATACCTACTTATATTTTTTAAGAGAACTTTTTTATGTGATGTGGTTTTATTAATTTTAAAGGATAAATATTGCCGTATTGTTGTAATTGATGATAAACCATTTATAAAATAGTTATCTGACTTTTGTACCTATATTGTAAAAGATTAGCTGAAACGTTTCTTACGAATGAGAGGGGCTATTCAATTTATAAAAAAGCTGAAATATAAAAATATAAGTTGAAAATTGATAGAAACAGGACATGAATGAAATTGAATTGTCTTTGGCCATTGATTTCATTACCACCTACTCATTTTTTCTATACAAGAACGAGTATTCAAGATATTAATGTTATCAAAGTCTTAAGTGTGTAGAAAAATCTGATTTAGATTTGAGACGTCATGTGAGTCCGCGCCAGATAACTCTGCGCGTAACTGGGGCGTTTGGCGCTAGTAACAAAACATTTTTTTGTTCTAAGGGTTTGTTCTAAATGATTTGTATTTGATTTTGACCGCGCGCAGACTGTTGCGCGTAAAGCCTCTACCTTCTACGTGCCGTTCCTCTTTTAAGTCAAATTAATGAAAATTAAGTTTAAGCGTATCTGCACACGGGCTACTAAAAACGCCGCCGCCACCGACTACTTTCCTGGAGATTCATACATAGTCGTCACTTGTTTCTTATTCTTGGGCTTCAAGTGGCGGCGTTTGTGGCTCGCATGAAGCTCGACTTAATACTGAGGTAACTGGAGGGTGCAGTACGAACAATTTTTTGTACACCACAAATTACACAGTGGCTGTCTTCCGTCTCACCTACACTTTAAAAAAATACGTATGGTCATATGAGACAACTGACAGCCACTACATACATAAATGTCAAATTTGCTGGGGACACTTTTTTATTCAGGGTGAGAGCTCCAGTTACCTCAGTATTAAGTCGAGCTTCATGGTGGCTCGTGTGTGGCCAGGCGGTTATTGTCAAGGTTTAACATTTGTCAAAATTTTCCTACCAGTCAGTCACCAACTCATACGTACTTGACAGGCTATACTTGCTTTTTCACAGTTTACGGTGTTTTAACTTTTTAAGGAAAGAGAAAGGAATTTATCTGATAAGTAATTTGATTGGAACCTAACTGGATCTTATGATTTAAAATGTTTTCCTTAATACTGAGTTAAGTACCTACTTAAAATACTTGTTCAACAACTAGTGGAAATCGATGATCTTTGTCTAAATAATCTAAAGAAATACAATAAAAGCTTACTTAAGCAGCTGCTACAGTTTCAAAGATTTTCTTCGCATCACAACAAAAACAAATTGTCAAAGGCCCAAGTAAAGACTAATATCTAACTTATCTAATACTCAATCAATGTTTACATTATTTGGTGGCGCGTTCCATGTCAAAATAATGCCCATATTAGAGGCACAAAGACATTTCAAAGAAACACCCACAAAAAACATCGAAATATTCACATCAAACGCACAGATTACTCGAAAGTGGGGCCATCTGTGGATATTGAGTACGACTCACACAAGATACCTTATCGTGTCATCTCGACTCAGATTCTGTGAAGAAAAAGCGAAAGAAAAGGCTCCTTCCTATTTATAGATGAGGAGCCATAGACTACAGAGCGCCCGCCACAATCGCATTACGTCGACCGCGTTCGAATGCAACGATGATTTGAATTTCCATTGTTTATGGTGGCAGACATGTGTCAAAGTTCGATTGGAATTTAAATTCGGCTCCTTTGTTATTTATTCTTTTTTGTCGAGTTGTAAACATGGCGCGGTGATGTTCCAATTTGGTTACTGGCTGATGGAAGGTTGTATCTATGACTCTTGTCGCTCTTATATTTTTGACGTCGGTATGCGGTATGAATAATTACGAATCATGTTCCAAACGGGCCGACAAATACGGGATTTCTAATAGATGTACATAGTGGGTGATAAGAATCATTATAGTTGGAGATGTCTGGTTGTCACAGGCACGTTTGAACAACATCAAAGGTAGAAACATCTGCTAAATACCGAACTGGCGAGCGGGGGCACGGCACAAAGCGTCTACCATTTTGTACCGACACTTTTCAAAATTGGAACGTGACGGTTGCAAGCGCTCTCGGAGCAGAGACAATGACATGAAAAGGAAAAATGTAAACGGCCCTACTTTAAATAGAAGTATTGCGGCTGCTATAATTTATATCTCGTTTCACGCCCAAGCGACTATTTTGCAAAACGTTTCATTTGTTGTATCTTTAGAGTTGACATTGCTGTGTTCGCGGTGGGTAAGTTGAGCCGTTATGGAACCATCGGCGGTTAATTTAAAAGTGCGTTCTTGAACCCTTTCAGAGGCATTGTATCTTTGTGCGCTTTGTACGGGAGATGGTTTATCTGCGTCGCGGGGTACATAAGTGCTGTTTTTTCATTCCGTAATGCTTTTACATTTCAAAGGGGTTAAATGTTATTCAGGCTGCCCGCTTAGAAAATGTGTGGGTGTCGCGGGGAAAGGAAAATGCTAGGATTTAGAATACTTATACATTTTCATTAAAATAAGTAATGGATATTGTCTGTTCGTGTTTTTAACCGACTTCAAAAAAAGGCGGAGGTTCTCAGTTCGGTTGAATTTTTTTTTTTTTTATTTTTTTTTTAATGTTTGTTACCTCATAACTTTGTCAATTATAAACCGATTTTAGAAATTCTTTTTTGGTTTGAAAGCATATAGTTACAAATTGGTCCCATTGTTATACGGTCAGGATCTGATGATGGCATCCTGGAGAAATCAAGGGAACTCTTCAAATATTATAGGCACACCTATAGCGATTTTGGTATTTTCTTAAGTAACTCGTGCATTTGCTTTCGGTAAGCACCATTTGGTGAAGAGTAACTGATGATGAAGACCACATATGGCCATCGAAAACATTAATTAAATACTAAATATGTTACGGGCGCAATACGATTCCTTTAAGGTTCATAAGTAATTTTCAAGTATTTGCGACTGGTAGTCATCATCTCACGATGATGAGCTGGTGATGGAAGGTACAACTCCTCAATAGTTAGGAGTTGGAGGATAATTCTTTAAATATCGTTGATACGTAAATATTTGTAGTTGTTACCTTTCAGGTTATTTAGTTAAGCTGATGATGGAAGGTAAAACTCTTTAACGCTTAGGAGTTAAAGTATGTTTTTAAGTACTACAAGCGCCAATAGAACTTTAGGTTGTATTCTTTCAAGTAATTTAGGTTAGCTGATGTTGGAAGGAAACTGCATAACAGTTAAGAGTTGGAGGGTGGTGCTTGTCTGAGTTCTAATTTAGATATGGGCTATAGTCGTTGCACATTGAGCTACCCTTGCTCATTATGCGGTTTCTTATAGTAGATTTCTTACACTAAAAAAGGAAAAATAAACAAAATTTTTCAAAAAAAATTAAACCGCCTTCAAAACAAAACTGCAAACAAAAACTCATTTCCCAAAAACACGTAAAAGTGAAAAATAAATTGAATCATTCAATTCAAAGTACGAAAGTGCGGGACTTTTTCTAATTATTCTTGAACTTACTGATCTGATTGAAGTCGGTGTCAAGCCGATTCAATTTCATTTCATTTCAAAATAGTGAAACAATAATAAACAATATCTCATGCGCAGAGTGGTGTAAATTGTAATCTATCAAATACATATTAATATTAATATCTATTTGGCTTGACACCGACTTCAATCAGATCAGTAAGTTCAAGATTAATTAGAAAAAGTCCCGCACTTTCGTACTTTGAATTGAATGATTCAATTTATTTTTCACTTTTACGTGTTTTTGGGAAATGAGTTTTTGTTTGCAGTTTTGTTTTGAAGGCGGTTTAATTTTTTTTGAAAAATTTTTGTATTCACGAGGCGAGGTTATTATTGGTGATCTTTTTAATTTTATGTTTTTTTACTAATGACAACTTACTTTTGTCTGTAGTTTACCAAAAGAACCTAGTTTTTTTTTTCTTTATTTTTTTTAGACCATCCTTATGAGCATAAATTGCGTTCACGAGCAAGACGTGCCAACATAGTTTTATAGGCGGTGACCCGGCGGAGTACCTAATACTAACGTCCGAAAATACCAAACTAGATTTATGCCACAGCCAATGAAAAGAGATCCTAATTAAATTCGAATTTCTAACAAAACTCTTAGATATAATAGAAGGTTGATATATAAGGGCATTTTTTATGCACACATCGTGCCATGAGTAAGACGTGCCAACCTAGCAGCACTACGTTCGTAATGTATTACCACCCGAGATATCAAAGCAGATTTATGCCATATCTAATAAAAAATTGTTCCTAATCACATCCTTAGCTCAAACAAAACTGTTCATGTTAATGGTAACAAAAATGGTTGGCATTATTACCATCTTGAGAGTAGGTCTTGCTCATGAGCTAGACGTGTCAACACAGTTTTATGATAGCAAAGCAGTTTTATGCCACAGTCAATGAAAATACCAATAATAATCCAATTACCTACCTACAAACAAAACTCTTCATCTTTATTGTACCAAAAAGGTTGTTATATAGGTACGAGGATCTTGTGAGCATGCATCGTGCCATGAGCAAGACTTGCCAACATAGTTTAATATGCGGTGACCTGGCAGCGCTACATCGTTAGGTACATATTATAGATATTAACACCTAAGATAGCAGCGCAGATTTATGCCACAGCCAATGAAAAGAGTTCTTAATCACAATCCAATTATCTACCTACAAACAAAACTCTACATCTTTATTGTACCAAAGAGGTTGGTATATAGGTACGAGGATCTTGTGAGCATACATCGTGCCATGAGGAAGACGTGCCAACATATTTTTATAGGCGGTGACCCGGCAGCGCTACGTCGTTACATGTTATAGGTATTAACGCCCCAAAATAACAGCGCAGATTTATGCCACAGCCAATGAAAAGAGTTCTTAATCACAATTAAATTACCTACCTACAAATAAACTCTTCATCTTTATTGTACCAAAGAGGTTGTTATATAGGTACGAGGATCTTGTGAGCATACATCGTGCCATGAGCAAGACTTGCCAACATAGTTTTATAGGCGGTGACCCGGCAGCGCCGCGTCGTTAGGTATTAACGCCCGAGATAGTAGCGCAGATTTATGCCACAGCTAATGTTGCGGAATTAGATTCTGTGGTAGCATTTGAGAAAATAGAAAATACCGTTTTTACAAAACTAATCGTAAGTAGTATGTTTAATCAGAAGGCAAAGTACTTACCATCATTGATCCAATACAAAATTAAGTAACGTAAGCACGTGTATGCAAAACGACGGTTATACACTCAGCCGCGAAAAAATAAAGAAAACCGGGAATAACTATAAGTAGTACAATAAAGTTTCGAATTGAAATGAATTACCATTATTATTCAGTGATGTTGACGGCTATTTACAAGCACTTGTGAACGTAAATAACTCTGCACCATTCGGCTGGCAATGGCTTTGTGATAAAACCACGTTTATAACCACAAAAAGACAAATAAATACTTCAAATAAACTCTACAGTATTGTCGGGTTTTTGAAAAGAGTTTTCAATTGGGTAAGCGGTAAAGTCTGAATATCAATAATAAAAGTATCTGAAAATTGGATAGTAGGTAATGGTTGTTGCACTTATAGGAATAATTTAAATGCTTAAAATCACTAGCCCCATAAGTAATAGATTTTCGAAAACTTGCGCAATCGAAGGGGGGATTCGAACCCACACCCTTTGAAATCCGGTCGTTTGCTCTAACCCAATTAAGCTAACGAAAGCCTCAGAGTAGTAGACACTAGACATAATACCTAACTAGTTCCTATACTTACATAACTCCATTGTAAATGCATAAAAGGTATTTAATTTAAAATCATAAGGTAGTTGCACTTTTTATGTTCGTGACATCACCTTAAAAGTGGACAAAAATCGTAAATACTTTCGAACTATTGTTCTAATGAAATCTTATGTTTTTTTATTTAAATTTATCATTGTTGTTTAATTTATATTTTATAAAAAAACTTTGACATTTTCAACTTGTTATCTATTTGAATTTAAAAGGAACTAAGCAATGATTTCCTATGATATCTGTTTTATTTTTATTAACGATCATATATTTTTAACTAGTTATACTTAAACAGTCAAATTTTTTTTAACTCTACCTACACAATTATTTATATGAACTCAAACATTAATAAATAAAGAGAGGTGAAAAACTAATTATAGGTATCTATGTCTCCGACTTTTACTTATTTATTAGTAATTCGAGGGAGTTGGCCATAACGTAGAGATAGCCAATCGAATTATTTTTTGGAAATATTCACTAAAGGGCACCTTTTACTACTTAGTTCATAGTTAATTTGGCGAATATAGGTAATGGCAAAAGTGGGCAAAATCCTTGAGTAAGTACCTAAGTTATTGTTTTTGTCTAAGGGAAAATTTATTTAGCATTTATGCAGGTTGTATCATATGACTAAATAATTTCGTACGAAAAGCAGTTATATTTGTGCATTTGTTATTGGTTTATAAGTAGTGCTTAGAAACGTTAAAAATCCGCCCTTTTCCATTTTCAATATTTATTACTTCATGTGTGACCATCTCTTCTAAAATATTAGGAGAGTTGTTCATGTCCATTCGAGGTAAGTATATAGCCATGTAGCAGCTATAACTGAAAATCAATATCAGGCTTTAAAGCGACGATAGTATATATCATTTTAATCTAGCAGAACTACCAGGCTATGCTCTTAGTCAAAAACCAAGAAAAGCTGAACTTAAAATTGTTGACCTGATTTCCTACGTGCATTTTCCGCTATTTGGGTAGGTACCCAAAATTTAGCCAAAATGTTTAATGTAATGACTGGACCATGCGTTCCTTAAGGCGCTACTCGGAAAAATATGGACTTTTTGATTGAAAACTATAGGACGGTTACAGTTGTTACAAATCTGGTAATAAGATATATATTTCTTTATACCTTTATCTAGAATCGTATAGTTTCAAAAACACGATTTTATGATTTTGCCTCGACACTTTTTATTTTCGAAAAGACCTCTAAAAATGCGAAAAGTGAAGATTATTTTTAAATGGGGTTACTTATACTATTGGAAATTGGTTTAATTAGTGGACACCAATAATATTGAGGATCGTATAGAAGCATTTTTTTTTTAAATCGCTGTAGTTTTTAATACGAAGTGATTTTGTGTTTTTTTTGCCTGATCTGCAAAATCGGTCTCGCTCCCGCGCGCGTCGTTTTCTCATTGCTATCTCGCTTCAGCTCATTTTTTCCGAGTATCGCCTTAACCCTTTAAGGGACGCCTCTTAGAAAGTGGCCTGTAAAGTCATTTTAAGGTTGAAATTAAACACAGTGGCCAGTTTAGTGGCCACTAGTTTTCCATGATTTTCTCGAAAAATATGCATTTCAAAGATTTTTTACTTATACAACACATTATAATTTACACCTTTGAATATATATTCTCAAAAATACATTGTGTATAAAAAAGGCAAGGTGTGCGTTAAAGGTTACAGAAACGCAGTGATTGAAAATTTATTTTCGATAAACCTATTTTAGTACCAAAAAAAAAGAAAAACATAAATGTAGGTACCACATTCTTATAACTAAAACTTAATTAATTTTATGTGAAATAAAGAGACTCTTAAGTTTATACATTTTTGAATGGGTTATATTTAAGCGCTCTTCGGTCAGATAAGCTAACTAGTCTATGAAATGCAAATCTGATTCCTCGTTTAATATCCCTTGCTATGGCGCCATAAATTAAGGGAATATTATAATTCTTCCATAGATTTACGAGTTTAATGATACGTTTCAGGCGAGCGGCTTTACAATTTTAAATGGAAGGAGTGGGATTTATTAGATAAAATTAAATTTCGGTAAATAAGTAGGCGTATAGTTTCTTTTTCTGATTGGTACTTAACCTATATAATAATAAATATATTTTTATATTATAAATGTGAAAGTTTGGATGTTGTTACTCAATCACGCCAAAACGGCTGATTTTGTTTGGCTGAAATTTGGAACACAAATACTTTGTAGTCTGGAGAGGAACATAGGCTTTTAAACTTTTTATTCCGGAATAAGATCACATTCTCACGGGATAACGCCATGTAGTACACGCAAGCGAAGCCGCGGGCGGAAAGCTAGATTCAATATAATTATGAAAATGAAATATTAGTAAAAACGACCCATCCTCTAAGTAGCTCTGCCGGGAATCGAACCCGGGACCATTCACTATCCGGACGAATGGTCTGACCGCTGAGCTACGGAGTCGTTAATGGGCTTGAAGGATTGCATTGTGAATGCAAAAAAGTAAAAGTAATAAATAGCTGTTAAATAAAAAATGCAGAAAGTATTTAATTGAAATATATTAACTACTTATAATGAAAAATCCCCTTTCGGCCGCCTATGTAACTGTATTTTGTAACCGGTTACAAAAGAAGAAAATGTTCTCTTTTCTCGTAAACAGTAACAAACTAAAATATTTTTGGCCGCCTTTGTAACTACGTTTTGTAACTGCTGCGAGGTTACAAAAGAAGAAAGTTTTTTCTTTTTTTCGTTACCAGTTACAAGCTAAGACTTTTCTATATTTATGATAATTATAATTAATATGATAGTTATTTAATATTGAATTTTTATTGTTAATTAATTATTAGAAGTAAATAAATATGACCTACGAGTAGTAGGTCAGATAATAATAATTTATATGATTGTTTGTTAATATTATTTTTTTATGGTTAATTAATTAATTTATGTAGGTCCTTAAATAAATATGGATTCTAAATTATAAGTAATTGCTACGCCCTTGCAGGGTCATGTTTGTGTCTAAATGTATTGTAACATCTTTTATCTAACAACATGATGCAATAAAGAACTTCAAACTTTGAGAATATATAGATAATAGAATATAAAGATAAGAATATAGAAGGATTTAAAATAATTTTCATAAAACATGGGATCTACCTATACCATGTTTCATATTAGAGAAAGATTTATTTTTTATGGTGGTTTTTTACTATCACATTTTTCCTATACTTACAAAAATTGCATTGTGAATGCATAAAAATAATTTAAAATCTTAAGTAAAGTTTGTTTTAAAAGTTAATTAAAAAGTAAGTAAGTAATTTTAAATTTACGTTTACTGTTACTTTTTCCATTATCATTCCCCCGTATGTATGTACTACCTACTTATGAGAAACGGAAGAAATGGAGTTTCGTTACAAAATAAGAATAGAATAATAAGTCCATTGAAATATTTAGTAGTTTGTAACTGGTTACGAGAAAAAAGAAATTTTTCTTCCTTTGTAACCGGTTACAAAATACAGTTAGGGCCGAAAGGAAAAATCCTTCAAATAGATATATTTTTTAAATGTCTCATTCCGAATCCAATGAGCTTTCGCTCATAATGTTAGGAGCTTTAAGTATATCTATTTAGCACATTTTTGGACTTGTTGACTACTAATAGACTAGTAGTCAACCGTGAAAAAGTTCTGCCGGATATGAAAATACTTCTACAACAAATAAAATTCATTAAAGGCTCTTACTGAATATACTAAAATCAAATGTAATTTAATTACCCACCTACCTATCGTTGTCTAGTAACTAAACCAACACTACAAAAGAAGATAAAAGCTCTAAATTCAAATAATGATGACGGTATGTCATTGATCTTGTAAGCTCTACATTTAGCATGGCTGCATCCTTTTTTTACCAATTGCTTGCAGTATTTTGTGGTGGCCACAAGAAGGAAGTGGCGACGATTTGTAGCATTGTGATGACCACCTGTAAGAAAACTACATGAAATAGGTTGGCGGCGTGCGTTGTGTGTTAATAAATTAAACTTGATACTAATATTATTTAAGTGTGATTCTTCTTTATTAGGTGAGGCTTAAAAGATAAACTAATAAAGTTCCGGTTTTCTTTGCTCAATTTCTTAAATATTAGGAAAATTAAGTGTGTAAAGATTATCAATAAACCAATTTAATTAACAGTTGTCACTGTAAATCCGAAATGTGTAAAATAATCTGAAGTTACATTTGGAGCTAAAGAAAGAAAACTCTATCACCTCAAGAAGCATCAAGGGTTAACATACAAACCATAATTACAATAATTTCCAATACATTAGAAGTGGAGTGTACGGCATCCATCACACGCGAGTCGCGCGCGTCGACTGCACGCACACCAGCGTACCGTGCAAAAAGAAAAAAACGGTTAAACCCCACCCCACTCCTATGCTCCGCCCCTTTAACCGCCCGTTTGGGTTTCAGCCAATGGGAGGGCAGAACGAGTGGCGGTGGCGAGAACAGCCGATGCCAGCCGAGAGCCGCTCACAACAAAAAGTCACACGACGGGTTTAGTGTCGGGTTGCGTCCCATAGGCGCCGCATCACGTGCGCTCGCAGCCGCGAATGCGCTTGCGCTCAAACAATGAACTGTTTTTGTAATCACAACCTAATCTAACGCGGTCCACCACCAAACATTCTATTAGAATAATACAACATTAGATTATACACGATTGTGCACTGTGATATAGATTTATCAGCGAGAATGAGAACGGCATGGAGCTTATGATTTCAGTGTGTTTTTCTAGACCAGTATTATCAGTGATACATAGTGATAGTGAACTTTGTGATACGCATCTGATAAGGACATTTTGAGGTATTTAATGTTTTTCATACTTTCCTGCATAACCCCCTGATATTTAATAAATTTTCAACTTACCGCTAAAACTGCAAAGATATAGGTACAAAGTATAATAAATACAACTAATTAACCATACAACATTCAAAAGAACATGAAACAAATAAAAACATTAATTATTTATGTTTGTTTTTGTTCCAATTAGCAGAGAAATTATCTTTTAAATATCTTTTTGTCGCGACTCTACATTTCACAAACTTGAAAAAGCATTATAAATAGGTATGTAGATATGAATTGCTATAATTCTTCTTAGTCCAACTAAAATAAGTAATAAAAGAAGTCAATACATGCAAATAAAAATGTTTATGAGTTAGTAGGTATGAAGAAAATATTCTAATTTACGGAAAAACGCGGCCGATACGGCCCAGCGCGCGTGCAGACCTGCGTTATATAGCTACTCAAAATAATATAGCGAAATATTCTAACTTTAAAAAGAGTTGTTAAAAATAAAGCCAGAATCTTGCATTAAGGTGAAAAAAATAAGGTCCGTTGTAATGTAACCACCTAACTCTACATAGCCTACCAATTACTGAAATGGTTTTTTTAAATAATCAAAATGTTTGTAAAACTAAAAACAATCAGTACTTATGACGCCAAAATTATAAACAAAAAATTTCAAACGAAATACTAATTTATTTAAAATTTATTGTAAATGCCTTACAAATTTACCCATATAAAAGACATAAACGAAATCATACAAAATCTAATTTATGTCATTATCACTTTGTGAATATTAAAATTAAAAATTCTTTTTATAAAATAACTACCTATAATAAATTCAGGTAGGTAAATTGGCACTATATTCAACTTTAAATTACTGTCAATTCGATAAAGTGGCGATGCTAAACATTTAACATGTTTATGCTAATTTTATAGTTATAACATTTTGTACTTTAGTAAAAATAAAAATATTCTGAATAATTGTTGCAATATAGTTTAAACTTGTTATATCAATGGTTTAAGGAGCTAATCAACAATCTATAGTTTATTTAAAACATGTGTTTATTAATTCAGCCTACAAATATTTCTATTATAAATTGTAATAAACTGAGATAGTAATTTAATGTTGTAGACTGAAAATATTATTTTTGCCATATTTGTAAAACAAATAAAGAATTAGCAATTAAACGTCTACTATCTAATTACTAATGTAGGTATTTAAAATAAAGAAAATTATAATAGGAAAAGGAGAATTTAATGGTTTATTTCTACCTTCTGTCATAATAATAATATTTATGTAACTCGTCGCTGGTATTATTATTTCTATTTAGTGCATAATGAAAAAAACATTTTAGAAAAAAAAAAAATATCTTTTTTATTTTAAATTGTTTTCATTGAAAATATTAAAAATAATGTAATTTTTCCACTGATAACTAACTGCCGTAACTTTCAAAACTTATTACTTACCTAAGTTTTCATTTAACTGTTTAGAGTCTCTTATTTATAACTAGCCTTCCGCCCGCGGCTTCGCCCGCGTGTACTACACGACGTTATCCCGCGGGAAGGTGATATTTTTCAGGAATAAAAAGTAGTCCTATGTCCTTTCTCAGGCTCTAGACTATCTCTGTACCAAAATTCATTCAAATCGGTTCAGTAGTTTAGGTGTGATTGTGTAACACACAGACAGACAGAGACGCATTTATAATATAAGTAAGGAAGTAAGGATTATTATTTTAGACCATTTTTGTTAATCAGGTATTTTTGTTTAATAATTAATAAACAATAACGATATTTTTTTACATGAATTAGGTACTTACCTGAAAAATTAAACTCAATTAGCATTTATTCTGTAAGTAGTTTTTTTACTTCTTATCATTATTAGAGCGAAATTGAAAATTGTGTTAAATTAATGTCTTTTTAACAACCTTACTGGTAATTCGGTTTGGCGGGAAAATATTTAGCAAATAAATATTTAATTTTAGATTTTTATTGTTTATAATAAGCTATAATATCTTGGTGCATTATTATTATTATTAGATGGAAAAAATGATTTGTGTTTGTTTGTAATGGATAAGCTCAAAAACTTCTGGACCGAATGAAAAATTGTTTCACTGTGACAAGTTACATATTTCCCGAGTGACATAAGCTATATTTTATCGCGATATTCCCACGGGAACGGGAACTGCGCGGCTAAAACCACGGGGAGCTACTCTATGTTATAAATGGCCTCATACCTAACATAATATAAAAAAACAACGAATATGTCTACATTCGTTCTTTATTTTTCATGAAAAATCCGTTTTTAGATATCACATAAATTGCGAAAACGGTCAACATATGAAAATTGATCGATTTATCGATAGGTGCCACTCCTGCGCAGGCAGGAGCATGCGTCCATACATTTCCATACAATAAGTACCGGCGACCAATCAATGTCAATATCGGCTTGGATTTTGGCCGCCATGACACTTGGCGTTCGAAATTTGAATGCGGCCCGAGATGCGCTGATTATCCACTGATAAGCTGGTGTATGTACGTTTCCGCCGGAGGTAGGTACATAGTATTGTAGATATCCTGCCAATATTAATAATAATCATAATATTTCGGGACTACTTTTATGATAGTGACCTTCTTTTATCGATTTTATTACTGGCATTGTTAAAGAAGTACTATAACGGAAATTATTTTAATTACTTACTTACTTATCATATTACAATTTAAATACTTAATACTTAGTTGTAATATTTTTGTGACTGCAGGTATGGGTATAATTATTAAACATACTTAATTCCCTTTTTTCCATTCAAAATTAAAATCATAGATACTCACATGAAATATTAGTAGGTTAGATTTACTTTTCAAAATAATAAAATTGTGAATTGTTGTATGGACTGTTGATTTAATGAAAAAAATTAAACATAATAATAAGTTTAAGGCATGTATAAGGTATTTTTTTTCCTACCTCGAGAAACCCGGAAAGTAGAAGTAAAACAAGGTAAACATTTTTTGACATTATCTTTAAATATTGTGATTAAGTAATAAGAATATTAAGGGAAATAATTTTCCAACTGTTATTTAAACATTTTATATGTTATTATGATCAGTTGAAAAAAATATTTGAGCAGTTACTTAATTTTCGGGTTGTTGTAAATTTACTACAGCAGTAAAACATGAATAGTAATAAAAAGAAACTTTAGCGGTTAATTCATCCTACAATGAAGACTCAAAAATTGTTCGAGCAGTGTAATAAATGAATGGCCAGTAAAATGATGAAATGGGCAGTTAGATACATAGTTCGGCAGTTCACGGTGAGCAATTATAATTTCTAGATTTTTTACTTTTTTATTAAAATTAGAAGTGAGCAAGTTTGCCGGAAGTCTTGTAGAACACGTGATAGGTTAGAAATTTAAAACTTAAATTTCGTGGTTATTTTTTTTGTGAAAATAATAAACCTAGTGGGGCTACAGAATTCATCTACCTACCAAAATTCATTGTTTGTAGAATTGCTTAAGATGAAATTTCTTACCGACAAATTCCGATTTATTAGTGCCCACACGTAACCGCTCGTTTAATAATTTTTACCGCTCATTTAATTATTTTCCTGCTCAATTATATATTCACTGATCCATTTCATTATTTTTTATTACTCATTTTTGTTTACTTTACTGCTTAGTTTTAACTGCTGAACTAGTTATTAAACGTGCCATTTATAATTTTTAACTTACCAAAACTGCTATTTACAACTGCCTCTTTAAATCAGTGCCGAATATTAATCAGCGAAAATGTTTTATTTCAATAGCATAGATACCTACTTTTGTTCCATACAAGGAGTAAAAAATGCATTATTCATAGTAAAACTACTTGTAACATTATGACCATAGTTTAAACAACAAATTATCATTTTATCATACATCAATAAACAATTTAACGCAACATAATGAACGGTTCCAATAAACATCTAAACGATACGATAAACACCAATCAAAATCGGATTAAAAAGTTTTTTTCCCGCGCAGTATAAATCAAGTCTTAATAAATTATTCAATCTATGGTTCATTTTAAGAGGCATCGATCAAACTATATCGAATGAGGTTTAAAATAAAAGAGGCCTGTTACACAGAGGTCCAGGATTAAATTCTCACAGACTAGTTAACAAAGAACTTTTTTAAAATAAGCTTGGATTTGTGTAATCCTTATAGCTTGCGTTTGTTTCTTTTTTGTTAAGGCTGTGCGTTTTTTTTACATTTTGACACGGTTGCTTGTTCGAGTTTTAAATATCGATTCGTTGCGCTTCAAACAAACTTGATTACTTGACACATCACTTCAGTAAAACTGAAGATATCTTTTATTCCAACAGTAGTCTAAGGTACTAAAGCTATTTTTATTTAAGTTTTTTTATTAGTCTAGATAAGTTATTTGTGGTAGCGTTATATGCACCCTTAGAGAAGCGAGTGCAAGACCTATAATACTGGTTCTAGTACCGCTTAAACATTTAAAAAAGAAAAATGCAAAAAAAAAAATACCCAAGATCAAACTGGACGGTGGTGAAACCGCGGTCGTCCACCAGTTAACTTTAAAAGATCTGAATGTGAGTTTCTTTATGTAAGTAGTCTTAGAACACAGTCATTTGTTATCTAAACTTTGCGTTCTTCGTAAATATTCTTTTTTTTTGAATAGCCACTGAATGTATTTGATTACCTTTTTTTTTAATCAACAACGGGGTAGCACAAGCATTCATCACACCTGATGTTAAGTGGTGATAAGGCTGAAGGTGGAAGCGAAGCGCACTACTCCCGGAATCCTCAATCACTGAGGAACTGGCTATCTTATCTCTAACTGCCGGAACACAATAATGCTGAAAACTTAGATAAGATGGTGGTAGCTAGCCAGGCGGACTAAGAACAAGTCCTACCACCAACCAAACCGCATACCTACAATATGTACCCCCACTGGGAATCGAACCCGGGACCTCTTGGTCTGAAATCGGTGGTGTGAACCACTAGACCACAGAGGCGGTCACCTACGGTGAGTGTAGTGCCAGACTCAAATGCCGCATTTACTATAAGTAATGTATTTATTTTACCATTTTCAACGTACCGTTTAAACCCGGCCCGTTACTAATATAAAATTCATTTACCGTACCTACAAACTGTGAGAAGATACTAAACTTTCCAAATATTTCTCCTAGCTCCATAAATACATCCCCGGGGTCAATCAATTTCGTATCGTCGTCCGATAGGAGGCCCAGATAGTGTCCGACAATGTTTTTTTCGGATCACCTCGGAGGTCTGTTCGGATTCAATTATCTTAATTGGACCTCGGCCTAATCTTAATAAGCAAGGCCTGATGCAGGCTCTCTCATATCTGTAACAAGACGATACCTGTTAGATTAATCTGTTTATCTTTTTAACTAGTTGTGGGATACTTTTAATTGATACTTCGGTTTTAAAGGGTTGTTAGAAGGTGTGTGACAAAACTGTTGGTTGTTGGTGGAGGTTGGTGTATGTTGTTTTTTTTTTAAAGTTTAACAACCTATTAAACCGCCTCTGTGGTCTAGTGGTTCACACAACCGATTTCAGACCCAGATGTCCCGGGTTCGATTCCCAGTGGGGCTATATTGTATTCGGTTGGTGGTAGGACTTGTTCTTATTCCGCTACCACCATCTTATCTAACCGACGTCATAACAATGATATTTTCAGTATTATCGTGTTCCGGCAGTTAGAGAAAAGATTCTCAGTTGTTTGCCAGTTCCTCAGTGACTGAGGATTTTGGCTGAAGTCCGCTTCCACCTTCAGCACAGGTGTGATAATGACTAAATGCTACTTACACCGTTGTGGATATAAAAACCTTTCTGCAGAATATGAAAAAAAGATTTTTACTGAATTCACTCTAATAATATTTTATTAAATAAAGAATGTTAATATGTTTTACATAAAGAAAAGAAGAATCATAGGTACTAAATTCAGAATAGATAGGTGATTTATTTCTGTTATTTTAATATTTATTACAAATCTCATCGCTCGCATAGTGAACATACTTTTAAGAAATCGTTTAATCTTAGGCGAAAATGTCTTGTAAAATTCAAATTAATATTTGTGTCGATAATATTTATTAATTTAGTGTTTGTGAACATTTGTAGCATTTTGATACTAATAAATTTAACACAGTTCAACATAATGTTGGTCGGATATAATTACTGTTACTACTAACTGATTTATCTCATGCATATTTAAAGGTTGATTTAAATAACAGTGTGGGTTTGATTAAAAAAAGATCAACTTGCACCGATTAACTAGGGTTTTAAGTGTTTTTCACTGAATATACAAATAATATATATACCTACTTGTCTTTTTAGACGGGCAGTAAAGTAGTTAGAAAAAGCTAGTGTATAAAAACCCTAATAAATTATTTTTTAAATATTAGTATGATTTAAAAGTTGGTTATTCGTCATAGGTAGGTAGAGAGTGTGTAGACTGTAGAGTCTATGAACTCTACCTACCAAATCTTCTTTTCTAAATCTTGTCTATAAAAAAAGATTCGATGTTCAATGTATCCTACTTCCTACTAATATTATAAACGTGAAAGTTTACATGATTGGATGTTACAAGCTTAGTTAGTTAGTTTGTTAGTTTAGTGGGGGACAAATCTTGCAAGCTTAATTTGACCCACTTTTCAGTGTCCGATGTAGCTAAAATTTTGTATACAGGTTTGGTTTAGATGACAATACAATGTTTAAGTACAGTCAGCAAAAAAGCTTGTCATAAAAATGAAAATTTTACTAAAAACTTATTTGTTACTCAATCACGCCAAAACGACTGAACGGATTTGGCTGAAATTTGGGAAACATAGGTTTACTTTGAAGCCTGAAGAGGAACATAGGCTACTTTAAATCCCGGAAAAATATCACATTCCCGCGGGATAACGTCGTGTAAGTAGTCCACGCGGGCAAAGCCGTGGGCGTAAAGCTAGTATGTTATAAAATAAATGATATTTATAGTGCAAACAGTTAAAGACGAGTCTTCTTTTCTACTATAATATGAAACGATAAAGTGGAAAGATTTGATTTTTGTTTTTGTTTGTAGAGGATAAACTCTGAAACTGCTGGCTGGGTTATAAAAAATCTTTACCATTAGAAAGCTACATTCTTCCCGAGTGATATGGGCTAAATTTTATCCCGATATTCCCAAACATCACGCGACATTGTTTTATCTTTTTTTGTCCTATTTGTCTTAATTAATTATTTTTTGTGTATCTGTGCTCTCGTTTTATGAAATGTTTGTTGTTTTTGTCGTGTGATGTCGAAATAAATGGTTTTTTCTTTCTTTCTTTCTTTCTTTCAGTGGAACGGGTAGGTACCACGCGGATATATATACTATTTGCAAAACCATACATAACTCTTTAAATCAGTTCTCTTTAAGATATGCATCTTTAAATCACCACTACAACACACAAGTTCTCTGCCACAAATAAATAAAAGAGCTCATTACTAACTAGAGAGTAGATAATAAAATATCAAGTCCCGTAGGTGTAAAGTCGCATTATTATCATTTGGACCAGGTATAGGCAATCACGGATGATTTATTACGAGAATACAGAATACGCTACTGTGTTGATCACACGCTCATGATTCGAGCCCGATAGTGTGAGTAGATGGTCATGATTCAAAACCGATAGCACAGAATAAGTACCTCTACCAGTATTCCATCTTCATAAAAATATAAAACGGCAGAAAGCGAGTTATGACTCATATGTATCAGCTCTCTCTCGGTATGATCTAGAAGCATCTATGTATGCGTCGCTTTATTATCAACTTTAATTGGTTGTTAAACCGACAAGCCTTTACTCGGCGTCATAACATTACCAGAGCCGAGGTCTGTTCATGCGCTTCATACCGGGAGAGAGAGAGAGAGAGAGAGAGAGATAGAGAGAGAGAGAGATACATATCAGTCATTACTCGCGTCTTTTATAAGAACTTGAAATACTAGTAGTAGTATTCATTCTGTGGCGATAGTTACGTATAATAGTGCGCGCGAGTCGATCACTGCGCCTGGCATGGATCATTGGAGACCTGTTTGAGCAAAAAAGAGGCCCTTGCGCTCAATCAATGTCTTTTATGATACCTAGCTTTTAGCTTAAGAATTTAAGTTTTGTGGACATTTGTGGAATTAATAGGAAAAATTGCACAAAGCACAGACTTTCGGACGGGAATCAATCTACTATGGAGATGTGATTTTTTATTACAACTTTCCCTAGAGTTTCACATAGAACTGCATTGTGAATGCATAATATTAATTTAAAATTTAAATCTTTATTAAAATTTTTACTTTTTTGCATTCACAATGCAATTTTCATTATTGAAAAATTGAAAATGAAGTATTTTATAAAAAATCGACCCGTCTCATAACCAGCTCCGATTAGACCCGAACCCACGACCTTTCTCTCCGAACGACTCCGTAGCTCAGAGGTTAGAGCAGTCGCCCGGATAGCGAAAGGTCGTGGGCTCGAGTCCCATCGGAGCTGGTTGTGAGACGGGGCGATTTTTTCTAAAATACATACTTCATTTTAAATTTTTCAATTAAATCTTGTATATTTTTCTTGGAGATTTTAAAAGTTGTAAATGGTAACTAGGTACCTACGAGAATATACAGGGTGTTAGGGGCACCGTTGCAAATACTTTCACCATGGCTTCAGGCCATCATGCTGAACAACGCATACCAAGAATTTTTTGTCGGAAATGAAAAAATATTTCGACTCTCCATACAAAATTAGTTGCTAAATTTGTATGAAAAGTCGATTTCTTTTTCATTTCCGACAAAAATTCTTGCTGTACGTTGTTCAGCATGATGGTCTGAAGCCATGGTTTAAGTTTTTGCGACGTTGCCCCTAACACCCTGTATTCTAGAATTATAAAAGTAAAAACTGGCTTTTAAACTTTACGTATCTATTACATAAATGACTTATAAATTAATTTTGAAGTGTAGGTAGATAGATTTATACATACTTATATTAAAAAGAGATTAGAAAAAAATATATGTTTTAAATATTAATTCTATAAAATTCGAGTCATTTATTTATAGGTACTAAAGTAATGATATTTCGTTTTATTATATATTTTTTATTACTGAGTGGTTTTACCTGCCAAACAAAGATTAGGTATAATTAATTAAGCCCATGAAAATCAAAATGTTGAAAAAGATAACATCAAAACTCGTGAAAGAGCGAAATCAACAATTATGACTTTGCTGACTTTATCTTTATATATCTACAGATATAACGAGGAAATCGACGTAATTTACGATAAAGTACGTGATTTATTCTTTTTTTCCTTTGTTTATCGTAAAATCCATTTCAGTCGATTTTAAGATAGCTGCGCCGTTGGTTGTGATATAGTCTGATTGGATCGAAGCGGTTATCAACGCTGAGATTGGGTGAGAAGTCGTTACATATTGATGAGTGGAGATTTTGGAACATTTGATTTATTTTACGTGTTAGAAACATGATAAGGTTTTGAACTTTCGAAGTTAATGTTATTTAAGCTTTGCGGTACTACTATTAGTTAGATCTTTGTTTTTAGTTGAAAGTTGTGCAAAACTTTAGTTTACTATTCATCGAAAGAAAAGAGTAAAAGTTTTAAATAAATAAACAATAATCAATAAGGTATCAAGTAGTTATCAAGGTTATGATTAATTTAAATTGTATCTAAATAATGTTCTAAAATTCACTTAACATATTAATAAATTATTATTCTTCTTATCCATCCAAAAGGAAGACCTGTGTCCCAGCAGTGGGAAGTTATTAAGGCTGATGATGAATATGACAATAAAATTAAAGAATTCCGCTTATTAATTTATTAATTAATCTAGCAAACCTGATTTACTAAATTGCTTTATTAAAATAGCCTTTTTATGAATTTTTTAAGGTCATAAATTGAAGTAAGCTTTTAGCAAAGTGTAAAATGTTTAGGTATAGGTAGTCAGCCACAAAACTTTTTAGTTTCATTAAAATGCAAAATAACATTAAACCAGCATAAATTATATATTGCAAGGTATTTTGGTTTCGTTAAATGATTGTAATCCGTATTTAAGTATTTCATTTAAATGAATATTAAATTCAAGAATCTAAGAAGCAAATAGTTTCTTTGCTAGCATTAAAACAGGATTTCAGAACTCAACTACTAATTTGCAATTGCACCGGACGGTTCTTATGTAGAAAATATTTTCTGAAGATTTACATTTGCTATTATATTAAGGAATTAACTCTCAATTTCAATACAAATAATCGCAAATTAAAATAAGCTTACACCATTTTGCGTATTATGGTGGTTATAAGATGGCAATATATAATTCCGCAGTCTAAAATTTATCTTTACATCTCATATGTGAATACAGAATGTGATTTACTGCGTTTTATGCACAGAGTCAAATTCAAGTATTAGGATAGGAAAAAATCACTATTTAAAACAACAGTTTTAGTGTTAAGTGTTAGTATTTACTGAATTAATTATTTAATAGCATGCGGTGTTTGTCTGTTATAGATTGTGCATTTAGATCATATGTTTATAGTTCTGTTTCATTTAGTAAGTATCAATTTATTGTAACAAATGTTAACAAACTGAAGAAAAAAAAATCATTTTGACACTTTATTGACAACAAAAAAGGTTCTCGCAAGGTCTCCCGCCGTAGGATTTGAAAACCGATGACGTAGTTTCCTAACCTAATCTGAATAAAGAAATTTAAAATTTATTGTTTTTTTTTGTACTAGCGCCCTGCCTTGGCTTCACACATGTGCAACGTATATACCTACTATTTTTTTTAATTATAAGATGTATTTATTGTACGTACAAACTCTCCTCCTGAACCACTCTATCTATTCATCAAAACGGCATTAAAATCTGTTGCATAGTTTCAAAAATCAAAGCGAACAGATGGCGAGAAGCGACTTTGTTTTATACTACGTAGAGATGAAGTAGTGAGGCAATCGTTTATTAAAAGAATAATAATCTTAATCACACTTAATTTATTTGAATAACAAACATGTAGGTTCAAAATGAACTAATCTCTGCGGTATGAAGTAGTATAACTGTATGAAAAAATGTGATAGAAAACAAACTACCCTGTAAGAAGTTCTCAGGCGGGATTCGAACACGCGCCCCTGGGAATCCGCCTAAATGCTCTGACCAACTAAGCTACCGAAAGGCTTTTCGAATTTATCTATCACTTTTGATGCTGCTCTCGCCTTTCTTATCCCGCCTGAAAGCTACTTACAGGGCTGGTGGAATTTACTATAACATTTATTCTATCATCATTATTTCTTTTAGTTTTCAGATTACAATTCTTTGTATTTATTTGACGTAACTTGTACGTCAATCCGAACCTTGATAATTTACGTCAGTAATACGCGTTATCCGAGCATTTTTCAAGTTTCACACGTAGGTAATCTTTTATTTATTTATATTATTATTCTAAAGTGCCATTAGGTACTTCTTTTGTTTAAACAGAAATTTTGAAATCGGTCATTTAAATAATTCTAATTTCTGACGATTTATAAGTACCTACATTATTATGTCTAAGTGAATATTTCTTTAAGTTTTAAATCTTTGTGAGAAAGGACGATGGGACAAAACGTCCCCCCAAACCAACAGATTTGAAATGTATCTCAGGTGAAAGATATTAATATAGTGACAACTTTTTACTATGGCGACATCCCTCAAATGTGTGGGAATTCTGGGAAAATATTATTTTAATATTGTTATTTACTACAAAAGTAACACCTACGTTAATAAAAAAATCTTTGATTTTGACCATTTCTAAGCGACTTAAAAAAAAGAAGCTTCTCAGTTTGATCTGTATTTATGTATGTATTCATGAGCACAATCACCACCTAAGAGGTATTGCACTTATAGAAAAACACCCTGTATGTATGTACGTATGGTATGTTTGTCCGCGATTATCTTGCATTTGGCTGAACCGATTTTAATGCAGTTTTCAGGAAAGTATTTTGTTACATTTAGAAGAAGGTTTTGGCATTTTAACCGACTTCAAAAAAGGAGGTTCTCGGTTTGTCTAAACCCCATGGATTTTGACATTGAATATGGCTATTAATCTCTTTGTAGATAAGTACGTATAAAATTGTCGACACACATAAAAGGTATGCTGGAGGGGGGAACGGGTCACATACAAATTTGCCCATCATCCTTTATTTCAGATTTTATAGATAATATTTTTGGAAAGGTAACTTAACTAGTATATTTGAAAACCCTTAAGACTTGAGGGGCATTGAAAATATAATGTAAGTACTTGTATTTGTAGGAAATTACTTAAAACAAACGCAATGTAATGCATGTATAATACTAGCCATAATCTGTTTGCTACCGTTAAGTTGACATAGAGTTTAGTAGTGACGTGTGTCTATGACGCCTTTAATCATTATTATGAATTTATTCAGACATTTGAGTTAGGTTCGTAATTGCAGTTTTTATTATTACAAAAATGTGTTAAACCTTTTTACGCGACTGCCCAAAAGCAGGAGTGTTTTGTGTTTTGTGTTTAAAGGGTTATATGTATGTTTGTGAGTTTCTTTATTCCACCATATCTTTTGAATGCCTTAAGGGATTTTAATGTATGAGGTATCATTAGAAATGAGTAACACTGATTAGGTACTTATAATGTTTTTTAAACCTATATGAAATAAAAAAAATTAGAGAAGTTTTTCTTCAGTTATAGCTATAAGTATGGGTATTAAGTAAAGGTCCCGGCGAGTACATTTTAAAAATATATAATTTATGTAAATATAACCACTACAAGGAACAAAATAAAAATTAATAATAAAAAAAATAAAAAACACGACTGCCAAAATAGAACAAAAAGCAAGCTCTCATTTCAGTTGTAGTGACGGCAATGAAGCTAGTGGACCCCCACAGTAATTCCTCAGTCAGAAAAGACTTTACAGCATGATAAAGTATCAATAAATTAAAAGTATTGTATGAATTTCCAAAAAATATATCTTTTTTAGGAAAAATGCTCCGTCTAAACTTTCTTCACCGGTCATATTCATGTAACGTATAAAAACAATAATATAAAATATCCAAAGAAAATGAAATTTTAATGAAATAATTGGGGTGGCTTGGACCGAAAAATGTCTCTGTCGAACTTTTTTGCGGAATTATACCATTTTGCCAAGCGTACTCATGTTAGAAAAAAGTTTTGGATTTTTATCAAGTATCACATACTAGTATAAATAACTCATTTGGTAAAATAATAATTTGGACTGAGAAATTACTCGGTTCAATATAACTTCCGTGTGAGTTTTTTTTGGATAATCATTTAAAAGTCTATGGCTCATGCTATTTTATAACCCAGCAAAGTTTCATCGACTGAGGAATTAATGTATGGGTCTCTATACAAAGAATCTGTTCATTGCCTACACTATTGGGGGACCTTTTTATTATTAATTTAAGTCTTCGAGCAACGCGGGCCTTCCGGGTCGGAAGACCCGCGTTTCTCGAAGATTTAAGTATTCCACAACATGGTAGCCGACTGCAATGAGAGCTTGTTTTTTATTTAGTTTTTGGCTGGTAGAAATTTCAATTTGAAATAAGCCGTGCCACTGTACAATACTTTTCTATTTCTTTCTTTTCTGTTTTACTCTTCTGTGTGTGTACTAAATATGTAAATAAATAAATAAATAAGATTTTATATTGTAGCTAGAATAGTTAGTGAAATTTACATTGCCTTTGTCGTGTAGGTATTTATGTTTGTCTATTCAAAGAATTTCCAACTTCTTAATTATGCGTTTCACTCACTTGATTTTTTTTATAATCTGTATTATCTTTTCTTTTGCTGAAGCATGCATATATAAAAGTATATATAAGTAAAACAGTAAACAGAGTTGAAATATATAAAATATTTTTTTGTATAATTTACCCTATAACACCCCTCGTTTTGTGGTTCCCCGATTGAGAGAGAAATCTATCTCGCTCATGTCAACTTTTAAACAAAACAAACCGCATCAAAATCGGTCCATTCGTTCAGGAGTTACGAAGCCACAGACAGATACACAGACACGTCAAACACCCCCCTTTTTGGAATCGTCATGTCAATATCTCGATTTGAAGTTCATGTTCAGGTTAAGAAAAGCTGTAGGTACATAAATATGTCTCTATTACATATTCATGATCATGCTATTTATAGAAGTACCTACCTACTACCTACCTATCTCTTTTAAACATTATGATTATGAAAATTAGTTCAGTTCTCATAGTTATATTGAAACGGCTAGTAACTAAGTGTTTAGTAATTGCCTTAAGTTCATAGCACCTGTTCATAGCCGGTAGTCTAGTAAAACGTCGTCTACTGCAAAAGCTGAATGTATTAAAGTATCTAAATTGCAATTTATTAGCGATGTCTTATCTCTGACATTCAAAAGTAATGTGACAAACGTTATCTGGACTTAGATCTTTTGCAGCAATCATTTCAATAATTTGCGATTCTAAGGAATCATTGCATTTACTTGCTAAGTTTTAAATCTTTGTTAGAAATTTATTTCAGATAATAAATTATATTTTTGGAAAGATTAACTTAACTAGTATGTTTGAAACTCCTAAAGACTTGAAGGGCATTTAAAATATAATTTATGTAATTGTAGGAAATTACTCAAAACAAATGCAGTGTAAATAATGAATGTACTAGCCATAATCTGTTTGCTACCGTTAAGTTGACATAGATAGAGTCTAGTAGTGTTGTGTGTCTACGACAGATGTAGTGTACAGATATGTTCGGTGATTTTAGTAGCAATAAAAATCACGACTCGGTTGGCTAACATCGCTTAATGTGCGCTTATCGCTTATCGCAGCGGTATCGAGTGTTGTTCGCGCGATATCACCTAATCAAATTGGGAGCGTATCGATATCACCGACGTTTTTCGATAGCGATCCACTATTATCTTAATTGATTGTCTTTTTTCCAAACACCGGTCGACGTCCATTCCCTTTGATGTAGCGCTGTTTACTGCTATCAGTGTTTTAAATGACGATTTTGTTTCAGGCTCGTGCAACATGTCAAGGTTGGAGGGGCGACGACGTTAAGACTGGGCGAAGCTCTACTTTCGTGATTCGACTGAAATGCGGATAGGAGTGACTTTTCGGGGGTGTATATAAAAGCGATGCATGGTGTGTGAGGTGGGGTCTGCGGTCATGGACATGAGTGGAGAGGGCGGGGGCGCCGGGGGCGCGGGGGGCGCGGGTGCGTTGCAGCAGCGCTGGTACGACAGCCGCGTCAACGGCAGCCCGGGCGGCGACGCGGAGCCCAACGGGGACTTCTTCCACTCGCCGCTGGAGGGCGGGCATCACAGCCGCGCCCGGTACTACCACCAGCAGATGCACGCGCCCTACTCGGCCGCCGTCAGCTCGCACGGTAAGTCACTTCTCCTTTTAATTATTACACTAACAGTTTTATTTACCCTCTCGTGGTGAATGACCTTCTCAACTTCTTCAGGGTTATCCATAAGACGTAACCAAAGCAGCCCAGTTTTCATCTGACAATAGGAATAAGTAATGTTTCAGGCAGCTCGCATAGTGAACCTTTATTCCTTTACTTATAGCCAATTCTTAACAAATCTACCTATGTTTTGGTGGAATGATCTTCTCAGGCCAGAACCGTCATGTGACATCTGCAGCGTTATCAATAAGATGTAAAATCCTCTGTTCTTATACCTACCTCTTTATGTGATCTAATACGATCACAAATTAACCTCAGTGCTGTCTCACGAGGCTGCTTTTCTGTTTTGACTACCTAAGTACTGGTCATTTATTATAGAGTTAAAATCTGTAGTACATACCTACCAATAAAAAAAATAAGAACAAATAATTATTCCAAAAATTGTTTCGGAAATTGTGAAGTAAATAATACTACATATAAATATCTACTGATTTCATAGACGAAAACCAATTAAGGTGACTGAACAAGAACCCCGATTATACGAGTGAAACTGTCAGATTTAAGCAAATTGCTACCAGGACCGGTAGCCGCGACGTTATCGCGAATCGGGCGATATCTCTTCCAAACTCCACAATTAATTCCGAAGACCCGGCCAGTCAAAATCGCCATTCTGTGAGGTGACAGGTTAGGTAAACACGATCTAAAATGGTCTTCGGCCGTAAAAGAGAAAAAAAAGTAATACCATCTTTTTGTTTTTTCCCTTTGAGGTTTAAATTTTATGGCGGCAATAAAGTTTTTCTTGGAGACAGGTGGCTCTTCTTTATATTTTAACTACATGCCGGGCTGCGCACAAATGCTCGTATGGAAAGAGGTGGTTAGGGGCTAGTTTGGCATGCGCGTTCGAGGGGACGATTAGAATTTATTTGAAGGTGCGTCGGTAGTGATGTGACACTTAAGAAACTGTGTCACTTCTCAGAATCGGAACTGGGAATTGATTTCGTCGCGTTCACAGCAGTAACGTATAGTTGTTTATGTGCGGCCCGGGCGGGGACGCGGTCCGCGGCCCGCCTGTTCGTAAACCCTGTTATCGTGTAGTGTCGACTCGGCGTAGCTTCTTGTCGTACCGATTATATCGGGATCTGTAACCCATCGGGGGCACAGCGGCTCGATTACGTTACTTACACACAGAATTATGTGAAATACTGATTGAAGGCGGCCGATAGGCGTTAGCTGCGTAAAAATATGAATCATGCTGTTTATGAAAACATAAACTTTAATTGTTATCTATCTGTAAGTTTTTGAATGGTCCTCTTTGTGGCATCGTCTTTCGCGGAGATCAAGAAGTTGTAAAAAGGCGGTTTTAAGCATCATTCTGCGCTTGCGCATAAAGTGGCGACGATGACAACTAGTATCGTTTTCACTCAGGTCGGTTTACGACCGCGGCGGCCACGTGCGTTATTATGGCTAGTTTATTTAATAAAATGCAGAAACGTGTTTCACATACAACATTGTTATTATATGATAATTGATGTTTATTTTACCCGGTTCAACAATAAAAAATAATGATCTCCTTTCAAGTTCATTGAACGTGTTTAATTTAAAAACAAGTTTCATTTGCTGATCCAGATAATAAGGAGGACATATGTTTTTTTCTGGTTTTGCATTCACAATTCTATTTTTGGGTAAAGTTTATTACTTATCGATTTAAAAATACCCGCTTGACCGATTAGCACTGCTGAACTGAGATATTTTACTGTAAAGTTTGTTTTACTGATTTTGCTGTAAATATGTACTTAACTTGTATACTAGGTACCTACAGTGTATAGGCCTTCATATATATTCAACCCACAATCTTAGTAAATAGGTTATAATATAAGGTCTAACCGTACCTAACCCAGATTATCAGTAAGTAAATAGGTTATGAAAGAAGCTGTCTACAAGTTCACGTAGACAGCTGCTTTACTATTTACCTAACGAGCATTTAGCCTTCATCATCAGCAGCCATTATAAGTCCCCACTGCTAGGACACAGGTCTTCCTAATGGATGGATAAGGAGAATAGGCCATGACCCACCACGCGAACCCAATACGGATTGCAGCCGGGACCAACGGCTCAACGTGCCTTCCGAAGCAAGGAGGAGGTCGACATGAAACATTTTTGGTCATCCATTTTGATCGCATTTTGACCATTGCGAAAGAAATCAAAACATAGTAACTCGTTCCAACAAAAATGTGCAGGAGAGCCAAAAAACGGGTCGGCTACTTTGATGCGTTTGCCTGAAGAAACGAAGAAACGAACGAAAACAATTTGGATGTTTGGCGAAAAGTTGTGCTATATTGTTGACATTTTATTTTGTAATAATCGTAATCGTTATGGAGTATGGTTACACTTGAATCACTCATACTTAATTTTTATTTGTGAATTTACCCAAAAACTGACTGACTGTAAAAACAAAATCAAAACTTAGTAAGTCTGCTTAGTTCATATTTATATTTTACAACTTAATGTTTTACAACAACACAATCAATAGCCAAGTAGTAAATAAGTTATAACCTTAACATTTTCAGTGGATAATTAGCAAAACATACCCTTAAAATAAGCAAAATCGGCACATTTGCACATTCACTACACGAAAGCCAGCAAAACATACTAGTTTTGTTAGCTTTATTATGAAGATAATGCAACGACAATTCTATTTTTAACCGACTTCTAAATCAAAAAGGAGGAGGTTCTCTATTCGTCTGTATGTATGTTTTTTTTTTTTTTTTTATGTATGTCCACCGATTACTCGAAGACGGCTGAACCGATTGAAATGGTTCAAACGTTATTACATCAGGTTGGTTTCCAAGTTGGTCCCATTTTTTGAAATTTTGAAATCGGTTCAGTAGTTTTCAGGAAATCTTGAAAATACTGTCGTTTTCGTTACCACTTTATGTGAATTTAATACGTATCTTTAGGCATAACTCCTTTGTTTATAAACCGATTTAGATGATTCTTGTTTTGTTAAAAAGGGGATACCTCAAGGTATTTTAACCGACTTCGAAAAAGGAGGTTTTGAGTTTGATCACATACCTATTTACCAGAAAACACGCAAATTGCCTGCACGATGCACTAAAAAGAGTGAAATAAAAATTATTTTTATAAAAAAATAAAACCGCCTTCTAAAAAACCACATCAAAAAAGTAAGAAATAATTCCTCACCAAATAAATAACGTAAGTACTTTGAAGTCGGGCGTGAAACATGTACAATTTTTTGTTGTTTTTGCTAAAACCCGCCCGACTTCAAAGTACTTACGTTATTTATTTGGTGAGGAATTATTTCTTACTTTTTTGATGTGGTTTTTTAGAAGGCGGTTTTATTTTTTTATAAAAATAATTTTTGAGGTTATGTCACGTTTATTTTACATTTTCGTAACTGTTAACTGTATAATGAAAAAGTTATTTCTTACCTGCATTTGTTCGGACTTACTAAACGAAATTTCATTGATTTTACAATCGGCGCCAAATTCAAAACAAAGCAAGTAGGTATTTCAAATTCATAACTTAGTAAGTCACTTGAGCTGCTAGGGTTTTAAATTTGTATTCTGACATACAAGTTTAGAATCGGTACTTCAAGGAAATTTTCGTAAGCATGCCAAATTGCTTAGACTTGTTAAATTATTTTTTTAAAATTACGTATGAAACTGGGTGTTTTAAGGTCCACATCATTTTGATACTGTCTAGTAAGTCGAAAAATGACAGAACGTTATTTTTTTCAAAACACCTGTTACTAGGTTTTGAATTTGGGCAGCCGAGTTGCTTAACTTAATCAATTGCAGGCCGAGTGCGTTTACCACTACGCCACGGGCTCCTCAATTGGTGTGCTCTCAATGTCATTAAGCCTTATTGCACTGTAAATAAGTCTGAGGTGTATATACTGCGATATAGGTATATATATTTTGAACCGACAGTTTTTTCTAATAAGAAATAGGTTATGAAAGAAGCCTATAGCTAATGGCGGCGACTAGCCCGTGTAATCCAATAGGTCGCGCGCCTGACAGCCCAAATAATTTATGACCCCGTAAAGCGATTGATGACGTACACCACAATATTTATTTCACTAAACGTGGACCCTAAACTTTATTATTCTTTTTATGTCCAACTTCTGTAATGCTACACCTATGGCCTCGGATGTGGAGTATGGAAAAGTTACATTTGTTTAGGTTACGTTGGTTTTCTTAGCTGTGGAAATAAATAATACTTACATAGGTACCTACATATTATTACTTTCAGTTTGATGATTAGTTACTTGATTAAATATTGAAAGGCTTAAAAACGACAAGAAGGTATCACTAATACCTTCTTGTCTTCTGTCTGTGTTCTTGATAGGTAGGTATATTCTTTGAGAAGTTTGATTCTTATAAAATCAAATTTATAAAAAGTGTATTACGTCAACCTTTTAAGCTTTAGTAAATTAATGTCTATTATGTTAATTTTACTTCTATTATCTAACTTTTGTTAACCGTTATTAAGTTGAATCTTTTTATTTCATTCAGTTTAAAAATTGATGGTGCTTTTGATAGATCTGCATGAATTTATTGTGGAAACTGTTTTGACGATTGCATTTGTCACTTAAGCTACGTCAATATATGAAACAGAAGCTGTATGTTTCCCTTAAGAATAATAATAAAAACCCTATTTGTCGATCAGTAAGTGCCTTTATCTTCTTGGTGTAAGTAACTGTGTATTTTTAAACCAAAGAGATCCAAAATTTCAAGCAAAGGAAGGGTATTTTACCAATGAAAGAAAAAGCAATAAAAACTATTTATATATATTGTATATCTTGACAAATCACAGTTAGTTACCGAGATTTATCATCATCATCATCACCGAGTTACCGAGATTACTGCCTTATAATTTCAGAAGTAGGCCTAATAATCTTCACAATGTTGATATCACCATGTCTTTTAAGTAGAGGCATTTTTTGCAAACATCAGTATTGATCTTCAAACCTCAGCTACACAACTATAGTCCCACACTCCTGTTTGTTTTGGTGATATCCGTGACACAGGAGCTAGGTACTTGCAATACAAAATTAGCTTTCAAAATGGACTGTCGTATGAAAACTGTTTTAGTTCCAATGATTATCACCGGAACAGAAAACGTTGTCGCACTGTACTTTAGAAGTAGGCCTAAATTTGTCATTGTTTGACAGCTTCCAGTATAGGACCCTGTTTTCTTTAGCAGTCCCCGTTTTATCGCAAAAACAAAAGCACATCGATTCGGCTCTCTGTATCGGTCGCTCTTAGCCCATTTCACACCTATTGAGCAATGCCAATCATGAGCTAACCGACCCATGCAATTAATGACTTTAGTACAACTAAAGGAAAGTTTAAAATCCTATGTAGAAACTTAGGTGTAATTGTAATTTTTAAAATTATTGGGTTGAGTGTAGAGTTATAGATTTTAACATGCTGATTGAATTGAACCATTAAGTTTAATTTTGTTGTTGCAAATTATTGTAAGAAAGATTATTAAAATACCTAATTTAAATGGGCCGCAAGAGTTATTTTTCGGGCTTAAAACTCATCTTTCAAACGAAGATTTTTCGAAGGACAGACTTTTTTCTATTTTAGAATGCATCTTGTAGGTAGTTAGGTTTCTGCATCATAAAAGAAATTAAATAAATAGGATTGGTATTCAGTACCTACTAGATGATTTGTGGTTAATTTTAACTTACAATAACATTTAATATCGAAACCACTAAAGATCACCTACTCAGCAAAAGGCATTCACAGCGTTAGGTTGCATTTCTTTTATTAAGTATCTACACTCAGTCTTTATTCAAGGGTCCCAGACCAACCTATGCTCAATGCGTTGTCGCCATATATACAAACAAACTCCCGCATGCAGGCACATTTCAGACGGATGCTCATTTGTTTTTTATCCTTCGACACAAGTTTGCGTCACTAGAGTCGGTAAATGAGAGTTTTTCAATTACCCACAGCTTCCTGCGGGCTAAACAAATGAAGGCCGACGCGTCCCCCATCACGGGACCACTTAATAAGCTCTGCATTCGTTTTGCTATTGGTACCTAACCCCCATTTTATTTTTAATTTTCTCTGTCCATTCGGTTGTGAATGATAGATTGGGCAAGAAAAGAGATGTAATTTTTTCAGATAAACAATAAAAGTTTTCCATTTTAAAGAGCAAGAAAATTTATTTCATACCTACTAGGTTCTCAGAAGACCGCATTAAGTATCGTATTTCTCATTTGGTTTTTAGAGCAGCTCGTTGCGTACGGTGCGTTTAATTATTTTCGCTACACAATTACTGGTGCACTGTATTATTTAATGACAATGAATATGAAATGCATGCATTTGCAAAACGCATCGCGGCGTGTCGTGCGTACACGCAGAGGAGCGTTTGCGTGTGCGTAAGAGAGCGAGCTCAGATTGGCGCAATTAGCGCGAGGGGGCGTGGCCTGCGCAGGCGACATCTCCACCCCGACGCACACAAACGCAACGCTTCTAAAATGTTGCCAGCAACCGCTAATTATTCTCTCCTACACTAAAGTTAGTAGACATTAAAGTCTCCCATCTTTAAAAATTTTCACCAGCCAAGAGAATTTCTGCACACATTTTCAACGCTAAAAATAATACTGTCTTAATCTCAACACAAGTAATAAATTGAGGAATCCGTATGTATTACCTTTAATAGCAGAATATAAAGTTGAATGTATAAAATTGTTTAATGTTTACTTGTAAAGTTTTTTTTTTGCAATTTAACTTCAACTGTAAGTACCTACGTTAATGTCGACAAATGTTCTGCATTATAAATTACCGATAAAATTAGCAGTAAACAATTTATTACCGTGAATTGTTAACAAATGTTAGTTTTACCCATAATTACATTTTAATTAAAGGAAAACTTCTTGTGTAAATAATATAGACATCACTTAATTAAAAGGTACTTACCCATACCCATACCATAAGTTAACATTAGGTGATCTAGGTAGTTAGGGTAGATAAGTTTTATTATTTTAGTTTAATACATTTACAAAACAGTACTCAATCTAAAAAATACGAGTATTTTTGACAATAAATAAACAAAAAGCTTGGGTGGACACGACCAAAGACAGCTATTTTAATATTTATATTTTCCATTTCACTTCTAAATCATTTCAATGTTCACTGCTAGATTTGCTATATAAAGTTTCCACGAGAGAAATTTGTATGTTGTATACATATTATTATTATTTATTTACTATGCCCAGCAGTGGGCGTCGTTCGACTGAAATGATGATGATGATACGTATTATTGCACGTGGCTGCACCTCACTTCATAGAAAAGTATACACAAACCGAGAAGTGGACGCGTTGATGTGAAAACGGAATATTGCCGGTTCGTAACTTTCCAAATTCGATTCGAATTCCAGCCAATACGGTAATCTCGCGATTTTCCGATTGGCTAATTATTTTCACTTCACGTGTCATAAAGGAATGTTTTAATTACATTCTACTTAATGGAAGACTTTGCCAATTTCTCTCGGAAACTCATGATACAATTACTTGGGAATTTGGTAGCAAAATTACTTTTATCTAGGCGTGACATTTTTTAAGAATTCATTGACTTAGATGATGTATTATAAGTTAAAGTTACACTCTTCAAAGCATATTGCCAGTCTTTTTACACGTGTAGCCTGTGGGTCAGTTATACGCAGAGGCCTTACAATGCTCTGCGAGTCCAGTACAACAATGCCTTTAGGGTGCTACTGGGATTACCTAGGTTTTGCAGCGCTTCTAATATGTTCGCAGAGGCGCATGTAGATGGCTTTCATGCCATAATCAGAAAACGCTGTGAAGCGCTACTAGGCAGAACACGTAGTAGTTCCAATAGCATCCTGAAGGCAGTCATTGATCGATGGGACTCTCCACTGCTAGAGCATTGGCTGAGCTTACATGCAAAGCCAACTGCACCTGCACGTATTTACTGTCATTGTTAATTTAAATTTACTAACATAGTTTTTAAGGATTATTGTTACTAACACTCTATGGACTACCTTTTGTCTGAAATAAAAAAGATTTATTATTATTATTTATAAAACTATTTTTCTTTATAGTACAGTCAGCATCAATAGTAGCTTAGCATATGAAATTTTCAAATTATTGTTACGGTTGAAATGACCAGAGTTGTCTGACATAGCTTTTGAGTCAGAAGTACATGAAAATACTTTTGCATTATTGCTTTAACCATCTAATATGAACACAAAAAATGTCATATAATTCTGAAATGTTAAATGATGAGTATGTTTAGACACTTACACGTGACTATTACTTTTGCCACCTTGTTTTTGTTCAGCTACTTTTGATGCTGACTGTACAAGCTCAACAATAGAACACAAATACACAAGGCATGCACAAATACAAAAGATAAGAATTAAATACCGTTGAGTGCGTTTTGTACAAAGTAAAATCAATTATATGTAATTTTACTTCCAAAAACGTAACAAATTTAATCATTAAGTACAATTTTCTATCGGTGTATGCCGTTTAAAGAAATTTAAATTTAAAATTAGTCAAAATTTACAATTTGTCTTCAACTTGCTCAAATGAGACTGCGACTTAGACTTTACTTAACTAATTCAATCCTGCAGCGGACGGAAATTTAGGTAAGCTTAATACATTTTTAAGTTTCACGTCTCTACTTCTCAACGGTAAATAATAAATTAAAAACGAAATTAGCCAACAACGCAAAATAATTGCTTACAAAGTACCTACCGCAATTAAAACATCCTTTGGTTTCCACGTGAGGGGGTTCAGTTCAGGTGATTGTCTTGCGCCTGCGCTGGTTGCGTCACGACTTTTTCAAACGTTTCTTTATAGTGGCCGCTGTTAAATGTATTGTGACGGCTAATAAACGCCCGCTCTAATGAATAACGGGCCAGTTTGACTTAATTAATCGTGAAGTGCTTCTGCGAGCAGCTACTTTCGATTTTTCCGTACTCACGATTATAAACCTTACCAAACTGTTTACTCTCCAAAGTCATAACTACCCATTATCAAATAAAAAGTGTAATTAAAACCAAAACGTTACGAGTTTACGAATTTTCATAAAAGTTTTTCTATTACAGCACCATTTAATTATAATAGTAAACGCAGAATTTATAATACCTAATTGAATCTGACATGATCGCGAATAATTATCGATCACACAAACGATTATCAGTCACGGTAGCGACTGCATACATTTATTGTATCGATTAAGTAGTGAACTAGCTACGTACTAGTTCCGTTTAGGAACAGCCGGTGAGTTACAATTACAAATATCGATTGAGCCGAGCCACAAACGACTAGGTAGAGCCGAGCGCTTAGTTTTATTGCTGTTCTTTGCCGTTGTTCAAAGTTTGCCCTCCGTCGTATCGATCGCTATTGCCTCTTAGCACGGGACGAATTGACCTAATTACTTAACTTTTTAATAGCCGAATGTTGCCAGTCGTTTGACCAGACGATTTTCCCCCCTGATTAATAATCCGAGCTAATTAACATTTAAAAATGCCTACGTCATGACAATGTGCTCCGCGCGAGTTCCCAGCGAGTTTTTTTCTAATCGGTTATTATTAGACCCGACATAAAAAGAGGTCCCCGGTACGGCCCGGTCGAGTGCACCGACGCCCGTTCACTAAAGAACTTAATGTATTCATTTTGCTTTTGTATCTTTCGCGTGATTAACTTTGATTGATTGCATCCAAATATTGATATTTGATATTAAAATCTGGCGACCGTCAGCGAGGGAGCCGGAATGGAATGAGAATAACAGAAAATAGTATTTTTTTGTAGTGGTTTGCACATTGCTGATGTATTAATGAAAATGTTTGAGCGTTCTAATAGTGTTGGGATAAGATTTTTCGTGATAGTGCTTGCTCACTGACCTCAAATTATTGATGGTGGTTTAATTATTGTCTCTGTCCAATTTGGAGGGATGGGTCTAAGGGCCCTTCCAGTCGATTGCGCCGCTGAAGGTGATGCGCCTCGAACGTGATGGATGGAGCGATCCCGGCGCAGGCATGCGGCTTCGGCCGCATCATTTCGTGGGCCCAAAGACCAATATCACTTTACTATTAATTTAATAAACCATACTCACAACACGCACTTATTACCTAAACAATAAAGTCTTCTTTCCCGCTTGGCTTAGGTAATAAATTGCAAATGTTGTAGGTACAGCCCTGAACTAGTGTAGATGAGTCGGTGGTTTTGTCACGATTTGTCATACATCGAGATGCGGTTACGGAATGCTTAGCTTCAGACTAAGCAGAAGTTATGACAAAAATGTCATGGGAACGGCCATTGAACCGCGTCGTGCCCCGCTCTTAATTGATCGCTGTTTGAGACTCTATAGTAATAAAAAAAGTTATATACAAAACAAGTACGGAGCTAATAAAGGTATGCTCTACCTATGCTATAAAACATAGGTAGTTGGAATGAAATATTGTTAACGAAATAAATACGCAAAAACCGTTGCCTAAAAACTTACAAGCCGAAACTATTTCCAGGGCGTAATTATTTTTCGTAAATGGCTACTAAATTGTTTGGTGTCATAAACATGGAAAATTGGTGCGTTTCGTGGCGTATTGTCGTTAGTCGAACTACAAACAGGGTCGACCAATTTATATTTTCATTAACGTCATATTTTTTAGTTTAAAAAAAATTCAGGGCGTAGGGCTTCCGGGGCCGAGAAGCCTATTTTCGCAGCACATTAAGGAGAATGAATGATTTCCTGGCCCGCAATGATTTATGCTGCGCAGTATCGCGCAGCGCCGCGCAGCTACCGACCACAGTACGACACAGAGCTATTACTACACAGCGGTGAAGAATGGATACTCCTTTGTGTAAAGAAATTGTTGCATTTGTCTTTCTTTGTTACCTTCTAATAGCCATCGGTTCGGTTGGTGTTATCTAATTTCCATCGGCTTCTGAAGGGCACTTTTATTTTGGGTACTTTAAATAGGCGTTGTGTCCAATGATAAAGTTTTTATTTTTTAATTACCTATACGAAATGTGTTTCAGTAACAAAGAATTTATTATAAAAAGTTCCTGAACTTTATCGAAACTTCTTGCTTATTAAGTATATTCAAATTTTAGAGCATTAATCAAATTGTATGCTTAGGTACTTGTGTATTTTAAAGAAATTGTAATACATTTTTTAAAAATTTAACGTGAAGATTGTAAGTATAGCAATAAAAGGGCTACAGACTCAGGAGCGAAGGAAAACCCGTTCTTCAAGTGACATTTTGTGTCATTGCGATTATCTGAATAAACCGCTTTGCTTACAAGCCAAACTCAACGGGATATGTGCATTTATGAATAACTAGTAAATTTAGAAAATAATATCAATAATATTACGGCACCAAACTAATAATAATAATTTTAAAAAATCTCATGTCCTGCCATGATATTAAATTAATATTTTGATCGACATAAGACCTTAATACTAACACATTGGTATAATTTAAAGCTAATTTCATATGCTGAACACTTTAATTTAACACCAGATAGGTATAAGTATATAAAACATGACATATAAAAAAAATTAAGTACTGTTACACTCAAAGCGATATCTTCCAGACAACTTACTGTAATGGTGAACTTGAACTTAAACAAAACATTAGTCAGTCTAACTTAGAAAGTATTTTTTCAATTGCCTCCAGTATGCCTGTTCTTAAACACAACTTATACTTCTTCGAATAGAAAAACCAGTTGCACCGACATATCCTACAGAATCATAACAAGAATCCGTGGAACAATAACGGCAAGCACCTGCGAGCTAACAAGCCCAGTTTGTGTGCTCGGGTAATAAGTGGATATAGTTTACGGTCTGCGCGGGCGCACGCCAAATAACCGTCATCAGCGCTCGCCACAGGTGCCCTGAACTTAGACTTGTGGCAACGTTGCATCATGGTGTATCGACGTGATTTGATAGACAACAACCTTAGGGTTCTATAGCAAGGTCTTTCTCAGCATAGTAACAAGTAGATGTAATGTTTCGTTTTTACAATTCCTATAGCTTCTAGCTTATAGTAAATATTTCTTGAAGTATATGCGATCATCATGAGTTCAAGTAGTTACTAAATAGTATGTGTGCTCGGGTAAAAAGTGGATATAGTTTTCGGCACCAGGTGCTCTAAACTTAAAAACTTGTGGCGTCTAACTAACGTTGCATCATGGTGTATCGAGGTGATTTGACGTCAGTCTTTCCTAGTATTGCAACTAAATCTTATGTTTTTTAGTAACAACTCCTTGGCCCAAAGTAAATTTATACTACTACAAGTGTGCAGTATAGAACAACTTATGTTTTGAAGTAAGTGCCGGGGCAAAATGACATTAATAGGAGTTGTGTTTACGTAAGGTTAATTTTAAATTTCTACCATAGACTTTTATGACGTCACAAAGTTTAACTCTTTAAGGGGCTCTGTCGATATATTCGACACCATACTCTTTATTGATTTATATTTTAAACCGCTCCGATCCAGTACTGCGATATTTAGTACTTAGGGTTAGGGATTGCATTTTCAGTATACCTACATAAAATACTTCACTGACCTCACAAATATTTTATAAATCAAATGTAAAAACAACTTTTAAGACCCAGCTCGTAAAGGCTGACAGACACTCACTATGTATCCTATACTAACTACGAACTTACTGGAACGGAGGTAAATATGTCGAATTTTTAGTTGGCGTTGTAAATTCTACCTTTGATACGGTCAACTGTATAAAGTTTAATAAACAATACATCATTATAAGCGATACTTACAGCTATTCTAGGCCTGTAGTATCGATCACGTAGGTACCGTCCACAGCACGATCTGTCAACGTACTCCAATAACATTGATTAAAACGTCCACTAAGCCAGTAATAACGCCATTACTGATTTATTATATTAGATTACGACGTTACTCTAAAGCTGTCCTTTAACTCTTGACTGTAATTAATTTCTTCGAGATAAATGATTTGTTGAATAGCGAAAAACAGTAGAACTGCGGCAGGATAAAGCTATAAAATAAATTATAAAAGTAAATAACATTACAAACGTTATTACGTTCAAGTGCCTTTCATACTATTGCATATAATTTTACACATGCGTTGTTCAGTATACTAAGGTTCTAGTCTAGTGTCTATTATACACAATTATTTGTATGTTTATCGGTTTAGACTTCCTGCGTTTATTATGAGTCACACGTTGGCAATCAAGTTAATATTCTCATGTTGCTTAACTTGCTTAAGAGGACTCTAATGAATCATATTATGTGTTACCAATTTTAAAATGGATTATCGTGACATGTTAAGGTAAAGGCTACTAAGGGTCAAGCTGTAATCTAAATGGATAAGAATGAAACCAGCTGTGTGTAAGCTGTATAAAGGTCACTGGAACTAGTCAATGTTAGGATTAAGCTATAGTTTGTTGACGATCCGTGAAACGGATTAGAACGCTGCGTGCGACGGAACGGACTCGGAATAAGAATAGGTTAAGCTAAGAAAAACTTAATTTGAAAGTTTCCTATGAATAATAAATAGCTAAGTAACTACTTGGAAATTGTTACAAGTTGAAGGTACTTACCGTGAGCATAGGAATAGATAATAAGTTAATAAGATAATCGGTAGTGGTAAACTGAACTATTTACTTAACGTGTTGACTAAGTTATGCACAATTATTTTATAGAAGCATGGAATAAAAAAGTTAGCGCTTCATAAAGTAGTTAAGTAATTGTATTAACGTGTTTAACGTGCATAACTAAGAATTTTTCATTATTTCAAATGTATGAATAAAGCTATAGTATTTCGATTCCAATGCTCAAACGCCGGCATATCGCGTGCCATATATTTTTTGCACGGTTCAAGACTTTAAGTACCCGATAATAGAAATAGTTTTTAGTGTTAATTGATTTTTATTAATCGACATGGTTTATGAGAACGTTTGCAATTAAAGAAAGCGATTACAGCGACAAGGAATTTTATAGGCATTACAGAAAATAAGGTATAAGTACTGACTTATACTTACTTATGTCTTTTAAATGAAGTAGTTTACGTTTTATTTAATTGTAATTCCAGGCTTTAGATTATAAATGATAATGAAAGAATTTATAATTTCTAGCCAAAACAGTATTTGCAAGTAGGTACCGAGCAGCCATCACTTATTTTCGCATTGACACATCATGAACGATAACTAATCTAATAAAAACGATCAGAGAGTTAACGATGATTGGTGGGCTCCCCGTAGGTAGGGCTTTTGGTAAATTTTAATCAGTTTTTTTATTAGATAAGGAAGTATGGCGAGCACTCCGCTCCTGCGTTGGTTTTTCTCGATACCGTAATGCGATGGTCACGAACGGTTACGTAAGGATGCTGCCGGCCGGCGTCACGGGCGTCATTATAGGCATTATGGGAGCACGCAGACCCCGGCCATTGTCAAGATTGCGGGGGTCAGCCAGACCCCAGACGTTCACCAACTTGTAATTTCACAACCATTCCTATAACCCAATAAATCGATGCTTGTAAAACAATTTGCGATGATAATCCCGGAGCTGTTGCTCGGATCACATCTAATGATAGACATCGTGACTCTCCGTTATTAATTATGATAATGATTATGACTGCATTGTTGTATATGTCCGATTCCGTGATATATGCGAGTGTTGTGATTTGTACGAGGTAGGTATTTGCAGTTGCTAACCAGCCTCGAGCTATGCAATATGAATTATTGACCGTGATGCAATGTTATTGCGCTCTATAAGAGGCTTATTGTAAATAATAGGAATAAGCTAGCTGGTTGTATGACTAATGTGATAACCTTAAAGCTTGTACAAAAGAATATATTTAAATATTTCTCACAGTCGAAATGTAGTTATTATTGTTTTGTGTGTTCCCTTGGGCATTTTCAGTATCAGAAGCAACATGATTTGAACCATTTCCAACTACCTCGTGAAATAAGGTTCCGATAGAAAGTTGTAACCAAAATTTGATGACGCACTTTACTAAACAACGTATTTTTTTTGCTATATTTAAGTCTACTTTCCTCAAAACTCATTAGTTTCTATGATGTCCTTCATTTGATTGAAACTTAACTTTCAGTTTGACACATTTAGAATCGACATTATTGTCGAAACTTCGCTATCGAAGGCTCCGACTGACCGAAGTTCCATTATTCCCGTATCATGCGGTTCGGCACATGACCGACAATCGGTATTAAGTGATACCCCATCAGCCCTGCGCGCTGATAGCGGCATCCTTATCACTGATAAGGTGAGTGAAGTGCCTTGATTTTTAAACATTTTGATCTTTATTTGACACTAGCTTTCCGCCCGCGGCTTCGCCCGCGTGGACTTCACGACGTTTTCCCGCGGGAATGTGATATTTTTCCGGAATAAAAAGTAGCCTATGTTCCTCTCCAGGCTACAAAGTATCTGTGTCCCAAATTTCAGCCCAATCCGTTCAGCCGTTTTGGCGTGATTGAGTAACAAACATCCAAACATCTAAACATCTAAACATCCAAACATCTAAACTTTCACATTTATAATATTAGTAGGATTTCAATCAAAATCAACAGAGTGGATTTGTTTGTAATGCTCTGGGAATATAGTTTGAAGTTAAACTCTCTATCTCTGAGCTTGTTTATTTCACTGGAATATTGATCTTCATCATCATTAGTCATTATACTACCCGCTCTGGGGCAGAGGCCTTCCCTATGGATGGATAATTAGGAAGTAAGGCTACAATAATTTTCAAATTCACCGGACGGCTCCGAAATTCTGTGCTTCTGAATTTAATTTAGGTGGCCTAAATAAAATTCAGAAGCACAGAATAGGTTACCATTAAGGATCTATGAAAAGATGCAACGGTCAGGCCGAACGCGCTAGCCCGCCTTGTCATCTAGCTACTCTTGCAATACGATATTAAACGGGCCCAATAGATACATAGATAGTAATCTTGAGTGCCACTCCAAAATAAAAACTAAACAAATGAATCGAATCACAAACTTGACAAAAAAGAAATTGGTAAACAGCCATCACGTCTAACTAACCAGTTCATCGGGGGTCTACCACAATGACAGTTTGGAAACTTCATCTTGAATTACTTTTAATTGTTCGAGTATGCTAGTCCAGACGGTCTGTCAGGGCAGCGTGGTGGAAACTCCTCGGCGGCGCGCGTCAAAGCGGCGGCGCGTTTGATCACAAGTGTAGCGTGACATACCGAACCCGCAAGTATGCCTTCCGGATCCACGAACTTTGTCCTCCAAATCTTTGCCTCTTGAATTTTTATAACAAGTTGTTTAAAACGGTAAAACCAGACTTGGAACTTCGTTATGTAAAGTATTTTTTATATCTGGGAGTAAAGATAGCCGGATAAAGTTTAGACCAAAATGAAATATTCTCGAATTTTGACACTTAATCCAAAATAACACTAGTAACAAATGCGAAAAGTGAAAATAAAACTACTCTTGATATATTGAGTATGTTTTAATAACAATAATAGTATTTTAAGAGATTTATGTATCGTTGTCTTAATCTTCAAATTAGGTACCTAATAATGCCGTTAAGCTAACATTGAATGACAGAATACGGCAAAGTAATACAAGGTCCTAAATTAAAGATTTAATCTCCCAATCGAAAATCAATAGACTCAACCAAAATATCCCATTTCCTTCCTCTATAGTCGGAAACACAAACCTTGTTTAACTTTACTAGAACAATGACAGTTTTATTAAAATGCTATAACAATAAAATTTCGTGTCCGGACATTACGGATGGTAAGTTATTCTCCAAACGCCACTTAATGAGAAGTGATGGGTTCGTAAGAAAATAAAAATACAATGCAGTATGCACCACCCTGCACTGGCATCGATATGCTGAACGCGTACTACAAATTTCATGTTTCGTATGCTAAGAAATTTAAGGCTGTTGCTCGAGGACAATGTACAATAATTGAGTCGGTACTATTAATTAATTACTTATATCTATTAAAGACGCTAATAAGAATTACATCTTCATTGATAAATACTGAACATTTCCGAAAATTCTAAAGTATCAATCACTCCAACTGATTTTACATAAAAAATTGCCGAAGCTAAATAATAATTTATTTTTCTATGATATGAATAGTTTTATCTACACTTATGTTATAATATTCGAATGAACTCATGCCTGAACGTATACTGATACACTTTATGCCATAGTCAACTTTAAAAAATAAAGCTGCTGTATCCGGGTGTTGCATAATGACCATTATGAAACACCCGGATACAGCTGTCACTCATTATAAAACACTTATATTTCTTAAATTTACAGTCTCCATGGCAACCGTAGGATTTACCGGCCCTGACTTCCAACTCTTTCAAGCCCTTCTTTAGCCGGCAACAATCAGAAACGTTTTTAAAATTAGAATTTTGAATTTAGAAGGAATAGACCGTATAGACTCCTATGAGTGGGGTTTGGCACCAATTCACATTTTATAATTAATATTGATTTGCTTTATTTTTGAAATATATAATAAATGAGTGTAGATAAAGTAGTGTATGAGACTGCACATAACTCGGTATTAAAACACTCGTGGAATACTATTAAAAAACTCGCCAAGGCTCGTTTTTTAAACTCCCACTCGTGTTTTAATACCCCTCATTATGCGACAGTCACATAAACTACTATTCCCTTACGTTTAATTAATAATTTCTCGAGTAATAAGTGAACCGAAAATACGTAATATAAATTAGCTCGAGCAGTGCATGCACATTTTTTTAGTATGTACGTATGTATGTTAACCTATACCGAACATAAAAATTGGAATATTTAACAAAATTTGTAAGCAACCAGCATTCGAATGTACAATTCCAATGTGGTTTCCAGAACTTCATACATTGTCCCATGAATATTGGTGTAAGTACAAAAACATTCGATCCTCAGGAACAAACAGCTCAATACGTACCTCATATTATTGGACAATGGTCTAATTTACACAAAATATAAGCAGCTTAGCATAATTGGCGAACTGATGACGATTTATTTGAAATCATTAATTAGATGTGACTTTTTGTACTTGGAGGAAAGTATTCTTAATGTAGATTCTTAAGTAATTTTAAAATGATTCATTAGATGCTTTTGAAGATTCAATAAAGGTTTTTGTTACGGTACTGACATGAAAATGCAAGACCTTTTGATTGCGTTTTAATATTTACAAGTTGTACTCTTTATCTCTTATTCCAAATAGTTATTATACCAATATCTTTAATTACATTGTTTTGTCGTTTTTACTATCTGAGTTCTTGAATGTGTTTTTCTCTATTGTCTAAGTTATAGGTGACCATTTAACTGTCAGTTTTATCTGTGAGCTTGGATTGATGACAACTATCAACTTTTCTGGATAATACTCAATCCATCTCTATCTGGCATCAATCAACACCTTATACGATCAATCTAACATCTATCTTAACCCAGGTCAGGAACTGAACTGACGCTAGATTGTCATCTAATGGTCACCATAAGAGCAGGTAAGCGATCACCACATGTCTTACGATTATGCTGCTTTACGATTTTTAATTGTTTCTTTTCCTACTATTCCAAAAAGTTCGTACCTCAATTATTAAATTTTTCTCGTCTTTTCTCGAAATGTTTAGTTAGTATCATTTCTTTCATTAATGTCAGTTGTATTTGCCTTCTGAGTTCTAGTTTGTGTTTTATTTTCTCTATCTTCAAAGTCATAGGAGCGTGTAAGCGATCACCGTGCCTTAATCCCGAGACACCCACGGCGTCGTGGACTGGCTGCCTAATCCCAACCACTCTGTAATGAAATCTGACATCACTTTCGTTGTCACTCGAAACACTCGGTGTTTGAGTGACAACTAGTAGTCGGTGCTACGAAACAACACAATGGCATAATAAAAAATGTTTCCACATGCTATTAACATAGTTAAACATATTCTCCTGTTGTTGTTATGATGTGTCCGAGCCTATTTAGTGCATATTTTTTTATCTATCGATACGAAGTTCAAAACTATCAAATTTAGATTTCGACTACGAGAAGATATAGGCTCGTAGTCAAGGTTTAATCTATGTGCTTTTGGAAATTAAGAAACTCATCCCATGTAAAAACTAAATTAACACATACCTAGTTAAATTAAATTAGCATCCCCTAACCCCAACCCCTCTCGTCGAATCCAGCTCGGATGGGCAGCGTTTGGGAAGCTCCGGCATATATTTGCGTCCAAAATTCCTCAATGTCTCAAGACTAAGGTCTTTGACCAGTGTGTGTTGCCAGTTATGACTTATGGAAGCGAGACGTGGTCTTTTACTATGGGTCTCATAAGAAGGCTCAAGGTTACCCAGCGAGCAATGGAGAGAGCGATGCTTGGTATTTCCCTGCTCGATCGAATCAGAAATGATGAGATCCGCAGGAGAACTAAAACGACCGACATCGCTCAAAGGATTGCTCAGTTGAAGTGGCAGTGGGCAGGACACATAGCGCGGAGAACCGATGGCCGTTGGGGCGGAAAGGTTCTCGAATGGCGACCGCGAACCGGACGACGTTCCGTGGGCAGGCCCCCTACAAGGTGGACCGACGATCTGGTCAAGGTCGCGGGAAGCCGCTGGATGCGAGCAGCGCAGGACCGATCGTTGTGGAGATCCTTGGGGGAGGCCTATGCCCAGCAGTGGGCGTCGTACGGCTGAAATGATGATTATGATGATGAACCCCAATAGCGCCGTTCAAAGCGTTGCATCTACGTCTACAGACAACGTTTCCGTCGTGTTCCCGATGCCTGTCACACCCCAGTAGCAGCAATAATAAGAATTGTAATGCATTATAGCATTATAATCCAATCATAGGTGAGGCCCGCCCAAGAGAACGAATTACCATTCACGCCACGACGCCGTCGTAAAGTATTTTTGGATACACCAAAGAATTAGAAGTAAATGTCCTGTGTCACTGACGCTTCGAGTTCTGGGAATCGCATGGTGTAATAATTTGCGCTCTCGTATCGAGTATGGGAGAAAAATGTTTGTTAAATAAACGATAGGATGATGGTTTGAAGCAATAAATTATGTGGGAGATGTTTCTCTTAGACCCTGTCCAGAACTACGCGCGAGAAAGACGCGATTTGCCATACATTGTTCTTTAAGTATTAACTGACAGCTATATCAAAAATGGCGCATAAACGATTCGTGTGGAATTTGTGTTTTCTGTAGTATCTTAAAAAGTTGTTCATAGAAGTAAAAAGAGCTATTAAAAGTGAGCAATCAAACTCAAAGTGGTTCTGATTCAAGTGAGCGATCAGCCGCTATAGTCGTTGCACCAAATTTCAATTTGCATATTTTCATAACGAGCGCAATGAACATGGCGGGCAATCCGCTTAATTAGCAAGCGAACATACTCGTGACGTCATCGTCACCGACAACTCGCTCCCAGTATCTCTACATACAACCGTAAACAACAATAGGCTACTGTGAGCTGTATCAAAATACATACATACAAAAAGTATAAAAGGAATTTCGATGTGCATAATTCCCACGTTAAGAACGTTTACATTTAAATACATTAGGCATTAATGTCGAAACGAGACTGCTATTCGACTTATTTCTACGGGGAGCTAAGGAAGTCTGATGTACACATTTCAAGCCGAATATACGTCATGCCAATATGATTTAAACGTCGCGAGGCAGGAATGTCTCAGGAAGGTTGTCCTCCGTGCTTAACAGCGTCGGCGATCAATGCAAAAGCAAAAAGGTTGTACACAAACACTTTAAAAGCAAACCAGCGTTGCAGTGTTAGTAGGCACCTAAAATACTCTGCGTCGATACGACGATCAATAAATTAAAATTAATTCGGCGTGCGAACGGAGAGATCCGATACGCGATACCGACGCCTACATTTATCATTCGCTAACACGTCGGACATTTCACAGGGACGCGTGTCGAGCCAATGTGGCCTTTATTATACAGCCTTAAGGGCTTGGACGTTCCGATGATTGAGCACGTAATGATCTGCGGGGGTAACAAAGGATAACACGTCTAAAGACAATGAGTAGAAGGGATAAGTTGGAGTGTTGGTGCGGTAAAGGCATCGATACACGCGCGGGCACGTAGCGCACGCGGATGCTGATGTCACGGCGGCAAATAAACGCGGCAGACTGGGCGACGCTGGCCGCATGACCTTGACGACCCGCGAAAGTTCTCACGATGCCCTACTCCTCACATTTTCCTGCTGTTTTATGTTTATCTGATCATGTGTGTGTACAAATCAAAAGGGAATGTGTGAGGTTTCTTTTATTTTACCATTACCTAGACACAAATACTGCAGCTAATATGTGCGCACATGCTACCACCATTGTAGCTGTTTGAATAAAGTCGTATAATAAAAAAAATACTTATAAGCTTTTCAATATTCAGAATTACAAATTAACTCAGAAAGGCTTTGCTAGAATCGTAGTTAACCTCCATAAGTGCATTACCATTATGGGGATTAATTTCAAGTACCGTTTCTATCCAATAGCAGTACTTAACCGCTTCAAAAGCTTAGAGAATACATGCTGTTACAAATTTTATTAGCTAAACAAGTAGGGGAATAATTGTAACAGTCGCCGGAAGACGTCATGCTGCGAACGGCATGCACACATTAGGGTTCATTACGTACATATGCATCGGTTACGAGTGGACGAAAAGGGGCAATTTTCGCTGCTAGCTGAGGAACAACACAAAAAGGTGGGAGCCCACGTTCTGTGTAACCACGCCTTAATGCTTTTGTGGATATGTGGAATAAACGTAGGGCGGACGAAATTGGGTTGCTCGTGTTATTTGATGAGATGCAGTTACATTGTTTTGAAGTTTCAATTGTAATGTTAGAGTAGTATTTATATAATGCATTTTCTATGGTGGCAAGGCAAGTATACTGACTATTTCATTTCACTATTGATGTTTTTATGGTTTGCTTGTTTCAATTCTTACTTTAGAATCAGTGAGTTAAAGAAGTCATTCTCGGCACTATACACAAAAATAGCAGGCGTCCATAGTTTAAAAAAGTAATCAAATTAATGGTTTCTATGACTATGACTATCTACTGCCGCCTTATTAAATGTTTCATTTTAGATGATCCATCGATCAGGTGCGACTTTAATGTAAAATTAGGTATAAAAAACGGAGAAGGGTTTGTGAAACCGTTACACAGAGTAAACAGAATGAGTGTTGCATTTGATCGCAACAGCTCTTGCGAAGTCCTCGCGATAACATCTCTGCTGCATCTGCCGGGATAGGGGCTCGGGGACATTGGCAAAGATTTGTTACTTCGAAAAAACCTTCGGATATCATTGGGTTTGGAAATCAAGCTGATACTTTGGGTGATATGCGGGTAAAAGGACTTTGGATAATAAATTATGGACTTATAAATTACCTTCTATAATTTAGGATACCGAAGGCTTCCGGATATCTTTATTGCGTAGAATGGAAGAATTTGCGGAAACGCGTGGCTGTCATTCGAACACCAATTCACGCTCCATTCAAGAGCTAATTTTAATTTACCAATGTCAAATCCTCGACAGAACATAAATGACAATTTTATTTCGGCGACATTTTACGACATTCAGTTTATAAAACTTAAGGTACCTGAATATAAAATGGACGTGAATGAATAAAATGTAGATCCAAAGATAACGAACGTGAATCCTAATTCAATTTCCGCTATATAACATCGGTACGTGTAGTTTTTGTTTTCTATTAGCCCCGGTGCTTGTTAAACATGAAATCCCCAAACAATCAAGGCTTAGTGGCACACAAACGACGTATCTAGCACAATGGCCGAAACTTGCAGCCCTCTAATGAATAAAAAGCTTTGGTAGCCGGCTGGTACCATGTTATCGCTTTTCCCCGCTTGGCGTATTCTGAATTTGGAGGTTTAGTGGCGTTACTCGCTTGTGTTTGGGGTTCGTGGTAGTAGGGCAGGTAGGGCATGTGGCGAGATGGCGCGATAAGAGGAATTATTCATACGCGCGTTATCGGTCCGCCATCGCAGGGGCTATTGTGAGCGCAGCCTAACGCGAGGGGTGGCTCCCGGTTGTCGCAGACGCTGTCACAACGTTGTTGTGTAGACCCGGCCTAATGTGACGCCAGCTCGATTGATTATTGTTTTATTTGTGTTGTTTAGGGAGCAATCGATGAATGGGCTCCTTGTTTGAAAAAAAAAGGTTTAAGCCCACTTGGAACTGGAATGTAAAATCTTTGTGTGTCGTTATACAGAATTGATAGCGTAAATTGTTTTTGTTTTGGCACATCCTAAATTTTTCAAGGTTTTTGAGGTTTTCTAATGCCTTTGCGATCGTCATGAAAGTGATTAACCGCTGTTTAATATGTAGTACGGTGTGTATTTTTGGACATTCTCGGTTCATTCCCCTCGCTGGGGCCGGTACGGGCGCCCTTGTGATAAGCATCGCCGATAATCTCGGTCTGTGATCGACACCTGGACGCGATGCGGGCCCTATCATGTAGTTACCTACTGTAGGTACTAGTCTGTGGCGATTTTTGTAACGTACCGATAGCTACCGGTTGTTTATTTGATAAAGAGATTGGTGTCCGTGTTTATTTACCTTACACTGAGGCGTTGTCCTAATAGAACGCGACTAAGCAATCTTCGTAAATGTGCGCGAATTTTAGTCGTACGAATCTTCGATCAAACATAAGTATTGATGTCTTTTAAGTTTCTTAATTGGCATTGGCATCGCTTATTCGCCTAATATACGGAGGATAGCGGTAACGTCTTCATTCAAGGTTGGGTTCAACAGCTTTTGAGATTTCTACAGGCCCCTTTGCAATTTGGTGTCTACATTTTTTATAACGAGTATTTTTTTAACTAATACTATTACGTATATTGTCACTCTAGGTTAAATTTGCTTGGAAGCTTTAACGGTATGCATGTTACTCATCGGCTAACTAATGCTAGGAAGCAAATTACTTACAAATATTTTTCCACCTAACCAGATTAGCAGTAAGAACCGTGGGCAACAGCGTCGCTTAACCACTTCTAAGGTTAAAATGGCTTGCACGCCGTGCCGTCACAACATACGTTTAGTTCGTGCAGGGGCGATACGCGCGCACGCGAATTTTGTTGCTAAGTGGTTAAGCGACGCTGTTGCCCGTTACATTCCCACAAGTTTTCCGCGTTATTTAATCTGTATCCAATCTAATAAAGGTTTGGTACCCAGCTATTAGCTACCCGCAGAGCGCCACAGGCCCGTCCCGCGAGGCTAGGGCCCCTTACTTCGGCCAACCAATCCCCGATTGGAAAGAATATCATTAAAGTGCGCACCCTCTATTCTGTACATATGTTTGCTTTCACTTTAAATAATAATTGTCGAATGCTGTTCGTGGAATTAAAAAGGGGAGATCCTAAATGAGGATGGGCAAATTCTTGCCAATATTCAACCTTAAAGGTACCAGGTAACATTGAAATAAGAGTCGAAAACTTGCAATGTATCTGACCGTTATGGATTTATATTGTGTAATGTTAGGTATTCAAAACAAATCACGTAGTGTATCATCAAAACTGACGCTCTATGCACATAATTAATGAAATTTCCAGCTGGCCTACTATTTTAATTGCCCCGTGTTGTGACACCGCACTTTTGAAACATTTCGGGAAAGGCCGCCTTTTGTTCACGGACGCAGCCAACGAGATCATCCATACTAATATTATAAATGTGAAAGTGTGTTTGTTTGTTTGTTTATTTGTTTGTTTGTTTGTTTGTTTGTCCGTCTTTCACGTCAAAACGGAGCAGCGGATCGACGAGATTTTCGTTATGGGGATAATTTGAGAGCTGGAGAGTAACATAGGCTACTTTTTATTCAGGAAAATTTTAAAATAAATATGGTAATTTTGTAAATAAAATCGTTAAACTGTCGTACTTTACACAACTGTCATTTCCTACATAGCTGCTTCCAAAGAGTAGGTATGTCAAAGAGTATGTAATCAGTGACGATTTTGTCTCTTTGGATTACCTATTTTTAATAAGTGACATTTATGGCAGGCAGATTTTGGTGATACGAAGTTCATGTCCAATAAAATTTATATGGCAAAACAACGTTTGCCGGGTCCGCTAGTACAATATAATAACAACCCATTATTTGTTTATCAAATACACATTAGAGTGAAAACATTCATGTCGGTTTACAATCTTCGAGGATGAAGATGTCGTGTGAAAAAGCAGTTGTTAGATGAAATGATATTAATTTAGACAACCGCGGGCGTGGCTACAAAACGCCTTCAAATTGTCCCTCTAATGACGTCGGGCTTCAATGTTTCGCGTTCACGTTACAATGACTCGTGTATCAGTAGATCTCCAACAGCTATGATAATGGTCACTTAAACGCTCGTAAAGTTTGAGAGGCTCAGGGAATCGAATGACACTAATGTAATCGCCACAACTTTTATCGCAATCGTTAAAATTCATAACCGGTGGTGTGGTGGTGCGTTGTTTCGATTTCGAAACGGTTTCGGTATCGTTCGCGTTTTAATTGTCGTGTTCCGTTCGCAGGTCGGACGCTGAGCGGCGGGAGCGGGCAGGTGTGCCGGCCGCACTTCCACACGCCGCTGCACCCGTGGCTGGAGTCGAAGGCGCTGGGGGGTGGGGCGTGGGGCAGCGGTTTCCAGCAGGACGGCTCGCCCGCAGACAAGCCGCTGTCGCCCGCGCAGCACCACCACCCCCACCCCCTATTCTCCTTCCCGCCGACGCCGCCCAAGGACTCCACGCCGGACTCCGTGGCGGCGGCGGCGTTAGGCCAGCAGGACTACCAAGCGGCCGTCGCGCACGCGACCGCCATGAGTGTCGCCTTCATGCAGCAGCAGGAGCTGCCCCTCTGCGGCGACGTCAAGCCCATGATGGGCGCGCCTCCTTCGAAGCAACGCGAAGGTGCGCAGCCGGACTCGTGCCCCCAGGAGTCGAGCCAGCCCTCCGGGGAATACAACGCACAATACAACGCCGCCGGCGGCGACTACTACAACTACCAGGGGAAAGGGTTTAGTGGGGCGCAGCAGCAGAATAAGCCGCGGCCCAACAAGACGCGGACGAGCGCCGGTGAGTCCGCGGGGACTACTTCTCATTGCACCGCTCTGCACTCGTTACTCGCTCGACGCTTATCCGGTCACAAACGCCACTCCCGCTTCAGTAGTTGACTAGCCACTGTGTCCACTAGCAATTCGGTTTTGGCTTTCACTTCAAAATCTATAGCCGCCTAATCAGATAACCGGAATACTCCGAGCGCTGTTAGATTCTCGCTAAACGAAACCTTTACAAAATGGCTGCCACGATAGTCGCTGCGTAATTAGAATCTCAGTGCAGATTGTCTCATCGACAATTGCGATTTATTAATTCGATAAACTGAGCGAGATTAATATTTCATTTGGTATTTCCAAATGGCGCAGTCGAATAATTGTGCAGGGAATGTGCGATGTGGTCGGATAAGCGTGGCTCTTGCACTGGGGTTGTGGCGCCACACGTTCTCTGTCTGTTACACGGCATCGGTACTAACTGGGCTGGGATCTGTCGATGTTACGTCGCTTACTAACGCTAACGGTGGAGGTGATACTAACTTATTAACTTGATTCCCTAAGGCGGCTGAATGAATCTTTTTGGATTTAACACTAATTGGTATGACGGGTTTTCCAGGCAGGTCTATTATTTCGTTTTAAGTAGGTGTTTGATTAAATTTCTCATGGTTAATCACTGTTAGCTATTAGCGGCAGGTCTGGAGCGCTCGGGCGCCAGCTTCATTGTTACTCGCCAGAAGGTGTACATGTGAACGAGCGGTCTCTTGTGATGTCGACCGTACCAACTAAAGTGGTTTCTCATTATTTATTTTCGAGTCGCCATTGTTTAAGATGCGCAATTAAACAAATGCTCTTAAGTAAATTCTATTAACTTTCAAGTTTTAGAAGTAAATGAAGTTGCTGACTCATTCTTATGCGTTGTTGGTCTGAGAATAAAATTATATAAAAGTATATAGAATATTACTTTTATGGACACGAGTTACGAGCATTTGAATGTGAGCAATAACCATTCAGGAGATGGTACCTACAGCACAGAGCATTTTCATAAAACCTAAACGCTTTCCTTTAATATGACGAGTAAATATCTAAACACATACAGACAAAGAGTCTCTAGTGTGCTCTCAACGTGACCTTTAAACTAACTTGAACATTGTTACATTTGCGAGTTTTGCAATAGGAACATACCAGTTACGGACCCAACAAAGAATTACTCAACAGTAATTGTATTAGCACCACATAATGCCGCTTTTATTTTATATTTAAAAACGTAATTATGACTCTCATAGTTAAATTTTGACAATGGACGGGAACCAAAAATGGCGTGTGTATTGTCTCTTATTAGTATAATGAATCAGCGGATTATGTACAATGAGTTTTAATATAGATCAAGTTTGGATCGAAAGTACAGTTGCGATTATGTTTATTCAATATTTTGTGAAATTTTAAGTGTATTCCATTAAGTTGTCTTAGTCACACGGAATGACAGGTTGTTGAGATAGCTCGGATTTCTCAGGAGATAACTTATTGAAAAACCAGGCGCGATGTTAATTACGCTACTCGGAGACGGTGAAGAAGACATTTTTACTTCAAATTGCGCAGTTCCGGGTAAGATGAATGAGATAGCAGTACACGCTAGAACTGCTCCATTCACAAAGAGGTTTTCCTCTATGGAGGTGACAATGAAATCTGTTTAATTAAGATCATATTTAGATTGTACGGATCAAATACGATTACTGTTTTAAATAACGGGTTTTTAATTTCGTTTATATGATACAGCTAATTAGGAAACAATCTGTTTCATTGTTATGGAAAACGGAAAATTTTTAGACAGGTTTAGAGGTTGTTCTATGCACAAAAATATCGTTAAAAATATTACTATACCGTTATTTTATTGAACCAATAATATAACATGAAAATATTAAACCGTATGTTTAAAAATAAATAAGTACCAAGTTATGGGCAACTAATGACTCTATCAATCTCAGTCTTTGTGAAGCTATTTGTGATCCATTTTACTGAAAACTAACACGTATTTAACCTGTTTTTGTTCAGTTCTCTATGCTCCCTTTAATTGTGGTAAAAACTCAATGGCGTAGCTAACTAACAAGCTAGCAGACGTGTGTGTAATTGAAAACTGCCTGTGAGCTCATTTAATTAATTAATTGCCGATTGTGATTATAGCGATAACATTGATGCAATGTAAATGCAGCCATATTGCTCTGGTTTTTTTATTTTATTTTTTAAAGATGATTTTAGTACATTTTGTAGTACGTCATATAGGTCACATAAAATATCTTTAAATTTAAATGTTGGTTTAAATCATTTTAATAGTAGTAAAGTCAGGTGACAAAAAATATTCGCGACTATAGGAAAAAGAGTGAAGAATATTCTTATGTTGTTTTGCAAAAGCTTTGCCGAAGGCAAAATAATAGTTTAGTATAGGGTCGCCAACCGTCCTGTTTTCCCAGGACATGTCCTGGTTTTTGGGGTGTCCAGGGCTGTCCTAGATAGTTTCCCAGTAGTGAATCCCAGTCCGACCCTGCTTATATGTATAATATAGTCCTGGCTTTAAATACTGGATTACAAAGTTTGCAGATGGCAACCCTACTTTAGTAGAAATATAAAACAGTAGTGAACACTAGTGAATATGTAACTATTGGTTTAATTTTGTAATTTTATGGTTTCATCACACAACACCAATACCTACCTCAACTACTGATGCATCTTAGTATATTCGGTCTCATTAGTTGACCAATTCAAGACTTTGTCACAATAAACACCGCTTCTCTAGACACCACACCCCTCAAAAGGTGCGAATTCATAAAAGCGATATGGTACTAAAGTGTTCAGCTAGTTCTAATGGCGACCGTACCAGTTCCTCGATGCAAACGGTATTATGATAATAAGTGGCGGATATGGCCCATTCCATTGTTGGCGATCGGTTGACCTCGGGCCGCTTGTATCTGTTAAGAACAAACGGATTTAAAAAACAAATTAAATCTGTTATATCATCCCATTGAAAACTTTGTTGGGATTTTTTCATATTGTCCTTGTCAAAACGTTGAGACGATTCACGATTACGTATTTCCATAAAGTCGACCAATAAAATTGAAGACTGGAGCTCTTGTTTCTTTGATGTAGTTATTATTATTATTAGAACTTAGATCTCATCTTTGTTAGGAAGCAACCTATGGCCACTTCACAATGAAACATACGAATCACGAATCACCATTCGAATTTGACGCTCTTACGTATAGAGAGTTTGAAGAAAAATTCAATAAATTCCTTCAACGCGTAACTTATTCCATTTTTAAGACCAATGTCCATGGTATTTAACATAACAATGGAGATATAATAATTTTAATGTTCCAAACGTGCCGAGCCTTAGCGGCTTATTATGAGATAATTAAATTCATTGTGTAGTCGTGATTTAAATTGATTTCGTACACCACTATTAGAAGAATGCCAAGGAAAGGGCAAGCGCAATAGCGCGCGGTCAGTTACATTCTCAGTTTGCTTTATAGATTTAAACACGGTCTAAGTATTTCTTAACAAACTGCACCATTCAGCACTTTCTAAAACAATACAACGTTCACTTTAAATGGCATTTAAATTGTTTTATGTTCTAATAACGCATTTGAATGCAACTGCATTGTCTAGTTGTGTACTAGATTGTTAGTTCCGAATTCAATGGATTGTTGTGGTGTACACCTGGGTCTTCTGGGTTAAGGTTCTAAATGTGCTTAGTTACATTTACTTCGTTATCTCACACTTAAATGACTTTAAATGTATTTTTTTACATTTACCACTTTATTTTATATTTAAAAAGAAATACTCGTCGATTCTTCCAATTCCGGAGTAGATTTTTTCTAATATTTACTTTTCAATAAAACTTTACATCTTTATTAAATATTAGCTACACCTTGCGGTATTACCCACGTGGTTCCCACTCCCATGGAAATACCGGTACCGGAAAATAGAAGTGTCTAGTGGTGAAAGAATTTTAAAAATGGATCCAGTTGATCCAGATTTTGTTGCCTATATACAGACTTTACCCCGACAAATATAGCCTAATTAGTCCTAAAGTTCTACATACACAAACTCTTTGTTAAGAAAAAAAAATGTAACCGCCTTCAAAACGGATCTTCAAACAAAAATTAACAAACACTAAAAAACGAAAAAAATAATAAGATTTTTTAATTTAAAGGACGATGATACGTGTCTTTTTCTAATTTATCTTGGTACTTACTGGACTGTTTGAAGTCGGTGCCATCTTATACGTATTGAGGTAATTACGTCCTACACCTCACGCTTGGGACCGGTTTTTTTTATATGTTAGTTATTTCACTCAGTATATTTCGGTCTTATTCTTTTTGGCTTGGCACCGACTTCAAACAGTCCAGTAAGTACCAAGATAAATTAGAAAAAGACACGTATCATCGTCCTTTAAATTAAAAAATCTTATTATTTTTTTCGTTTTTTAGTGTTTGTTAATTTTTGTTTGAAGATCCGTTTTGAAGGCGGTTACATTTTTTTTCAAAAACGTTTTATTTTTCGATTTTTAGTGAAGTAGCTTAAGAAACTACATGGTGATTATGATAAATTGTTGTAAATATCCTATCCGTTACGGAATTCAGCTTTCCATCTTTAGCTACTTAGATAACTTGAAGGAACACAACTGAAGGTCCATTCGTGCATATGGTATTTATAAAACATCATAATATAACTCCTAACTGTTGAGGAGTTTCACCTCTCATCAGCAGCTCACCCTAATAACCTGAAAGAATATAACTATTGGCCCATACGTACGATTAATACTTAAAGAAATATTCTCCAGCTCCTAACCGTTAAGGAGTTGTAGGTTCCATCACCAGCTCATCACTATGAGATGATGACTACCAGATGCAAATACTTGACTAACTTCTAAAATAAATGGAACGCATAAGACTTGCCTATATTTGAGAATTTCTCTCAATTTTCCTGGAATTTGATCCCCTGGTCCTGACTTGGTGAAAGTAAGATCAGGTCAGAAGTACTTACCAACTTTCGAAAAAAAAAAAATATTTTGAAAATGATCCCCAACTTGATGAAACTATGAAATCGTCCATATACTCAAATAAAGTCTGAATACACATTATTCAGGATAACTCCTGAACTTCTGGCCAGTTCTTGATAAAATTTGAATGGGACCACACGAGAAGCATCACCTTTTAAATAAAAAAAGAATTATCCAAATCGGTTCATTAACTAAAAAGTTCTGAGGTAACACACATAAAAAATAAAAAAAAAAAATATACAGTCGAATTGATAACCTCCTCCTTTTTTTGAAGTCGGTTAAAAAAGAAGTTTTGTTGTACAAAAGTGTTGTAAAATAACGCGATACGGATCGGCGAGTAGCCGGAATGAAGCTCGGTCGTTTGGTTTTTCTTGAAGGCGATTTTATTAGCGTGTATCATAAACAATTCGAGAGCTAAGCGATGTAAGTTTTTAGCAAAGAAAAATAATGTTATCAGCAGTTTTTAAAATGTTGGTTAGTTAAGATTTAAATAAAGTTGAAGCACTTAATTTTTAGTACCATATAGGTACGAGTAGGTCGTATGCATTGATCTGAATGAAGTTAGCAAAGCCGACGTTTTTCACTGAAACTTCAATGTTATGTTTATTGTTTAGTGAAAATAATACACAAATACTTATTATATTGTAAGACAAAGTTACAATAAAATGTGTAACATTATGTTTATAGCGCCCTTTACGCTTCGCCTGCGCCGGCCGCACAAATGCAATCCAAATTTGCATTTGCGATGGACATCCGCTAGCGGCCCTGATTAATTGAATTAATAACCAGCATTATAAAACTCACTTGGAATAAATTATATAAATAAAGATTTGTCGTTTTTCATATTGTCCAATTATGAGAAAATCAATTACAAGCGGGCTATAAAGTTTCATGTCACTCGTTTCTTTAATGAGAAGATTAGACTCAGAATGATGCGAGAATGCTAACCGAGTTGCTATCCGGTCATCCTGTGGCGTGTACGCAGTAATTACTAGGGTTCATACGGCCCGGATTCAGGCCGTCACACGCAATCATCCGTATGCTAATAGCAAATACCAGTCGTGGCCACCAACAGACGCCAAGCAAAATGGCTTCATTCCTCACGCGTCACTCTCATCAAAATTTTACAAAAACAATGAGTCCGCGAGTCAACGACTCGAGAACACTCTTCTTTTTGTTCGCCTATGAACAGCACAATGCTCAATAAAAACGGAGACCCAGCGAGAGACCATCGGCTACCATTAAAATTTCCTATTTGCATACGAGCATATAATTAAGGCGTAATAACAGCCTCTGTGGCGCAACAGAGAATAAGTTTTGAGCAATAATTTAATGGTTTGTATGCAAAATAGCCTCACCGTTACGTGTTGATGGGCCGATGCGCCGAGAGAGCGCGTCACGGTACACGGGAGCGAATTAGTCCTTCATTTAAATTACATTACCCCAGTGCACATTAGCGCCGTACGTGACTGTGTTCGTGTTTTTACGTCGCGGTTTCATTGAGTAGTAACGGGTTGGTTTCCCGACCGCATCGATAGTAGGGTCGTCACTCGGGATTCTGCACCCTCAGCGGAATCGGGCGGCGAATGTTTTCCCAGCGCGGGCGCGGCGTGTGAAAACTCCGCTCTCCGCCGAGGGCTCGCAGGAGGCTCTCGAAACATAAAAACCGCCCACTCGGCCACGTAAATATGGCAGATGAAAATCTTTTATCGCGGTCACGTAGCGCCGCCGCGTCACGAGCGCGCGTCACTCCGGGCTATAAAGACCGCGCCGCATTCTAATTTAGAGCAAACAAGAATTTTTCGCTCAAACGACTCACTTTCAGGATAGCTACTATCAAAGTACCGCAATGCGCGCTTTAGGATATATCTTTATTGCTTGTCAAAATCACGTCGAGGCGCGAGATCGCTCGATAGTCGAACTTCGCGGGAATGAAGAAATAACTCAGTGTGAAGGTATTAAAACACAGTTATCACTGTGATTGAACCGGATTGAACAATTATAACGTGTTGTTATTAATCAGAGACGCTGTTGTCTTTAATAATACGTGTAATGTCGATGTATATGAGAGCGAGCGGTTGTAAATCTAAGAAACTCCGCTGCCCGCGGCCGCGTCTACTTTCACGAGCGTTTTTACCAATAGAGACGTTACTATTGAACTAAATCAGTGCACGAGCTAGAGACACCGCCATAAAACATCGTGTTCGCTGTAATATCCTGTTATTTTTTCCTAATAATCGTTATTGGTGTTTATTTATTACAAACTCGAACAAATTACAGGCTTTATCGACGGAGCAAAAAAATAATGTAAAGGGTTAGTCCAAAAAGTGAGTCGTCGGTTCGATCGCAATAAGTTTTCGATAAGGTCCGGGCGATTTAATTGCCGGTTGTGATCTGGTTTTACATAAAAAAGACGAATGGCCGCGTAGCCCCGAGCTCATAAAACGTTTTGGGTACGTTTAAAAGTTTTTTCTATGGGATATTCGATCACTTTCACCTTCCTGTTGCGATCCTCGCGTTTATTTATTCAAAGCATCGGCCACAGTGTCTGGGGACCTCGATAATCAGATCGAGATAGGTGTAAGTATAGTCTCACCGATAGTCATTCCGTCGGTCGATAGTGAAATGTATTTGTTTATTTTTTTGTGAACGGTTTAACTGGCAGTAATGATATTTACGTAGTCGTTTTGCCGTGTTGCAGCGAGTCGTTAGGACGCGAGCCTCTTCAAAAGAGGATGCGAAGGTGTGTAACGAGATTCTAAATTCGATCTCGGTAAATCATCGATCGAGTAATCGAGTTTAGAGATATTGTGGGCGGCGCAGGCGCTTCCCATATGTGAACACATCCTCTCACTAACCACGTGAAATTGCTCGTTTAGATGAGAAGAAATCAATTATAACAATGAATTTTAGAGAATTTTTGAAGTTTCCCCGGAGGACGGCTCATTCTGGGGTTAAAGTCCTTTTAATCTGCATGTCTTTTAAGCATGAGTCTTATCGTAACGAAAAGCTTGAGTAGTTTGATTTATTATGTGACAAAACGTAGGCTTTTTGGGCATTTATTTATAATAAAGCCGGTGATTTGCAATTCAACACGGTTCATGGATGAAGAAGTATGGCTTGCGCTGAAGATTGTTTGAGTGTACACGGTTACAACTGTGTACAATTACGTGTAGCGAAAATTAGCATGTAGGTAATATTTTACTTTATAGTTCTGGTTCCGCTCTGTTTCTCGGCTAGACGCTCTCGAATATTTTTGCAACAATAACATTATTTTTATAGCGATTCGCTTTTGTTGCTTGTGTACCGAGTATCTTTTGGTCGTTTCATGCGTAATTGATTCGTAGTTTTTTAGTTTTCGTAACATAGTTGTAAAAAATGTATTCAATTTTTATTTTGCTTTTCAGTTTATATTTTGATTTTACACAGATTAAGGTCTTTAGTGCAAAACTTAACTACATCTAATCCCAACTAGCAAAATCAGTTCTTATAGCTATCTTCAAGACTACTTCTAACCTCTCTTATAAGAAACTTTTAGTATGCTACAAACCTGGATTTGGGCGCAGTTATAGGAGCTATTATTTCTGTAATTATCTTATAACCAGCTTAAAGAATGTCGCTAAGCCCTATAACATACTTGAGGAAGCGTTTGCGAAAAGCAATTGCTTCTATAATAAACTAAGACGAAACAATCACAAGCACAAACGCTCTTATTATTATATTACACAAGTATCTTACTAATTCAATATTGTTTATAATGTAATTAGCGAATGTGTTTAGAAGTAAATTTTATAAGTTAATATTGTTCCTAGTTATTTTCTGATTAAAGTTAAATTGTATACGTAAATACACTTGCTTTTATTATAGAAATAATAATACATTGTAGTAAGTATTTGTAATTAAGTATGTGAGTGAATGGGAGGATGGGGAACTCATTTTTACTGTAAATATGTACAGTAATTTGGTTAGTTTCACCAATGCCCCTCGAAAATAAGCACATAGTAAAATGTTGTAAAAATTTTATTTAATCAAATTCTTATGTATATTCGCCATGTTTTAAAATTGCTCTACATTAAGTACTTTGTAGAACCATTATAGGTAAATTAGTGCTTGTAGTAGTTTTAGTCCAGATAACTCTTCTCCATTTTGAAACAAATTAGGGTTCCCTGAAATCTATTTACACTAATGTTTTTATTCACTTTTTTAGGACTCATTTATTAGAATTCATTCATTCATTTGAAATGGTGTTCTTCTTTCCAATGTTGAACTTCTTCACCTTCTGAGTGGTGAGATGAAGAAAAAAAAATATTGCTAATAGAATAATATGCAGAACCCTCTGTCAGTTCACCTGAATTCGCACTTGAAAAGCTTTTGTTTGCTTTCTGATCATGTCGGATTTATTCTCCAAATGACCACCTATTCACTAACTAATCATAGGTACGTTTTTGTCACTATTCTTTTGTAACCACCGCTCCTTTTGAATCGTTTCCAATAATTTAAATTTATATTTAAACTTATTTCCTCAAGAGAATGGAGAAATCAACAAAATGGCAGATGTTTACTAGTTAAGTGCTTGACCTAGTGGCTCGTAAGCTTTTTTGATCTCATAACGTTCTTATTGAGTCTAATAAGATTTAAAAAAGTCTCAAATAAAACTATAGCAGTTCAAACTTATAGTAATCTCAGAGAAGTGTGTTATAAATCTTGTTCTACTTACAAAATGCTACTATTAGATCAAAATGTTGTTCAGGACTATATAGTCTTAGCAAAAACAATTATACGAGACTTATTCTTTAAAGTGTCCTATAACATACTCTTGCAGCTAACTACAAGACTGAGATATAAAAGCAAAAGCTCTTAAGAATATCTATGCTTGTGAAATGCTATTACTAGTAAAAGTGTCCTATAAATGCTTTAAACTTTAGTCTTGTAGCAAGCTATAAGATAGATATATAAAAACTGTTTCCCTTGAGTATATTACGACTTGTCAAATGTTATTATAAGTAAAAGAGTCTACAACAAATCCTTTACAAGAACGTTATTAGTAGAGGCAGACTTATAATCAATCCTTATAGGATTACTTTGCTTGTTGGGATCCTTTCCATAATTAACTAAACGCAAACATGATTTAGGTTGGTTTGTTTTTAAAGTCATAAATGACCTTTTGAATTCTTTATTGTTATGCAAATCAAAGGGCTAATAAACTAAGACTCGTTAAGTTCCACACGCGGGTTTGCCTAGTCAGACTCACAGTGAACGCCCAACGTTAACTTTCTCCAGTTTTCCTTTGCGTGTTAAAAAAAATCTTGATATTTTTTCCACCGAGTGAAACTCCGCTTTCCCTTGTTAATGAATATTTTACAATTTTCGTTGTAATTGCAATTACGTTAAGTAAAAGTTGTGAAGGAGTACGTGTTTTATGTCATGACGTTACAGTATGTCTGTGTTGCATGTTTCGTACGTTAGTCATATTCTATTTGTAATGTTTCTGAATGTGATTTTTCTCTCATCTTTCTCAGCCTGCCAGGAGACAGGTAATTCACAAATTAACAAACTGGTGCTTCGGTTCGCTTTTGGATTTTCCGTTTTTTGCACATGGTGGTTGTTGTTTTCGCTTTTTATCTTCATTAGTTTTATGTTAAATTGCAAATTTATTTAGTAATAGAAGATTATTTCACCCTTAAAAGTCATATTAAACTTTAGTCAAATAAATTTTCTGTACTAAAGTAATTAGCATGCGAATAAAGCCGGCCAGTGACGGTGCGACAAGTAGTGATTGTGTGTTGTGTGTGACAGAGGGTCGCGAGTGCGTGAACTGCGGCGCGACGAGCACTCCGCTGTGGCGGCGCGACGGCACCGGCCACTACCTCTGCAATGCCTGCGGCCTCTACTACAAGATGAACGGCCAGAACCGCCCTCTCATCAAGCCCAAGCGAAGATTGGTGAGTGTAAGAATCCGACCAATTTTATTGTATTTGTGTTCGAATAACGCGGCTTCATAACATAAAGATTTGTCGGTATTTAAACGATTGTGAAATCGTAGTTTCTATCAATTATGCTCGAAGCAACACATTGGATAACTTCTTATTAATGTCGATGTTCTGTAACAAAACGGCACAGGTTACATCTCAGTAGTGAGTACCTACCTACGCTTGCTATTTAGACATCATGTTAAAGATAACACAGCTATAAGTGGTATTTCGAGACAGATCCAACAAGAATGGGTGTTGTTTACAGTTAAGAGGCAGTAATAAAAAGGCGGGGCATGCACGCCCGCGCACGACACCGCATTAACTCCCACAAATTGGGCACTCATGAAAGTTGAACGTTTCGACGAAACAGCTCCGTGTCCACTAAACTAGCCTCTGCGACCGCCATAAATCTTCCAGTTAACATTTAATCTAAGGTCGGGTACGCATAAAGCTGAAACAATGCGACGTCCGCCGCAGCGTCACGTCCCGCGTGTCGGCTAACGAGTGTCCCGTGCGCGCAATTGTACGTACAATTTACCTTAATACCCGACTCGCAGACATAAACTAGCGGAATGGCATGCCATATTTGCCTTTTGTGGCCAAATTACGTAATACGCCAACATTATGGTTTCATTGGAACGCACTCGTTACAGCGCCGTGCGTCCGCCATCATGGGTACACGAATTAACAATTTCGAATTATAAACTTTACAAAATTAACATAAAATAAGTAGGCGGTGTTTTGTAAAATGATTTCGCGTCGCGCGTCGCCGCTACTGAGTCATGGTTTTTAAACCCGGATGCAAGCTGCTTTAATATTAAATTCACTGTACTGTACAGAGATACCGTTAATGCGCCACAGAAAGATTGAATTCTCACTTTTCTTTTCACTGTGGGAAATGAGAGACAATGTAGGTATACAGAACTGGTACTAGCCAATCCTGAATATAGAGTTATAAACTTAATTATATTTTGATGACTAACTTAGCGATAGTTTTTAGTTGTACAAGTTTGTTAGTTCATTTAATTCTTCAGGCAATTATTTCTTCTCTTATACCTACTATATGTTTATCTACAGTTATCTATAATTGATGATGACGATGATGATGATGATGTTATCTATAAATAAAGTAAATACAAAAGCTTGAAGTGAGTTTTTTTGTAAGAAATAAATTTAGCATTCAAATACTCCTCATTATCATATACAAACTACTAATTTGTTAAGAATAGATAAAGGTTTAATGTAATACGGACATATATTTTATCTTAACATGTTTGAAGTCGTATTGGATCAAAACATATAAGTAAGTAGCTAGATGTGAGTTAGAAGTTTTATTGCGTGTAAATATAAATATTTAACAGGTACCTACCTACATAAATCAAAATTCTTACGTCAATCGGGCAACAAGACTAGAGTAATTAATTGGGGGAACCAGTACATGGTAATTAAAACATCCATTAAGAAACTGCAACCTTGTGCTCGCTGGTTAATTGGACAAAACGCCGAACTAAAACAATGAATTAAAACTTAATTCCTATTCATAATAATTGGACTGACGGCGCAATTACACGACCGCACTTGACACGATTAGAAGATGGGAAAATTCATACAATACACGCTCATTATGTGGAAGTGTGAACTGAACAATTGGAAAATAATTCGTCTCACTTAATAAAAAATAAACATTAACCTTGCATTAGACGAATTTCTTTGTTACATTAATTAGCGGCGACCTTTATGCACTGTACCGACCGACACCGACGGTAATGCAATCATTATTTATACTTCCTCCAAATATTTTTACGAAACACAATATTTACTCAAAATATAAAATAAAGGAAATATTTCTTTTATTTTTTTTGTTTTTTGACGCGACACCGCTGTGATGGTTGGTCGTAAATTTAAATCACCGCATATTTTATCTTATCTACCTAGTACATCTCAATTTCAGTGAGAACGGTATGCAAAAAATGTCCGCTGCCTTCAACGAAACGTTAAATATCTATAAATATAACATTAAAAATGTAAATAGAGTAATAACTGGCGTTAGTAGCAAACATTGTAATTATAACGCGTTTTGCCACCACGTTGTTTCAAACGAAGATGGCTCCCAGATAACGTTTTTATTACACAACCTTAATACTTTAAAATTCATGATTTTGTCAGAATATAAACGAGAGAGCTCATATTCATCTCGTATGAATAGAAAATTAGTTTCATTTATTGTGAATTAAAATGGGCTCATTTGGCTAATAGGCTAGACGACAATACATTTAAGATAATTATAATAAATCATATTTAAATTGGCATTGTGCGGTTGCAGTTACAAGTATTAAAAAGTTTTAGAGATTCACACGCAGATTTGGATCAAAAGAGGGATAAATATATTTCTTTTGTTTGAATGTGACGTGAAAATAAATTGTGCGGTGGTTAAATGGAGTTATGACAGCAACAGCGCGCACTTGAAAGTGGCGAGCCGCGTCGCTTTTCAGCTGACATAAAGGCTTGGCTACACACTGGGACTTTGTTTATAACTTTCTCTACTAATTCTTAATTGGTCAATAATTTATGTTCATAACTCAAGGTTGTGAAAGCACGGTACATTTTCAATGAAAATACGAGTAGCTTATATACGTTGATAGCACCAATATTTTTTTAATTGATAACTAATTAAATTCGAAATTAAAGAAACAAAAGATAGATAAGAAGCAGAAACTAGAAACATAAATTTTATGTTGGAACTTTTCAAGTTTAGGAAAAACGAATAAGTTGTTTTCATTTTTAACTGCAAGTCTCACATTGTGCCATTGCATAAATAAACTTAGGAAAACCAGCACACTTTGAACTTAAAACTAAACTGTCACGGAAGTCAGCATTAAGTACATGTTATCAATTGTAAAATAAAAAAGATGGACTTAAACAGATAGATATTATAGTTTTCGTTTAATAAGCTGGGACAGGCAGTGCCTCGAAGCGAGTTTAAATTTCGCATGGCTAATTATTGAGGGTCGCAAAACAATAATCGTCGAGTCTAACTTAGCTTAGAGGCTCTTGTATCTGTGCTTTATACAGGGAATTTATTTTATTACATTCAAGACGAGAAAAATTATAATCATAAATTGTAAAGTGATTACGAGATGTCGTTGAAGTCTTTTTAAGGGCAGTTTAGGTGTTGAAAGTGATTTGATTTATAATGAACATAAATAACGTCTATAACTCGAGAATCGTTTCAGTTTTGTACTTAATTCAGTAACTGATGCTTATTTTTGGTAGGCAACGCATACGGTCAGTAGTCTACCATAGAATCAAACCAGCAAGCAGAAGACTTCTCTAAATAGTCTCTCTATCAGTATCAATGTACGAAGTCATCTGCCATACTCCGAAAGATTTGTTAATCTCTAACAATTAAAAACAAAAACTGCAGATCAATTCACAGTGTGTGCTCTACTGGTCTCCAGAGATCCTGCAAGCCGCACAAGTGCAATAAAAGTGCAGTTGCAAGTGCAACGTTACGACCGCCTTCACGCATATATCCAGTCGGGAGCCACTCGTACGTGCGAACACGGCACCGGCTTATTTCGCTGAATTACAAGGATGACTTTATAAGTGATGAACGATTACTGTGGGCCGATGAGGTAGCGGTGTTCGGTAAAAATACCTGCCATCTGCGCAGAGGTACTGAGTCCGATTTCCGAATATGTTTGTTCGTCTTGGTCTTTCTATGTATTAGGTACTGTGTATTTTTTACAAAAAAGTTTAAAAGTGTGTTTATACGTTAACAAGTTTTTTTTTATAATACTAGTTCTCAATATTATGAACTAAATTTGTAAGAAATTTCACGTTTATATCCAGCCGGGTGCTACTCATATACGTGAGAACCTGGTTCCGGTTTTTTTTTCGCTGATCAATTCGGTTGACTTTTTATGTGACAAATGGCTCCTCACGGTTTTACCCGCGTGGTACGTCCCGTGAGAATATCGGGATAAAATATAGCCTACGACACTCGGGAAGAATGTAGCTTCCTACCTACTAGTGAAAGAATTTTCAAAATCGGTTCAGTAGATTTTAAGTTTATTCGTTACAAACAAACATACAAATCTTTTCTCTTTATAATATTAGTATGAATGAACGATGAGCATGGGCCGATGAGGTAACAGTATGCAGTACTGTGTTCGCAAGTAAGTTCTGCTCTTTATGTAACTGTTCTGTTCAGTCAGGACGTCATGGAAGGCACTGACAAATTTCAAGGCTTTTAAATATATTTTTATCTAGACAATAGTGTTTCTTTTTCTATTTTAGTATTTTTAGTTGATTTTTAGCCTAACTTATCTATACAAATAAATAAAATTGGAGTGTCTGTTTGTAATATTAAAATAACCGCTTTTTACTACATGCATATCATTATATATACGGTACATATGCCAAAACAACATTTTTTTAAATTTTTGTCTGTCTGTCTGTTTGTTCCGGCTAATCTCTGAAACGGCTGGACCGATTTTGACGGGACTTTCACTGGCAGGTAGCTGATGTAATAAGGAGTAACTTAGGCTACTTTTTATCCCGATATTCCCACGGGAACGAGAACCTCGCGGGTGAAACCGCGGGCGGCTGCTAGTTTTATTATAAAACTAGCTGACCCGGCAAACGTTGTTTTGCCATATTAATTATAGTGGACCCGGTAAACTTCGTATCACAAAAATCTATTATAGATAGACAGATGAAAATAAATGATCGCGAAGAAGTTTTATACACTGCCTGCAACAAATGTCACTTATTAAAAAGTAGGTAATCCACAGCGGCTAAAACGTCAGTGATTACAATACTCTTTGACATACCTCTTTGAAAGCGGCTATGGAAGAAATGACAGTTTTGTATAGTAGGACAGTTTATCGATTTTCTATACAAAATAATCATTTTTATTTTATAATTTTCCGGAATAAAAAGTAGCCTATATTACTCTCCAGCTCCCAAACTATCCCCATACCAAAAATCGAGTCGATCCGTTGCTCCGTTTTGACGTGAAAGACGGACAAACAAACAAACAAACAAACAAACAAACAAACAAACAAACACACTTTCACATTTATAATATTAGTATGGATATGGATTAGTTTGACAGTTTTTCGTCTTGTGATTATTATTTCATCTCCCATGGGAACTGGTCACTGCGTTCTAAAGGATTTATTGTGACTCGTCTCCGATTTAAGTAACTCTTCTAGCCTGGGACTTTTTCTCATAATAAGTACTAAGTATTCGCGAATTAAAGTACGTTTTGTAGAGGTAACACATACATAATCATAAATCAATTTCGGGAAGACATTATTCATTCTTTAAACTTCACCAATATCAATTTTTACTCAGTGACTTGAAAAGTTGTAGGTAACTATATTATTGATAATAGGCCTTATTACAATCTCATAAAGTAGGTAGTTCTAAAGGTTAATCTATTCTTACTTGTATACCAAACATCGGTCATAGAACCTACCTACTTGGCATGCGCGATCCAAAGCGGTGCCAAATATAAGTATACTATTACAATGAGAATCCAATTGCTATATAAGTAGCGATACGATAAAATAAATTCCTGGTAAGTAATACCTAGTCAATTTATCAAGCAAACTTTGTAAAGTTACAACTTATAGTATAGTAGGACATTTTCCTTGTAACAAAAAATATCGAAAAAATTAACGTTCAACCTTAATTGAAGCAAACGCAAAAAAGGAAGTCATATTTTTTTTATTTACGTAACGGCATTACATCGCAAAAAGGAGGTATACCTAAAATGCAGATTCATTTATTAGCGTTGCACCGGTTACCACAGAGTTTGGACAAAGGAGGTTCGGACTAATTAAAATAAAATTTTACGAAGTGTAAATACTTTTTGGTGGCACGGTAGTGTCGGCCGGCCGGCGCGGCAATCGATCACGGCAGGCCGACGAATAAATTCTCTGCTGAGGTATGGCCCAAGTTACAGAATGAAAGCGGGTTTTGTTTAAAGTAAAGTATAAAGAGTTAAAAAGTAGGTGTACTAAAACAAGATTGTGTTTTTTAAAGGTTCGGCTATTATTTAAGGTAAACGTTAACAAATCTATAATAGATGGTTTACAAGCAAGCAAAATGATTGGTGTAAGAGGCGTAAGGCGACATAGGGGAAAAAGCCGGCTAAATGCGAGTCGGACTCGCGCTCGAAAAGTTCCGTACCAAAAACGCCAAAAAAAAACACGTTCGTTGTATAGACGCCACTTAAATGTTCATTTTATTCTGTTTTTAGTATTTGTTATTATTGCGACAACAGAAATACATCATTTGTTAAAATTTCAACTGTCTAGCTATCAAATTTCATGAGATACAGACGGACAATGGAGTCTTAGTAATAGGGTCCCGTTTTTACCCTTTGACTACGGAACCCTAAAAATGGCATTTTAGTAAATAATGCAGAATTTTACTCTCTAAAAATTTAAATAGGTTATTTTCTCTTAAAAAATCTCTGGGATAATAAGTCTAGAACCCTATCTTTCAATAAAAAATAACTTTAAAGTTGATAAACTTAAGGTTATGCTGTTACATATAGTCGTACTAGAATTGAGATATAGAATTGATGCATGTAACATGTTTGTTCGGAAAAGATCGACGTTTCTGAACGCAACTCTAATGTCACGTCAAATTGACATTAGCTGTCACTTGAAGTTGACAGCGACACTTGATTGGAATTCTTCTTGGAAAAATGTCGGAATAATTTTGCTGAATTTGTTAAAAATCGCTCGCGTTGAATGTGCCTGGCATATCGAGTTTTGAATACATCTTAAATTATCCTGCCGATCCCGTGTTGTACGACCACGATTTTGATGCCATCCTGATTAGTGGCCGGTCGCGATGCTTTGAAGGATAATCATCCATCACACGTGTTGTTGCAGGGGCAATATATATCTTGACAAAAGGCTCCTCCGTGTGTTATTGTGTATCTATTGTTGAAACGCCCAGTGTCTTGTGAACGCTGTTATTTGTGTTGTGAGTGAGGTCACTAATTGGTAAGGTCTGCAGAAGAAGACGAAGAAAGGACCCCAGGAGCGCGCGCGCTCCCTTACACCACCTCTGTCTCCACTGCCCAGGACCACAGACAGTATGTAAAATCTACCTTACTTCACAATATAGATTAAGCGCTGTGTATCGCAGTCCAATTGTTCAGTTACATCCCGGCTGAAACCAAGATTTGTCCGGAGTCTATACTAGTAATACCAGCTTCCACTGCGCTAGCCATTCCGCGGTCTAGGCAGGGGTGTACTGAACATTTTTTGGTAGCCAAGAGCGTAGCTTGAAGGCCTGAGAGGCCCACGCCAAAACTTTGTATTAATCAGTGCCGCGTTGATGACCCAGTCTGGTCCGGACTAGATTAATTTGTACTTGTAAATGGTAATTAACTTGCATTTGAAAAGTAAAGGGCATTCCTTTGTTATTGGTTCCATGTCTTGTAATTAATTGTCATGTATTGAGGTTCCAAAATGTAAACAGATGCCTTTCTTTGTTCATAATAATTATTATTTAGTTTTGTCAGCAAATTTGAGTTGTGAATATTGACAAGTTTGTTGCTAAATAATAGCTAATAAAAGGTTAGCTAATAAGTTTGCACTCAATACTTAGTGAAACTTAAATGATTTAAGACATTGTTTACACATTGAAACTCATTGAAACTTGTGCCTTGAAATAATTGAAATTGACTTGTTGTTGTGTTGATATCCAAGTGAATTTCAATGGTCAGTGATTTGTTTGAACTGAATAACCTTTGACTTATAAAGTCAAAGTTAGTTTGTGTCTAAGTTATAACCTCTTGAGAGTTAGAGTTATAATTATATACTTGAGTTTTGTTGTTTTCTGATAACCTCCAAATATTTAAGAGTTTGTGTCATTATAAATACTTTGTTGTTGTAATATTGGAATTTTGTGGTTATCAATAACCTCAAAATATTGGAGATTTGTGTTATAGTGAATATTTTGAATTTGTTGTTTTTGTTGATAAATTTGTGACGTTACAATGACGGCCTCCTCTGCTAAAGCCAAAATACGTTCTGAGTTACGGTGGTTAGCGTCTGCAGTCGCATTGTTGGAGCGACCTGATAGGACGGAGGCCTTGTTGAACAGATACGTAGATCTGCCCGTACGTTTGGCTGTTGTTGATGAACAGTATGCCTTATTTTTGGAAAGGACTGTTGAGGCCGATGTGGAAATGCGACAAGAAGTCGATTTGGATGTGGACCAGTGTTATGATTTTGCGGACAGAATTACTCAGGTGGCCCGGCCTTTGCAAGTGGCAAGAGAGAATGAACCGAGCCCGTCCCCGGCCACATCTAAAAGTATGCCCCCTCTCTTTGCTAGATTGGCCCCCTTAGACTTAAGGCGTTTTGCTGGTCGTCTAGAGGACTGGGAGGGCTTTATGAATATTTTTGATAGTCTGGTACATGCCCGGGATGATTTGACCCAGGGCCAAAAGTTGGCTTATTTGTTATCCGTCTTGGAGGGGGAGGCCCTTGAATCGGTGCAACATTTGGCCCCCTCGGATGAAAACTACCCTATTGCTAGGGATTTGATTGCCCGTCGGTACCAGAACGTACGACGTCTGGCGGACAACCATGTTGCCGCCATTTTGAATTTACCCCGCGTTGCCAGCGTGATGCACTTGAGAGTGGCTTTGTTAAATCCGCTGTTGGTGGCATACAACGCATTAAAAAACTTAAAACTCCCAGTGGAGCAGTGGTCGTTTTTGTTACTGCACATTGTCCTGGGAAAGTTGCCGGACTCTGTTAAGGTCCGTTTTGAGCAGCAGTATGGTGGGGATAGTGCGACTTATCTGCCACCCTTCTCGGACCTCTTGACGCTCCTGGAAGGAGAAAGTAGACTGGCAGATAATTCCTCTCTGGCCGGTCCTATGGGACCCGAACGACCTGTGCCACAGAGTAGATCCCCCACCGGACCCCCCCGTAGGGGGCGTATGGCCCCTCGCGCGCCCGGCCGCTATGCCGCCGTCCAGGAGACCGCCCGCTGCTTGTACTGTCGGGAACCGGGTCACAGCACGACCCGTTGTGATAAGTTCCTCGACCAGCGCGTCCAAGGCCGTCGAGCGATCGCGCGACAACGGACATGGTGCTACTCGTGCTTGGGCCTGCACATGCAGCGCGAATGTACCCAAGCGCACCCATGCCGCTTTTGTAAGGGCAACCACCATCCCCTCCTCTGCATGAACAGCCCAGAGGGCGGCAGAGCGCCGCAGCGTGTCGCTGCAGGATCACCGCGTATGGGTGGGGGTCTCGGACCCCCCGCGGTGTTTGCATCCCGCAGCAGTTCTAGTGGCCACCAGAGTGGCCCCAGACGCTCTCCGCCACGTTTGGAGCCTCAAACGGGCGGGGGTCCCAGGGACCCCCCAATGGGAAACCGATCCCCAAGGATGGGGATGAGTTATGCGAGCGTTGCCGGAGGTCGTAGAGGCCCCCCGCGACGTTTTGAGCCTCGCACGGGCGGGGGTCCCAGGGACCCCCCAATGGGAAACCGATCCCCAAGGATGGGGATGAGTTATGCGGGCGTTGCCGGAGGTCGTAGAGGCCCCCCGCGACGTTTTGAGCCTCGCACGGGCGGGGGTCCCACGGACCCCCCCATGGGAAATCGGTCCCCAACTAGGGGGTTCGATTTTGCGAGCGTTGCGGGAGGTCGTAGAAGCCCCCCGCAACGTGTTGAGCCTCGCACAGCCGGGGGTCCCCGGGACCCCCCCTCTGAAAATCGGTCACCGTGCCCCCGCGACTATGGGGCGACGTACACGGTGGATGATAGGCACCGATTCTCGCCGCCGCTCGCCGAATACCCGCGTTTGGAGCGGCGCCCGCCCCGTCTTCAAGGGGCCGGGAGATATAACCCGCCTGATACCGGGCGAATTGGACGTAGGCAGTATGTGGGAGATTGGGACCCACTGGATCGCTATGAGCGACCCCCTTACCATGGGGGGACGTCTGGGGACCCCACATACTAGCAATCAACGTGTTTACGGTCGATTGTAGCCACCCCTCCAGAGACCGTTTTGTTGCCCACGGCCTCTGTGCTTGTCAGGGGATTGAATGGCGACCTTGTGGAAGTTCGCGCCTTGTTGGATTCCGGTGCTCAGGGGTGTGTTGTGTCATCTTGGTTAGTTAGGCGGTTGGGCCTCAAGGTGCACCCCCACACGGAAGGCGTGAGAGGTGTTGGCGATGTGAAAGTCCCCGGGTTGTTAGGGCATGTTGACTTCACATTTACATCACGTAATAAGTCCACGCCAGGCATTAAGACCTCGGCGATTGTGTTGGACACAGTTGTTGGCCGTCAACCTTCAGTTGACTTGGGACCGAGTATGTTGTCTTTGGTGTCTGATTCCCCACTCGCCGATCCAAATTTCTTCCGCCCAGGCCCGATTGATGCTCTCCTTGGAGCCGATGTCCTGGGGCGAGTTTTGTTGACGGGGAAGCGAGTTTTGCAGCCAGATGGCTTGGTAGCTCTGCAGACGACACTCGGTACAGTTGTGATGGGCCCTGCTCGCCGCGTTTTGGATTCCCTTGATGAGGATCGCGGTCTTGTTTTTAATGTGTCTCTCTCCGAAGTGGTGCAGAAGTTTTGGGAGGTTGAGGAACCTCCACCAGCCCCGCGGGTTGACCCAGTAGCGGATGAATGCGAGTTGTATTACCAGAATAACACTGGTCGCCTCCGCTCTGGTCGTTTGATCACCCGTCTCCCCTTTCGTGCCGGCCGACCTCCTCTGGGCGAATCCCGACCGCTAGCGGAACGTAGGCTAGTGGCGATGGAGCGTCGCATGAGCAAGGATCCGGTCTTCCGCCAGAAGTATGTTGAATTCATGCGGGAGTATGAGGAGTTAGGGCACATGTCCGTGAGCGATTTGGATTGGCGCTCCGTTGAGCACTTCTTTTTGCCGCACCACGCCGTTTTGAAATCCGGAAAGATTCGGGTGGTCTTTGACGGTTCGGCTCCCACCTCCACTGGAGCGTCCTTGAACCAGTGTCTGCATGTAGGTCCCAAGCTGCACACGGAGATCTCAGACATTTTGACCAACTTCCGGCGGCACCAAATTGTATTTATGACTGACATCCGGATGATGTTCAGACAAACGGTCATCCATCCAGAGGATAGGAGGTACCAATTGATTTTGTGGAGAGAGAGTCCTAGGGACCCCTTGTTGATCTATGAATTGAATACGAATACGTACGGTTTGGCTTCGAGCCCGTTTGTTGCGATTCGTTCTTTGTTGGAGTTGGCCGAGAAGGAGCGCTTGAGATACCCTCGCGCCTCCGCCATTTTGGCCAGTGACGTCTATGTGGATGACATTTGCACGGGCGCCTCATCTGTCTCAGAGGCGATTGTCCTGAGAGACGAACTCACCGCCCTTTTGAAGTCGGGAGGTTACGAGTTGAGGAAATGGATATCCAACTCGCCTGATGTACTGGTAGGTTTGCCCGAAGAGCACCAGCAGGACCCCCACCTATTCGAAAATGTTGATAATCCCCATGTGGTGACCGTCCTTGGCGTACAGTACAAACCGGTCTCTGACACTTTCACGTATTGTGTGGATTTACGACCACCGAAAGTCTGGACCAAGCGTTTAGTATTGTCTACTGTCGCACGTACCTTTGACCCCAATGGGTGGATTTGCCCCGTGCTGTTTATGGCCAAGTGTTTCTTGCAACGGTTATGGGCTTCGGGTGTGTCGTGGGATGAACCCCTCTCGGACGAGTTACTCCGAGATTGGTCGAGCTTCGTTTCATCCCTCCCCGAGATTAATGAAGTGCATTTGCCGAGGCTATTCCTCCCTTCTGAAAATTGTAAAGTTACTCTTCACGGCTTTTCCGATGCCTCCGAACGTGGATTTGCTGCGGCCGTGTACCTCCGCACCGTTACGGTTGACGGAGTTGTTGCTGTGCATCTGGTGATAGCGAAAAGCAAAGTCGCTCCCCTTCGGACTCGTCATACGATCCCGAGGTTGGAATTGTGTGGAGCTGCCCTCCTAATGCGTTTGTTGAACCACGTATGGCTCACATTAGGTCGATCTATTAAGATACAAGAGGTTTATGCTTGGACGGACAGTCAGGTCGTCCTTTGTTGGTTGAAGGCTCCGGCGCACACCTTGGACGTGTTTGTGGCCAATCGAGTGTCGCAGATTTGTAATTCCGACATCGAGTTGATTTGGAGACACGTGCCGGGAACCATGAATCCCGCGGATTGTGCGTCTCGGGGTTGTGTAGCCCCAACCCTAATTAACCACCCCCTCTGGTGGGGCCCCCAGTGGTTGATGCGGCCTGAGTCGGAGTGGCCGCCCTCTCCAGCGTTGTCGAACGTAGCCGTTCCTGATATGCGGGCATGCGTCCTGGAGACTAACCCCGCCGGGGAAAAGGATTTGTTGTTGGATCGGTACAGCTCCTTACAGAAGCTGCTTGGTGTTACCGCTTGGATCAGACGTTTTGTGTACAATTGCAGAAACCCACGCGCGAGGCGTGATTCGTCGGTTCTCACTCCGGACGAGCGTAGGGACGCGCTCTTGTTTTGGGTCCGGAGAGTACAAGCTGATAGTTTTGAGTCCGAGATTGAAATTTTGCGTTTAGGCCGTCGCAAGTTGAAGGGCGCGGTATCGCGATTGAATCCCTTCCTGGACGAGAGTGGGCTTTTGCGAGTCGGCGGAAGACTTCGAAATGCGAACCTGCCGTATGGAGCTCGTCACCCCCTTTTGTTACCTAAAGCCGGACATTTGACTCCACTGATAATAACGGATCGCCATGTGAATGCACAGCATGCTGGCTGTAATGCTTTGTTGGCCATTTTGCAGCGTGAATTTTGGATTTTGTCTGCTCGTCGAGCCATTCGCACTGTGGTTTTCCGTTGCCTGCCTTGTTATCGATTGAAGGCCGCGACCATGCAGCCCCAGATGGGTGATTTGCCTGCTGATCGCGTCACGGAATGTAGAGCGTTTGCCGGAGTCGCCACCGACTTCGCCGGTCCCTTTACTGTAAAGGCTTCGAGACTGCGTAATGCTAAAACCTATAAGGCGTACTTGTGCGTGTTTGTGTGTTTGTCCACCAAGGCTGTCCATTTGGAAATTGTCTCGGAATTGTCTACCGAAGCCTTTGTCGCCGCCTTGAGCAGATTTGTTTCCCGTAGAGGACTGCCGTCATTGATACGTTCCGATTGTGGTACTAATTATAAGGGAACGTGTAATTATCTTAAGGAAGTAGTTAAGTTTTTTGTTGATAATAAAATAGACATTGGAACCACCCTCTCCCGGCGTGGGATAATCTGGAAGTTTAGCCCTCCAGCTTGTCCGACCTGGGGAGGAATTTTTGAAGCTTGTGTAAAGGCTGCCAAGACACACTTGCGTCGCGTGATTGGAGAAACTATTCTCACGTTTGAGGAACTTGATACGGTATTTTGTAAAATTGAGGCCGTCCTCAACTCGCGACCCTTGTGCCCGTTGTCTTCGGACCCGAATGACCTGGAAGCGTTGACCCCAGGTCATTTCTTGATCGGACAGCCCCTTTTGGCGTTGCCTGAATATCCGATTCAGGATGTAGGATCCCATCGTTTGTCGCGATACCAACTTTTGAAACAGATGTCCCAAAACTTCTGGGCACGTTGGTCGATGGAGTATTTGCATATCCTACAACAGCGCGTGAAGTGGACAGATAAAACCACCCCACCCCAGACTGGCGACCTCGTGTTGATTAAGGATGCTAACCTGCCGCCCCTATGTTGGCGAAGGGGGCGCATTGTTAAACTCTACCCCGGAACTGACGGAGTTCCTCGTTTTGCTGAGGTTTTGGTTCGAGATTCGGTTTTGAAGAGAGCAGTTAGTGGGCTCTCCCGATTACCCGTAGATTGACGTACCGTTCTTAACGGTCCGGGGCGGGGGGATGTTCGGAAAAGATCGACGTTTCTGAACGCAACTCTAATGTCACGTCAAATTGACATTAGCTGTCACTTGAAGTTGACAGCGACACTTGATTGGAATTCTTCTTGGAAAAATGTCGGAATAATTTTGCTGAATTTGTTAAAAATCGCTCGCGTTGAATGTGCCTGGCATATCGAGTTTTGAATACATCTTAAATTATCCTGCCGATCCCGTGTTGTACGACCACGATTTTGATGCCATCCTGATTAGTGGCCGGTCGCGATGCTTTGAAGGATAATCATCCATCACACGTGTTGTTGCAGGGGCAATATATATCTTGACAAAAGGCTCCTCCGTGTGTTATTGTGTATCTATTGTTGAAACGCCCAGTGTCTTGTGAACGCTGTTATTTGTGTTGTGAGTGAGGTCACTAATTGGTAAGGTCTGCAGAAGAAGACGAAGAAAGGACCCCAGGAGCGCGCGCGCTCCCTTACACCACCTCTGTCTCCACTGCCCAGGACCACAGACAGTATGTAAAATCTACCTTACTTCACAATATAGATTAAGCGCTGTGTATCGCAGTCCAATTGTTCAGTTACATCCCGGCTGAAACCAAGATTTGTCCGGAGTCTATACTAGTAATACCAGCTTCCACTGCGCTAGCCATTCCGCGGTCTAGGCAGGGGTGTACTGAACAATGTTGCTCATAAAAACATGACCCAATTTATAATGGATATGTCATTCGCTGTCCACGGTTCAGTCGCTCACGTTGTTGTAATCATACTTCATTAGACAGCAGCCGATATAATATATGTTATGTTGCGCTTTGCTATTGTTTACGATTCAGCTAACTGCAATGAAAGAATTAAATCAAAATGTCTTTTAGATTAATGTAGTTAAGTGGGCTTAAATTTTAATTAACATGACATGTTTGGCACTAAAGCTAAGCAGTGAAAGGTAAATGATGCAACGCTTATTACATTATCTCATCACATTGTAATAATCTGAAAGTTATTATGCCTCCGCCGCGAAGTTCGCGATGCAGTAGCTTAAGCCTTATAATGCAGCATATTAACGATTGCATATTTATCAATCAATGACGCTTATAAACTACTTCAATAAAGTCGTTACTAAGCTAAACAATCACATAAAATACATCCACAATCACATACTTATAAAAATCATAGGCCAAACAGTTGACAGCGTAGGTAATGTTAATTATCATGTTTATAGTGGCTAAACGTCCATAAATTAAAATGGAATATGTTCTCACGCAAAAAAGCGAGTACGTCGTGCTGTGGGACGTCTGAGTGACACACACGGGTCCTCTCGCGGCGGGGGGTTAAGAGTATCTACCATTCTGGCGCTCAACTTGCCTACCTGTGCCCAATGATTCAGGTGGGATATAAGTCAAGTTAGATCATTAGAGTGTATTAGTTAAAACTTCTTAATTCCTTTGCTGCTAAAACATCGTGAATATTGAAAAACGTTTGCAAGATGTTATTTTCTTGCATAAAATATTTTAAAAGAAAACTCCAGTAGAATGTTTTCCATTAGCAAAAAAGTGAACAGAGTTATCTAATTATCTACAGATAAACAAATCAGTGGTAGATTCCGAATGATATGATAGTTTTTATCAATCTACGTCAGTTTTTGTGGCCTTCAATGTTCGTAATAGGTCAGTATACCTTATTCTCAGCTAGAGTTTTATTTTTTATGATGCGGTTGGTCCCGCGCTACGCTCTTTTCGATTTTATTGCATTTCCATAAACACAGACCCTTTTTTCATCGCACGGTCCGAGAGCGTGGAAAAAAATCCACTTTTGTCAACGCCTTGATTGATATGGCAACCTTACCTTGTTTTAGCAATAACCCAGAGTCTTTCGATAGTATATATTTTTTCTTAAACGTCCTCTCGTACATTTTTATTTGGCACGTCGAACAGGTTTGACATATCACTAAATTTTGTAAGAAAAATTACTATTCCAAGGATTTTATACCGGTGGCCGGGCGGGAGGTGTTATAAATTTTCGACGTTTTTTTCTGGTGACTCAGTTCATTGTTGGGAATTGAAAGTTTTTGTGTACTTTATTTTTTAGTTGGTTGGTCTACCTGTGCTAGGCGCCAGTGGCTATGACATTTATGGGCAGGATATTGGGACAGTATTAATGTCGATATTAATAACGAGGAAACGACCTTTGTGGGAGATCATAAATATGTTTGATAGACTGGCAGGGCCCACTTTTATTGCTCTGTCAAAATACTTTTTTTTGGTAAGAAATGACAAAATGTTCTTTAGTTTTCTCGCCAATATAATTTCTACACTTCTTTTCTATGGTAAGCTTCGCAAAATGTATTACATATTTTAAATTCGATTAGGAGTACCTACCTAAGTAGGTACTTCATTCAACAATTAGAGGTACCCGTTCCCGTGGGAATATAGGGATAAAATATAGCGTATGTCATCTAGGAATAATGAAGCTTTCCACTGGTGGAAGATTTTTATAAATTAGTTAAGTAAATAATTTTGAGTTTACCCATTACAAACAAACAAGTAAAGTCTTTCCTTAGATGAAACCAGACACATGTGAAGTCACACGAAAATTATGGCCTTTCACAAAGCACATGAAATCATTAATAACCATTCACCAGTGCATCCTTTATTTATTTATTATTTATTAATTCTTTATTGCACATACAGCAAATGGCGGACTTAATGCCCTTAGGCATTCTCTACCAGTCAACCGGAAAGAATGTAAAGGAGAAGTCATCCTTTGTAACTGTTTTTGGCAAATGAAGTAAACGTTAATAAAATAGAGCGGTCAATCGATTTGAACGAGTGCGCGCTCGATTTCACGCGATGAAGCGGCACCAATCGATCCTCTATGCCTCTATGCCTCGCTTTACCAACCAATCAATCCTCCATGGGTCTATGCCTTGCCTTACTATTCACTAATCTCGTTATGCTACCGATTAATTTATATTTTTTATCGATTAGACCACATGCTTTTATTGACATATAAACGCTCCCGGAACTGTGCGTTTTAATTTATGTAAGACTTGAATAGTATTTTTTTTAAACTTATCGCAACCTGTCTTTATGATATAATACGTATTCTAAAATTAATGATAGGAAAGCTTTTTCTCCAATTAAGTTAAATAACTCCATTAGCTATACTGCGCATAAACATTGTAACCTTGATGTAACTTTTGGAGAGAGAAATAAACATGATTTATTATTATTATTATTCCCTAATAATATTATAATTAGTAAACTTTATTGTTTATCTAGATGTAAGTAAATAAGTAGGTACGTACTAGCCAACTTAAAGTAACTATGATAATAGTACATAAGTATAGTTAATGCAAATGTCTAAGAATTAAATTTCATATAAACATTTTTAATTTATAAAAAAGTGGCAGAGCACGACGAGCCATAGAGCCATCGCGGTGTTAACTTTAAATAAATAAAAAACACGCGAAATATATGTTATCTGACACAATAAATAAAATAAATAAATAAATAACTTTTTACATTCACACCAATTATCTAAGCCCATGTTAATTCCTCAATGTCTCAAGACTAAGGTCTTTGACCAGTGTGTGTTGCCAGTTATGACTTATGGAAGCGAGACGTGGTCTTTTACTATGGGTCTCATAAGAAGGCTCAAGGTTACCCAGCGAGCAATGGAGAGAGCGATGCTTGGTATTTCCCTGCTCGATCGAATCAGAAATGATGAGATCCGCAGGAGAACTAAAACGACCGACATCGCTCGAAGGATTGCTCAGTTGAAGTGGCAGTGGGCGGGACACATAGCGCGGAGAACCGATGGCCGTTGGGGCGGAAAGGTTCTCGAATGGCGACCGCGAACCGGACGACGTTCCGTGGGCAGGCCCCCTACAAGGTGGACCGACGATCTGGTCAAGGTCGCGGGAAGCCGCTGGATGCGGGCAGCGCAGGACCGATCGTTGTGGAGATCCTTGGGGGAGGCCTATGCCCAGCAGTGGGCGTCGTACGGCTGAAATGATGATGATGATGTTAATTTCATTAAGAAACTGTATCATGGAAAACTTGATAACGGATAAATATATACTTACTTAAATACTTTTTGTTTGTAAATACATACTTAATATACATAGTTAACACCCAGACCAAGACAAATAGACATGTTCATGCACACAAATATTTGTCTTGTTCGGGAATCGAACCCGAGACCACTGGCGCAGAAGGTGGGTAGTCTACCCCTGCGCCAAATCGGTCGTCACACGTACAATGAGTAAGACATTTTCTCGTTACACTAATCGGTCGGCGTTTGCGCGATTTATCGGTAGCAGCTCGCTCTCTGATTTAGAGCCTCAAATTGCACAGCTCGAGATTACACAGCGAGAGCCGAGAACATCATGTCTAGTCAACACTTGCATAGCTTTTGTATATCTGTATCATACTAAATTAATACAACTAGCGATCCACAACGGCTTTGCACGAGTCCAATGTAGATATTATTTACCTCATACTTAAATTACTAGCTGACCCGGCAAACGTTGATTTGCCATATAAATAAATTATTTCTAGAGATACTAATATCGCTATTAAACAATGGTCGGTGGTAGAAGAGTGACAATTAAGGGTTTTATGTAGGTATGTTTTTGTACCGAATCATAAAAAAAAACAAAAAAATTAAAGATTGGTCTGATTGAGGGTTTATCACTAAGGGATAAAAAAATTGATGACGACCTATTCTCAGACCTACCGAATAAACAAAAACAAAAACATAAAAATTGTTCAAGCTGTTTCGGAGGAGTTTAGTTACAAACACTGTGACATGAGAATTTTATATATTTATTAGGTATATAAACCTTCCTCTGAATCTCTGTCTATTGATGAAAACCGCATTAAAACCCGTTGCTTATTTTGAAAGATCTAAGCGTACAGACGGCAAGAAGCTACTTCAGTTTCATATTTTGTAGAGATGCTAACATCACACGATATTGACTATATTGTATTTCAATTATAATAGAGAGGTTATAACAACTTCGTTAAATTATTGCAAAGTGCTAACATTAAAACAAAAAACTTGCGAAATTAATGATAACTGACTTAATGAAACATTTTCTCTGCCACAATAATCGGTCGGCCAATTTATCGGTAGCTCGCTACCTGATTTAGAGCCTCAAATTGCACAGCCCGAGAATATACAGCGAGAAAATCATGCGTTGACTTCTATAGCTGTGTTACAAAGGATGTTTTGCAAAACAAATGCTAGTTTCTTAAATACTTAGTGTAAATTTAAACGTAAGTATAACTTATTTACTTAGGATCGCCAGTATCTTAGAGACCAATAGCTTTTATTATCTTTGTTTATACTCCATTATCTCTAGCTCAAAAATCTCATAGAAACATTCATTAGGTGAATGTGTTATGTGATACACGGAAGTCCCAGCTAGTTCCAGAACATACTTATGTAGTTTCAATATCCCCTACATGTTGTGATCAAATATTTTGATTATTTTGCTAAAACAGTATCCACATTTTCAGAGAATAACAAAAACATTCGTTTAATGTTTATTATAAAGCACTTATGTTCCGATATTAAAATCTGGTCAATTAAACATTAAGCAACTTGTGAAGTGGCAAGTAAACTACCGTATTACGTTTTAATCTGGCTTAAAATTCTCGATTGACAGTCGAGTAAAGTGCTTCACTACCGAACACGTCGTAACTAATATCGATTCAACAACAAAAAAGTAAAGAAAAAAAGTTTGTTTAATAAAAGAGTTCGTATATGTCGGAAAAAAGTTCGTAGGTATATCGAAATATAAAACATCATGGTGATGCTCCCGCTATTGACTTCCTCTCGACAATTAACATAGCAGGAAGCGCGGGCTGTCATTAACCCGTCAGCGGTAGCAACCGAGTGTTCCAAAAAGCATTTGACTTGATTCGCGATAGGGGTGGGAAGCTCTGGTGTTGCCAGTGATTAGATTACTGTTTGGTGTTTTTTTATTTAATAATAAATACCAATCATGAGCTGTTTCAGAATGTTGTTTTAATAAAATCAGCAGTTTTATTTTATCAACATTTTGTGCAGAATATCAGAATTTTTTTCAAGCCACATGCCCGATGGCAAAATCCATTCAAAATGTTACGCACTTTAAAATTTAAAGGTATTTTTAAGTCAAAAGCTCATTCATTATTAGTTGACTCTTATCTCAAGCCTCCACAACTTACAAAAAAGTATCGGTAGTTTTATTTCATACTTGATTTTGGTATCACGGGTGCAGCACTAACGAAATCACGGTTCGAGGCAACGTAATTAGGTTCCGAATGCTTTATAAATACAAATAAATAAAAGGAGCGGCGCGAGGTGGCAGCCAGCAATTTAGCGGGTAGACCCGGGGAGCTAAATTGTCGGGTTCCAGGGCCGTGTCTCTTTGACTAATGACGCAACTCCCGCGCACAGCCGACGGTGTTGCCAGCGTGCTTAAGCTTTTCAATTATTAATACCGGGAACATATGCCGCGGGTTATAAGGTGACCAATTTTTATTCAATATCCTCCGCTGTTAAATCGATGCCTTGTGTCTAGCACCCTCAAGTTTATGTAGGAGGCGTGTCACGGCCGTTCCCTCAGTGTTATTACAGCAGAACTGTATTGTTTCAAAGGCGTGCTGTTTCATCACGATGTATAATTGCATTACACTATAATTCAACGATAAAATTGTTGAGCAAAGCTTACTTATATAATAATTTATTTTAAAATACTTTTTGATTCAACGATAGTGATGTTTTGTGTTTCTTACATCGTATTTATTGAATTTTATTGGTTGAAAATAATAAAAATGCTAGTAAGGCGAGTGAGGGGCGGTCACGTTTTTCATTGTTTGTCGAGTCCGAGCGGTTCGATGTTCGATAATAGAAAGATTTACTCTCGACATTTCTCGAACTCGTAAGTAATTCCTATTTAACGGTACCTATTAAACCTTTAAATAAATTGGATAGCTGTTAGGGCTGCCGATCGAAACAGTTAATTTAGTGTTCTAGGTAATTGACTTATACCTATTTGATACTCGAAAATTTGTCTTTAAAATTTTCCTATTAGTCAAAAGCCACATATCATTTAACTCAAAGCCAATTAGTACCAAATCCATTTGAATAGCATATGCAAAGCTTGTCCAGACAGCCCTACGCATTCGGCGGTGTTTCGTCCCACGCGACTTCGCTACAAGCAACTGGGACCCAATTCTGGCTTCCGCGTCTCGCGACCGCAAATCAAACAAACGAGCATCGATCCAATCCTATTGGACCAGTGCAGTCCAATCAGACCAGTCCATGCATTCCAATCTGAATTTGGACATGTTCTGTATTAGCCTATTAGGCACGATAATTAGCTAATGTTCCATACACTAACTGGAAACATTGATAATGTCTGTGTCTGTCCTAGTCATAAACGTTATTATTGTAAAGGTTTATCAGAATACGTATACGCAAAAATATGTCCAGTTATTATTCTAATCTGTTGGTTACCTCAATAAAATTGATGATAGAAATGAAAAGATTTCAATTACAAAAAGGGTGAACACAAAAAATCCGTTTTACAACTTATAGGCAATTATAAAATTAAGGCAAAAAACAAGCTTTAGCAAACAAGGATTTATTTCACGATTGTTCAACACAACTAGTTAGAGACAAAAATCAATTTTCCGGAATAAGTATTCTTTTGAAATAATAAAGGTTGCATTGCATACACCGCATCGCGTATGTATCGCGCGATCGGGATCGGGAACGAGTCGTAATTGACGCAATTCGATATTATCCGCGATGTAAGATCACGCATCTGGATACGATAGCCTTATTGAAAGTGACAATATTTAACCACACTAAATGTATAATGCAGCTTTTTATTATCATAATTGTGTTTGTTTATGTTGTATGGGTGCTTTAACTCTACATTGTAGTGGAAAAATTGTTTCTTGGAAGCTGTTAAGGAAATATTATGATAATGAGTTGAATATCTTTTAAAGACCTTTAAAGTCATGGGCTTTTTTGTTGAAGAAAAATCGTGTACCTACCTATCTACCAAATTAATCACCACAATATTTAAACTTAGTCCTCCTTATTCCAAAACGTGGACTAAAGTTAGACCTGGTTTAAAACTGATGCTAATTCTGTCTTTCATTTGGAAAATGAAAGTGACAGCATCAGTTTAGTACCAGTTTTAAACCAGGACTATTTTAGTCCTCGTTTTGGAATAAGGGGGACTAGGTTTAAGGAGGCAATGTCTTACTATGCGTCACTGCCAGAAATTATTGATTTGCCGTTTGTGTAATAAATATTGCAAGAGTCTATGAAACCAAAAACATTTAAAACTTAATCTAAAAAAGCAGTTATCCCATACTAGCGCTGTTCTTGAGATAAGCCGGCTATGTATAGAGTGATCATTGTCCGAGCGTGTTAAAGACCGGTCCCGTGTAACGAGCGCGCCGCATACAATGGACCTTTTAGCGTCATGTGGACGCTTGTCAATCGCGTGTCGCGCTTCGTGAGTGCCGGCCTTTATGTTATCTAGGGCAGTTCCTACTCATTATATAATATTGTGGAAAATTTATGATTTTTCAGTGATTTAAATGGTGGTATCCATCAAAGTTTTTTTGGAATAGTTTTGCAATCACTGATGTAACATTAAAAATCTTTTTACACGCTACCATGAAGGTCTGTTATTGCATTAAACACAACGTATGGGACTTTCAAGATAAGATTTTACACAAAATATGAGTTAGCATTTACCACCAAAAAACCAACTTACTTACCAATAAAACAAAAAATTAAAAAAATTTAGAATCTACTACATAAGGCGAATCATAAATTGCTTGTTTGAAAATAAACATTATGCAAATTTCCATTCTCAGAAACAAAACATAATCGAAGGTCATAGCAAAAAATAGTGTATTAGTTTTAATATTAAACATCGTTTCACCACGTACAAGACTCGTTTACAAAGCTATGATAACAAAAAACGCGGCCAGTGAGTTCGATTCGTATGAAAATAAAACATATCCCGGACTGACGTGCGTCCGGCGTCACTTAGCAGCGCTGGAATGATGTGACAGCCAGAGCCAAAGCGAATTCCTTTTTCAAAAAGTTTAAAATTAAAAAAATAGAACCAGAATATTTCTGATTCTGTTCCATTGTGTTCGCGTTTTGGTAAAAATTTAAATGACCGTTCGGTCAGTGTCGTTTTTTCTTGGATCGGGATCTCAGGAGTCGGCGTTTAAATACATACGGTTTCGCGGTTTAGCGCCATGTTTTTTCCATTTTCTGCACATTTTGGCGCGCCGAATGCGGCCGGACGGTAGATTTGGCACGATTAAACCGCGGTGGTCGATAGAATGAGTTGTTAGTGTTAACATTTAGTTAACACCTTGTCTCGAGCTCATCTGGCTTAGTTCGGAGAGCTGTTTTAAATTTTCTTTCCTTAGCCCTTAAACATTTTTCTCCGACGAGGCGTTGCAATGAAACTTTTTAATGACATTATCTGGTGGTGGTCTTAAAAGTTGTTAATGTGTGTTTGCTTCTCAGATATTTAGAGTGGCAATATGAATGTATTTATTCAGGATTCAGGGCGGCCCTTCCTAACAATGCTACGCTTGTCGTTGCCGCCACGTCCAAACCAGGGTTGTTATACGATCATATTTATAATATACTCGTAATATTTTATTATCAATAACTGATTTAAAAACTATACTTTCTAAAATGACACTTTCTTACAACGCAACTGGAAACCGAAAGATTCTCATATTTTATTGTTTGATTACTATCATGAAACATAAATTGAATCAGATGCCAGACAACTTTTTTCCATATCCTTCAGGTATTGACGTGACCACGTGACTTTTAAACATGTTCCCTAGGTTTCGCTACTCTTTTTAATTGGCATTTAGTCTTAATTTAATTAAAAATGGTAATAAGTGGCTACTGGCAACCCTATCATAAGGACCGTGAATCAGGGCTGACACCGCCGCCCGGTGGTCCGCGCGTCACCGAAGCGCGTGCGCCGCTCTCTCCACACGGATTTCAGATATCGATTCGCATAAATATTTGGGAAAAAATTATGTTTAAATATTGAAGAAAAAGAACCGTGATACTTCGTTTTAAAGTGTAATACTCGCCTGATAAAACTAATGTTCTTAGAAAAAATTGTGACCACTTTGAGACAGGTCATAATTAGACATTACAATGAAATATTTTTTTTACATTAAAAGTTCTACAATGCTGAAAATTTATTCACCTCAATGGGTGTAGCTTCGTTTATTACCATAACACAGTTCTTTGAATGATTATTAAGCAATCATTCAAAGATCATCAATCATTTATTTAATTGAATACAAGATTAGAACTTTAAAGGCAGCAATCAGTACTGCTTCCGTCACTGCAAGAAAAAACAAGCGAAAATCCAACGCAAAAAAAAATCTATGAGCGCATAATCGTTATCGGCTAAGCGGCCATAGCGCTCGGTCGCTCCGCGCGTACGATCGCTCGAATCGCTCCAGTTTTGTTCATTTTGTTCACCAGCATTCTGTTTACCGCGTTTACCATTGTTCGGGCCCCATATAAATTGGCCCAGTCGTCGTACGGTGACAGGTATATTTGAGCCGATTTCGGACGATAATTAATCCGTATTGTTACTGAAACGGGCCACCCTTGTTCGCCGATACATCCCGCCCTTTGTCTTGCATTGACTTTAATTCGTTTAACGAATGTTAATTGTGGATTGTCAAGGAGCGAGAGAATTGCCTTTTTGGACTTTTACAAGGCATTTTAAGGATGCTTGAATGCCAAAACAAAATGAGAAGTATATGTATAATGTTGTTAGTGTTTTTAATTAAACTTTGTCTCGGTCTTGCACAGCAGAAACTGCTCGAGCCATGTTTGTTTAAGAGGGTTTTTCCCATCCGATCTCTTACAAACGCTCCCCTGTTTAACGTGACTATAAACTCTGATTTTTTTAATATACCCTATCATCATTATCATAGCGCATGGATAGACTGCGTCATTCAAAACCTTAACTTTCAAGTGTTTTAGCAACTCTTTGGCTGCAGGTGATAGTTGGTGAAACTCTGCTAAGCCGCTCGAGAAAGGGTATTGGGCAGTCCTCGACGTGGTGAATCGTCTGGTCAGAACCCCACACTAACAAGCTGGCGAGTCCTTCAGTCCCCAATAAAACAAGGAATCAGTTGCTGGCGTTTGGATGAAAATAACTCGTTTTTTTAAATCCCTTAAAAATTCTTTCGTTATATAAAATTATATAAAATACAATCACGAAAGTGTGCTCTAAAGAATATTCCTCTTAAGTTAACTATCATAAAACAAAAATGCCAACTTTTTACACACTTAAGTAATTAAGACTATGCATAACTGATACGGCATTACAGCTCGCTCGGCAAAACAATCGTCATAACTTGAACAAAGAAAACAAAGGTATAATACTCAGACATTCTATTTCACACGTTTATAAATAGTCATGAGCAAGCAATGTTTTACGGTAGAATTTAAATTGAATTTAACACCCCATCCTTTATTGTTAATTAAGAAAAAAAGTGCAGAATTGAATGAATTTAATGGTTCGCTCGTCGGCGAATTGACTTCGTGCATCAGTCACGTGGCGAACAGAAAAACTAAACGCACCTTACATCGCTAAAGAAAAAACGGCCTGGGGTAAAATAAACTTATCAATGACTAGCTTGACGCCCGCTGCTTAGTCCGCGTGCTATTCGGGGAACGCATACCTTCGTTTCATTCCCAAAGAGGTCGAATTTGTGCGCGCCACATTTCAGCTCGACCTATCCAGTAGTTTGGGCTGTGCGTTTAAAGGCACATAGGTATTATGACGTAGGCGTCCGTTAAGAAAGGATTTATTGGTTAATTACCATTACAGTCTGGCCGCTCAGAAAATGCGATCCTGACAGGTCGAGAAACCATAGAAAAACAACCGTTTCATTCAAAATTTACTCCAACGAAATAAGTAAACTACAGGATCGCATTATCTGGACTGTAGTGTCAAACTAAGCGTCTAAATTCAACGTAGTACATCAAATCTTCACTCCTCCGTTCGCGAAATGAGCTTAAAAATATTTATGCAGAGAATACTTACTAAATTTTTCATTTTATTAGACTTTTAAAGGGAAAAAAGTAACAATAAAGCTTTACATCTAAATGCCTGAACCTATTAACCTTCATCAGGCTTTCTACTATCGTATCAACTTTGGTTGAATTCGTAGTATTACACCTTAGTACTATTATATATTCTGTGGTATTACCACAGGGTTAGTATTACATTTCAGACTAGAATTAGATCAGAGTAGAATTCGTAGTAGAGATTATAAAGTAGACAATGTCTTTGAGATTCAAAGTATTTTTATGCATTTACAATCCAATTCTGTAAGTATAGGAAAAATGTGATAGTAAAAATTCCGCCTGAAAACTACTTGCAGGGCTTGTTTTTTACTATCACATTTTTTCTATAGACAATGTCTTTTTGAAATGGACAAATATATAGACAAAGTAGGTATTTTATTTTTTTAGATGTTGCAATTGTAAATAACAATTTTAATTGTAGCACGCTACTTCAAATGAAAATACAATTATTAAATGTACTGTATACTATTTCACGGCTGCTTAGGGTCGTGAGCTATTTGCAGTTAATTTGAACGATTAAATAATTAACAAGCTCAGAAAGGACTTTTTTATCAGAAACTTTTATTAAGTTAGTGGTGCAAGGAAGCTTTTCCTTTAACTACCTATTAATTAACCATGTAAAATGTAAAAAATACATAACTTAATTTGATAGTAGGGTAGTGTTGGTTAATGTTGTTATATCACAAACTGTAATTGCTTGTATATCATATTTGGTCAATAATAATCTATTATCTATAGGTAATCCTTAACGGCGGAAACATAGGTTCTGACTTTTATTCTTACCACAATATCTTTAAACTTTCATAACATTTTTATTGGCAATTGTAACTTACAGTTTACCGTCGGATGGCCTACATAAAATACTGCAACTAATTACAAATTATTCAATTCATCGGTAGAAACGTTTGAACCGAAAGCAGCGCCCGCGCAGGTGCATTCTGCATTACTCAAGGTGGAAGTCATTTTGGTTTATTGCTACTATTCCGCGGTACAACCCATTGTATTAACCCATATTTATTGTTATATCGGTACGTATATTATTACCATCAATTAATTTAAACTATAGTTGGAGTGTAACGAAATAATAAAACTTTTTAAAGTTGCCTAGTATTGGAGCGGGTTTTGTACCTATGTTTAATTCACGATTCCATTGTAACGTTTTTGAGGTGATAACGTCTTATAAATCGATGAACGCCACCGGCTGCACCCACGAAAAAGGATGACTTTTAAATAATTTTAATATCGATTTTTCGTTAATTGATAGAACCAAAGTAATGGAGTGTCAAATGAAAAATTATAATATGAAAAATAAATATGTAGTATCTTTTTAACGGTTGTTAAGACAAAATACACTTGATACATCTCATAGAGTTCAGCGGCATAAACTTGTACATCAAAGGCACATTACGTCAGTTAGGTTTTGAGCTGTCAGTGCGGCCGCGCGTGGCGCTACCAGAGCGGCGCGCGGCGTACGCATGACCCCAGCCTGATCTACTGTAAGGTATTTAGTGGTACGGTATTTACGGGTTAAGAGTTACGTAAAGATCGTGATTGTTATTTTGGTAATAGCTTTTTTATTTTTCAAAGTTGTTTTACAATGATGTTCTATAAAATGTAACGCAAGAAAGCACTATCAAAGCTTGTATATTATTATTGGTACAAGTATAGTTTTTGTCCATCAGCCTTATGTTGAACTTTGGTTGGCCATCGAATCACAGCGAATCATAATTTTGAATGAGTGTTTTATGTTTTATCACTAGCGGATCCTCGCGGTTTTACCCGCGTGGTATGTGAATATCGGGATAAAATATAGGCTATATCACAAGGGAAGAATGTAGCTTTCTAATGGTTAAAAAACTACCGGACCCATTTAGAAATGGGTCCAGTAGTTTCGAAACTTGTTCGATGCAAACAAACAAACAATCAATCTTTCGTCTTTATATAATCTTTATATAAATATTTCTTCTGTGAGTATGATTGTAACTGGACTCCTCCTAAACGGCTGAACCGATTTTAATGCAATTTTTTTGTGTGTCTTCAGGTGGATTCGAGAATGGTTTAGATTTACAATTTGGACCCGGTAGGTAGGTGGCGTGCGGTTGATAAGGCGGTACGAAGTTATTCGTTTGATCAGCTAGTATTAGTATAGATAAGTAGTTATTCCCAATAATTTTCGTTAAAGCCATAACGTAAAAAAAGGATAGAAAATGAGTATTAATATCCTATGCTAAGTCATAAAATGTTAGTTTTTTGATAATAGTTCAGAGTGTAAAAAATACTATTTAATTAAAAGCTTAACATGTTTTCGTGGTCTTAAGGTATGAACCAAGAACATTCAATACAAATAACTTCATAAGCAAAAAGAAATTATCCTAAGATAAACATTATTCAGTAAATCATATTTTAATTACTCATAATTGCTGGCATGCGTCGTGAATCAGTTACGATACGAGTTGATCGGCGGCGGACGTAGCGGCCGTCACAGCAGCTAGCTCTTGACGGCCGTGACAGCATCCCGGGCAAAGCCGCGTTTCATGCTTGTCTACTTTGAGACGGGCCAGGAGAACGCGAGAACCTCGACAACACATTCCGGTCAAGACCCAGCCTTATGGTCAACTAAAGCCTGGCCAGAAAAATAAAAAACCCTCGCAATGTTGCAGGAATGTGACGAACTAAATTTTACTACATAATTTGACATTTTGTGTATTTGAGTGGCGAAAGTGGCGCCTCTAAACCCAGATTTTTTTATTTCTCTGGTCAGCCTTTAGCTTTCTACCCGCGGTTTTTCCGCGTGAACTATACGATGTTTTCCCGTGGGAATGAGATATTTTCTGGGAATATAAAGCCTAGCCTATATGCTATTTGAGACCATATTCTATCTCTGTGCTAAATTTCATTAAGACCCGTTCAGCCGTTTAGCCGTGATTGAGTAACAAGATGAGGCTCTCGAAAGCCAAAAGTTTATCCTGCGATTAATTCGCGAGAGCGAGACCCCTTAATGATGTCCTCCCGTCTCACCCTTCATCGAGCCTTATCATTTCTCGTTAAAAAATGATCCAATTAAACGGCCCGCGAACCTCAATAAGTTACCGAGAGTTTAAAATCTCCCGCACACCCATTGTAATAACGTATGCGCCCTCAATATTAAATTTTAACAAGGTATTAATTAAAAAAACTAAAGCGAAATCTTTTAAATTTTCTCAGGACGAGTACGTCCCCCTCGCGTTATTTTATTTTTAATTCATTTTATTCGGCGTCGTTGGAGCGGGCGGTGCCGCCCACCGGTGATTTAAAATTTTGATTTATCGGCGCGGGCGCTTCGGCTTGGCTCTCCCGCTCGCCCGCGGTAATTATAAATATGACGCGGTGCTAAACTGTGCGAACCGACCCTCGACCCGGCGACCCCGTGCGACCATCCTCGCACTCCTGCGCACGGGATGGCCTGTGTGTTTATCTCTTACGTGATAATTTATCATAGGTACGCATTGCGTGTATCATTCGCAATCTGTGAGAAGTGCTTCAAGGTTTGCTTAACAACTTTAACTGCAAGTGTCTGCCCACAATCGTGCGATTTAGTATGTGATTCAATATTATGTATTTACTACGCCTACGATTTTCTTTTGATTGATTTATTATTTACTCATAGTCTAAATCTATTACCGAATTCTTATAGTTTGCTAAATACAATATTATCAGTAACACCGTGTATCAAGAAGTTGTCTTATGTTTACGCAGATAATCAGTATATTTTTAAGTTATCTACTTATTTGCAATACAAACTATATACCTACAAGTTAGAGGGGCCCGTCATAAAGTATTAAGTATGAAAAAAGGTTAGAAAATAAATCTGCATACAAGCTAGGTCAGGGTGCCTACCATCAACTCTTATTGCGGTTTTGTTTAAGACGTAGACTGATCTGCTTCGCTTATCCGTACCACGATTCTATTGCGTCAATGACAAACGATTCAGCGACATGTCACAGCCGCTTAGCTGTCATGAACTTATATTTGACTTATAACTCGTTTGAATTAACATGACACCTCCAGGCTATACCTATCCCTCTCACTCTCCGGGCACGACAGAATCGAGTAAAAGAGACGGGTAGAAGAAATAAGTGCACAAATCTTTCGTTCATGTAAATGAACGAAAGATTTGTGCACTTATTTCTTCTACTAACTGAATCGCTAATGCATTGGTGAATGTAAATTCACCAATGCATTAGCGATTCAGTTTTAAGAATAGAAGGTCATGGTAAAACGAAATAAAACAATATGAAATCTCACCAAAATCATCCTATAAAAAACTGACCAACTCTCGCTGGAGCTGCTTATTTCTTTACAAAAAGCGTTGAAATCTCTCAGTAAAGTCAAGCCAACTCTAATGTTCCTTTCTGCGATTTCATTATTAATATAGTTACGTTTTAATTTTATGTGACTTGGTAAATAAGGTAATATGGTCTTGATTTAAATAAGCAGCTCCAGCGAGAGTTGGTCAGTTTTTATAGGATGATTTTGGTGAGATTTCATATCTTTTTGCTAGGTAGGTATTACACATAAGTAATAAATACAGGTAAGTATACTGATTTATTTACTGCAAATGTAACTTTGTAATCCTATATATTTATATAGGACTAGCTTTTCGCCCGCGGCTTCGCCCGCGTGGACTGCACGACGTTATCCCGCGGGAATGTGATATTTTTCCGGGATAAAAAGTAGCCTAAGTTATTCCTTATTACATGCCAGTGAAAGTCCCGTCAAAATCGGGCCAGCCGTTTCAGAGATTAGCCGGAACAAACAGACAGACAGACAGACAGACAGACAGGCAAAAATTCAAAAAAAAATTATTTTGGTATATGTAACGTATATATAATCATATGCGTGTAGTAAAAAGCGGTTATTTTAATATTACAAACAGACACTCCAATTTTATTTATTTGTATATAGAGTATAGATTACAAAGTTATTTATGCAGTTGGTGTAACTAGAAATTATCCTAGTTTGTATAGTTTTCCCTTTCTGTGGCCATTAAACCCTAACTCTGTACCAAATTTCAGCTCTCTGAGTTTATGGGAAGTACTAGTTCTATTTTGATGATCATGAGTGAGTGTCATAAATGCGAAACTTTGCTTTCGCTTAACTTCGGAACTAAATGACCTACAGACTTGAAATTTTGGATTTTAAGTATGTAATTATAGCTTACTGGATGACGAATTTCTGCGTTCTGGTCTTATCCAGAGGTTCTCAAATAGGGGCCTGAAAATGCGGCGAAATGGTTCCAGTAAAGGATGGTACGGCAGTGTTTGCTTCGCGCTCGACTTGGCGAGGGCACTGCCGTGCCCCCAGATTAATTTTATGAATCTATTCTGAATCGCACCAGCTTTGAATCGCTTTCATATAGTTGATGGTAAGCACCCAGGTCAGGTGCCGCTAAAAATACAACTCGCGCCCTCTTACCTATTATAAAATAATAAAATCGGCAATCGAACTAGTGCACATTTAACTGGCCGTCCAAGACAGCTGCGGCTCTTTACGACTTCCCCGTGGCAGCTTTACCAGCGGTCGACCCATTCATTCCATCGCACCTGTTCTGTTTGATTAATTCATATGGACTATCGCCGTGTCATATAATTGTACAATTATCCACATGATTCGCGATAAACGACCTCTTATTAACTCACAATGTAATTCCGCAAATGAACACATTTCCAAAAGAATGTCGTGTCCTGTTCTCTCTTCCATTAAAAGTTTAAAACGCAATTCGATGAACCAACCCACTATATACACGTCTAACTGTTAATAAAAAAATGTGAAACGTTCCTTTATTGATAAAAATATTGCTGATTTGTATCTCTAAATTCTTACATCACGAGTAGCGAATAGAGAAAAAGCAATAAGTATTTCTATCGTTTATTTATACAATGCAATTTATATCGATGATCGTTATCGGTAAACTGCTTTATATTAAAAATTCATTTTTGATTTGAAAGCTGGAATAGCGAACAAGTCCGGCAGTAAACGGTATAGGACTATGACTTCTTGGTTACAAGTTGAATGCCTAGGAGCTTACGAACTGGTTGTTGTTTTCCATCTAGGGGCACAGTGGCGGAGGCCCGTACATTTTTCATATGGAGGTCGACACTGCGTATGATTCGAGGGGCTTGTGTGTCGCCTTGTGTGTCGCCTAAGGACTCGTCCGCAGTGTCCTCCCCATTCAATGCAAATGGCGCGTTATAAGAAGCGATCCGAGGCAGAATTACCAACGTTTAGTCGCCTCGGGTACATAATTTCGAGTTGCTTTGTGATTTCACCGAACTCCCGTCTTGTTCGGGTAATTTAACTGCAACTTATCAAATTTGACATTTCATACCGATTCCAGTTAAGAAAAGACCGTAAAACAGCTTTATGATTTTTCACAAATGCTTCTGTAAAGTAATACAGATTCTTTATAAGTAAGTATAAATAACTTATTGGCGAGAAAAGTATATAAAACTAGCTTTCCGCCCGCGGCTTCGCCCACGTGGACTACACGACGCTATCCCGCGGAAATTTGATATTTTTCCGGGATAAAAAGTAGCCTATGTTCCTCTCCATGCTACAAAGTATCTATGTCCCAAATTTCAGCCAAATCCGTTCAGCCGTTTTAGCGTGATTGAGTAACAAACATCCAAACATCCAAACATCTAAACTTTCACATTTATAATATTAGTAGGATAAATAAAAAATATGCTTGAAGTTTAGAATAGAAAAACATAAAATTATATGAGGTAATGTGCATAATAAATAATTTCAAACTTTATTTCCGATGTGATTGCGACGCGCTTTGGAGAACACGGCGCAGTGCTACCATCGATCAACGTCCGACCAAACTAATTAATTCCTCAGCCCACGAACAACGTCTTTCACTGCAAATAGTCGTGATGTATCTAGTCCGATGTTTCGATAAAAATACAATTTTATTTCGTGGTCTATTTCAATATAAGAAAAGAAATTTGGCATCACAAACGAAGCGGCGGCGTGACGTCGGCGTGTCGATTACGAGGCGAATGTATTGCGATGGTAATCTCGATAGCCGACTGGCGGTTTGATGTGTCAATCCGGCCGCGCGTCGATCCCTATCGCTCGATAGCTCCTATTGGGCAACCGACACGCTTTGTTATCCTAACGGAATTAAAAAAATGACGGGAGAAAACGATCGGCATCGCTTCTTTGCATAGAAAGCTCCGGCCAATTAAAGGTTCACACGAGCGGTTGCACGCTAATCGAGTCATACGTACGACCGGCTACGGCAGCGATCCGCACACAAATAAATCGTTACGCGAATTTCCCAACATGGCTTCCGCGCCGTGGCCAATGGGAGGCCGGGGCGGCGCGGACCAACGCTGCATCTTCGTGTGAAAATTTAAAAAAATTACCACCATCGTATTCATTTTTATGATCACTTCGGGAGATATTCTGCACTCGGTTAGGATAAACTTTCAGTGGCACGCACTCGTTTGCAATAACACAAATTTCTACCGACAAAAGTTTCTTCGTTTCTGGTTTTTATGTGGAAATGAATTCTGGTTTAGATGTGAAAATTGATATTTAGATTTTAATCTTTAGGCTTATCTTCAATTGTGAGGTTTTATAAGATCCTGAATTGCTTGTCCATCGCAAAAATTCGTATTTAAAGAATTTTCATAGAGAAGACGGCCTTATGAATATATAAGTAAACTACGATAACACGTTCAAAAGAACCGTCCCGCTACGTCAAAGTTTTGTCGACCCTTGCTCTATTCGAGAATCCTGCGATATACATACCATCTACATAATGTACCCACACCACGAAACCGCTTCATCGCCGCACTGAAACTAGTGTGGTGTGAGTGAACACGATGAAAATCTTTATTTTCACGCTCTATCTCTCTTTATCTAATCGCCCCGGTCAGATAAGGACGGAGCGCCGGAAAAACTGGCGCGGGGCGAGGAGTAAAGGCTACATCGATTCCGCGCTTTCACTGCTAGGGGCCGTGTAAACCTTTAAAAACAGCGGTTTCGCCGCGCGATTGTGATCTCTAAGTTAGTATCGGTAAGTGAGGTATTCGAACGCGTCGGCAGCCCTAGTAAATGGATTGCCTCCCCCTTGGGGGTTCTCGTAGTGGGATCTAGATGTCGTAGATAGGCTGATAGGCGCAGTGGTGTGCGTGGCGGCCGCGTCGCGTCGGCACGCCCGGCGCTAGTGTGCGCATAGGTTTGTATTTTCCGGCTAAAGCTGTGTTGGGGACGTAGAGGGCTGTTTCCGGGTAGGTTAAATTTTGCTTGTGTTTGCAAATATATGAGGGGTAGGTAGCCATCCCTTTTTGTAATATAATTTTATGTTTAAGCATAGATAGGTAGATTAGGGAAGACGGAGGCTGTGATTTGATTTGATTAGGAGGTGTTCGCAGCACGGAGGGGAGATAAGAATGATTGGATCGCGGGGAGGGTTGTATGGAAATATGTTTTTAATGTGGATGGTTTATTGAATTAGCGGAGTTTGTGAAGTGACGCGGGATTAATCCGTTTGATGCGTTCGCTGGTGATAATTATTAACTGTATGCTCATTCGGTTATTAAAATCTCATATTAACTTTGTTGAATAAATTGAATGGATTTTGGGAACAGATTGAAGGGAACAGGTTGATGTTTGTTGATTTATTTATGCTGTTATGAAGTTTATTGACAAATGAAGTCTGAAAATCAGTTTCAATCGAATTGCTAGTTTAAGGTGTATCGATGAGCTCAGTGGCGCCGCCAATGGAAATAAATCAATTTCATTTTATTAAAGGCTTGGATTAAAAGTTTCGGTTATTTCGCGCAGGTGAAAGAGTGGAATGCATTTTATAAATATACTTTTGAGAACTCAAACTTACGCAATAAGTCGTGAATCTCAATAGTGCCAAAAGTGGCCACATTTGGCAATATCGAGATCCATAACTTGGTACTCATATTTGAGGCCATGAAAAAACAATTAAAAATTGCATTTTGCTCTTTTATTTGCGCGAAATAACCGAAACTTTTAATCCAAGCCTTTAATAAAATGCAATTGATTTATTTCCATTGGCGGCGCCACTGAGCTCATCGATACACCTTAATGCATAATCCGTAATACTTTGATGATTGTTTACACGAGAAGGATTTAGTTATTGACAAGTTAAGTACCTACATATATTATATTATGTAATGCTGTACTTATACAGGGTGTTAGGGGCACCGTTGCAAAAACTTTAACCATGGCTTCAGACCATCATGCTGAACAACGTACAGCAAGAATTTTTGTCGGAAATGAAAAAAAATATTCAATTTATATACAAACTTAGCAACTAATCAGGACATTTTGTATGGAGAGTCGAATTTTTTTTTCATTTCCGACAGAAAATCTTGCTGTGCGTTGTTCAGCATGATGGCCTGAAGCCATGGTTAAAGTTTTTGCAAAGGTGCCCCTAACACCCTGTATGTCATATAAGAACAGCATTGATTTTTATTCAGATGTTGCTTGCCGCCTTTCTGTCAGCTGTTATCGCAATAATGATGTTATCATTATTAGACGGTGTAAGACACTACATATAGCGCCATCTTTTAAAAATACACCACACATTTTTAATTAGTACAAAGATTTTTGGGAATAATTATATAGCGGCCATGAGTACGAACAACTTTTACTATGGGGACAGCCACGGGATCGCCAAAATAATCAGCTGTTCCGTAGAAAAGTACAACATCGATTCGACTAAAATGTAATAGAATAGCGAATAAGTAGCCGATTTCTTTTCGCAATTTCATGGCTAGCCCAATAGTTAAAAATGTTCGTAAGTATTGCTGGACAATGGACATCTCCTAAAGTCGTAGCAGTACTACGCCGTAGTACAAAAACTAATTAAAAAATATTCTTATATAAATCGCAAATATCAAGTTCCTTATATTATCCTTTATTATTCATATTCACTGCTTTAGGGAATAGGGTTTGTGAAGATAAACTGGCCACTTATTTCGGTCAGCGGTCGTACTTCCCGGCTCGTTTTCATGCCAAAAACAACAAAGGCGAGTTTTGTTGTGACAGACACAAAAGGCCCTGTTGTTGCCGTGGCGCATGCTCCTTTGAGTTTACACTACACTGAAAATTAAAGTACCACCATGACAATATGACAATATGCACTGGATATCGCTGTTAGCCACTTTTTACCTTTGTCGGTATGTTTTCTATTAGATTTGTCGTTTTTTTAACCGAAGCCTGTACGATATCGATCGGGAATGTCGTTGACAGTGAAATGGGTTTAACAATTAATAAAACTCTTCGGATCGGTACAAGTGCGCGCATACTATGCATTCCTAATTTGGGAATCCTGTTTTTATTGATTTTGTCCTTATTAAGTTGACAGGGTGGTTGATATATTTTTCCCATGGCTGTCATTGCTATTTAGCTATGCGTTTTACGGAGAATCTAAATGAATTAGGATTTAAATGTTTATTATGCTTTCTGGAATATTGAAAATTAGATAAATGATCACAAAAACAAAAGCTTGAATGATTCATACTTAATACAATCCATTCAGTGGACCAAAATATTTCTTTTTATTTTTTATATTTTAGCTTTAAAAATTATAGGGTTGTAGTCATTCGGGATTTCGCGGACGGCCGCTAGTTTAATATAAAAAGCAATAATAAAAAATACAAAACACTTATTTATTCAAAGTACACACGGCGGCACATCAGACTATACTTACATGTTGACCTTGAGACCGTCTTTTTGCCCTACGCAATAAAAGCTGTTATCGCAATTCAACTGTTGTAACTTGATGTGCTGTTGAGTGTACTTAACTGCATGATCTCATATTATAAAATTTTTATGTATGAAAAAATACTTACATCTTTCTTATTACCCGACTGCGAAAGAAGGAGGGTTATTTTTATTTGCATTTCCTAGACAAAGAGACATAATATATTGTTTATCAAAAATCTTTTGCTTCACTGAATGGAGTGTTCTTCATTCAGTTTAAGTAGTAAGTATTTGTAATGGGTGTACGAGTACTTAATAGCGAAAATTTTCAAACTGTAAAAAGAATATCTAACACAGTTTACTATAAAATAGTAAATAATAATATACAATAAATCGAAGACAAATAAAAAATTAATAGCACCATATAACAATGCGTAGCCTATTAAAACGTTGTTCCTTCGCACAACTAAGGCCCGTGACTCCACAGCGAATGACCTGAATAAAAAATAATCCACCTCGTAAAATTTACGAGCTTTCCAGCCATTTCAGCGTTTGAGGAGCGAAAGTAATTCGCTCATAAAATTACGAGTAAACAGCCGTTTTTTCATTGGAGTGAACCACCCTGGGGGCGGTTGACTCCTGTAATCGGCTTAGGGCCCCGCGGTCCCCCTGGGGGACACTAGGGGGCCCTGATGCATCCGCGATTTGATGGGACACCTTATCTCTAGATTATAAAATCGGTTCGGCGTAATTGAGTCGTAAAGTACCAAGTTAATTTCGCCTCATGTGTATGCAATGTTAAAGTTATAATGACGTTTAAAATAAATTGTACTTAAATCGACTCAATTACGCCGAACCGATTTTATAATCTAGAGATAAGGTGTCCCATCAAATCGCGGATGCATCAGTTGTGAGACGGGTCGATTTTTTCAAAATACTTCATTTTCCATTTTTAACCGACTTCAAAAATTGAAAAGGAAAATTATCTATTCGTCGCGTTTTTTTTATATGCTTGTACACCGATTACTCGAAGACGACTGAACCGATTGAAATGATTCAAACGTTATAACATCAGGTATTTCCCAACTTGGTCTCATTTTTTGAAATTTTGAAATCGGTTCAGTAGTTCTTAGGAAATCTTGAAAATACTTTCGTTTTTGTTACAACTTCATATGAATTTAAGACGGATGTTCAACTATCATACCTATTTACCAGGATATACGAAAATTGCCTGCATGATGCACTAAAAAGAGTGAAATAAAAATTATTTTTATAAAAAAATAAAACTGCCTTCAAATAAATCCACCTAAAAGTAAGAAATAATACCTCTAGTAACGTAAGTACTTTGAAGTCGGGCGTGAAACCTGTAATTTTTTTGTTTTTTTGTGTTGTTGTTTAGACCCGTCCGACTTCAAAGTACTTAATTATTACTTCTTATTACTTATTCAATAATAAAAATAGCATTGTGAATGCAAAAAAGTAAAAATTTAGCTCAGTTTAATATATTTTTAATTAATCATATCTTTCATATACTTATACCTAATACCAAAACTAAACGTTCAGCTAACATTCGCTTCGTCATGACGGCACTGTGGGATTAGTGTGGCCATATAAGCATCGAATGACTTTTTCTTCCCACAATCCGACGGTCATATCTGTCATGAGCGTTTGTTTTAAAAAATGTAGGATATCAAATGTTTTTATTTTTTTCCCCTATAAAAGGACGGCGATTAAAGTGTAGTTCTCAGAAGGCGCAGGTTAAAACATTGCCTAACGTTAATGTGTTGACTAAATCATTCGTAACAAAGTTAATGTTTTAAGGCTTTTATAAATCCTGCTTATTCGGTGTTTATTTTGATCTGAAAATGCATTATTTTTTGTGAACAAATATTTGCCGACATCGCACACATTGATCTAAATCTGAAATAAGTAGGTAATTCAAGTGTCAGTTTACGCATTTCAGAACCAACTACAGCACTTAAACACAAATTGCCCCGGAGATCATCGAACCTACAATGTAATACATTGTAGATTAACATTGCCATTAACATTAACGTTAGGCAATGTTTTAACCTGCGCCTTCTTAGAACTACACTTTAATCGCCTTTTTTTATAGGAAAAAATAAATAAAAACATTTGATATCCTACATTTTTGAAAACAAACGCTCATGACAGATATGACCGTCGGATTGAACGACTCCGTAGCTCAGTGGTTAGAGCAGTCGCCCGGATAGCAAAAGGTCTATTTTTATTATTGAATAAGTAATAAGAAGTAATAATTAAGTACTTTGAAGTCGGACGGGTCTAAACAACAACACAAAAAAACAAAAAAATTACAGGTTTCACGCCCGACTTCAAAGTACTTACGTTACTAGAGGTATTATTTCTTACTTTTAGGTGGATTTTTTTGAAGGCAGTTTTATTTTTTTATAAAAATAATTTTTATTTCACTCTTTTTAGTGCATCATGCAGGCAATTTTCGTATATCCTGGTAAATAGGTATGATAGTTGAACATCCGTCTTAAATTCATATGAAGTTGTAACAAAAACGAAAGTATTTTCAAGATTTCCTAAGAACTACTGAACCGATTTCCAAATTTCAAAAAATGAGACCAGGAGCTCTATTTTTGAATCACTCGTATGACACCGAGTTGCCGCATGCGACATAAGTCGCACTCGTCTTCCAAGTCGCATGGTCGCATGACGCGCCGATTTTCCGTATTGTTGAATCGTTCGTTTCCAGTGCTGCCAACATAATACAATATGTCGGGTTTTATCCGTTTCACGCAGAATTTAGAAAAACTGGTAACTTCCGCAACGAAAACGGAACGTAATATTTATGTTTAAAAAACTTTTTTGACTGTCAATCAATGTCACAACATAAGAAAAAACTGTTGTGATTGTGAATTGTGAATTTGTGTTGCACTTGCACCGCATTTTTAAGTTGTTCCTTCTTAAAGTATATTTTGTGCTTTTAGTTTTGCGACTATGTCGTCAAAACAATAAATTGTTTTTTACTAACAAAACGAAAAGATTTGCTTGTTTTCACAAACTTGACAAGAACAAGTAACGTGAGATGGGACACACGCATTGATTTTGACAGTTATTCTATCGCTCGCCTGTCTGCAACGAGTGGGTAGGGGCACTCGTTGCGGTCGAGCGATTAAAAAATACGGAATTTCAGATTCCGAACGAAAATCAGTAGAAATCGAGCGCTCGTCTCGACCCGAGTGATTCAAAAATAGAGCTCCAAGTTGGGAAATACCAGTGCCCGTAGTGTAAGTTTTTATGTCAAAAAACGCAAACTATTTCGATTCCGTATTTATGTCAATTTGTATGAAAACTGTATTAGCTCCTCTAGCGGCGAGTAGCGCGCTTATATAGTTTTCATACAAATTGACATAAATACGGAATCGAAATAGTTTGCGTTTGCTTGACATAAAAACTTACACTCGGGGTACTGATGTTATAACGTTTGAATCATTTCAATCGGTTCAGCCGTCTTCGAGTAATCGGTGTACAAGCATATAAAAAAAAACGCGACGAATAGATAATTTTCCTTTTCAATTTTTGAAGTCGGTTAAAAATGGAAAATGAAGTATATTGAAAAAATCGACCCGTCTCACAACTGATGCATCCGCGATTTGATGGGACACCTTATCTCTAGATTATAAAATCGGTTCGGCGTAATTGAGTCGATTTAAGTACAATTTATTTTAACCTCTCCTGTACCGGCGCTTGAATTCAAGCGCTCAAAGTTTTTTCGAAAAACGAATATATAATTTTTTTTATAAGGCTCAGATCCGTATAAGTGGGAGCTGGTTGTGAGACGGGTCGATTTTTTCAAAATACTTCATTTTCCATTTTTACCACACTTTTATTAGCTTCACTTGTAACTAAGTCACAATGTAAGAAAATCTCGGAATTCAATTTTAACCTACTTCTAATTGTCGTATTGATTTGAAAGTTTGAAAGTCTATATGAATCCGATGACAATACAATAATTTGCTACTATCGAGCTGATCTGATGATGAAGTCTAGAGGTGGGCAATAGTACTCTTCAATGGCTGCTAGGAAACCCCTCGAGTTTAGGCTCATTTGTTTTGTTCTGATGAGACCTATTTGCTACACTTAATGGTGAGATCCTGATGATGGAGCAGGTAGAAAGTCAGTGGCACTCCTTAATGACAACTAGAAAACCCCTCGAGTTTGGGCTCATTTTTTTCGTTCTGATGAGACCTATTTGCTACACTTTGTGGTAAGGGTCTGATGATGGAGCAGGGAGGAAGTCAGTGGCACTCCTTAATGACCACTAGAAAACACCTCGAGTTTGGGCTCATTTGTTTCGTTCTGATGAGACCTATTTGCTACACTTGGTGGTGAGGGCCTGATGATGGAGCAGGGAGAAAGTCAGTGGCACTCCTTAATGACCACTAGGAAACCCCTCGAGTTTGGGCTCATTTTTTTCGTTCTGATGAGACCTATTCGCTACACTTGGTGGCGAGTGTCTGATAATGGAGCAGGGAGGAAGTAAGGGTTCGGTTCGCGCATCTGGTAACTAATAGACTCTACTCGAATTTGTAAAACTAAATACAATGACATACAATCACGCCTTTGAGTTATAATGTTTACGGGGTGGGCAGACACATGAATGGACTGTGAAATCGATTACCATCTATCCATAGCTTTCCATTTATTAAACTAAAAAGTAAAAAATAAATATGTAGTTTAAAAAACTAAAAACACACTTTTATAGGAACATACTAAAAAGTACAAAATAACCGTCTATTCAGAAACTGAAATTAAAAAGCGTGGTGCGCCCTTTGCAAAGCATGCATTCAAGTAAGTAGGTACTTAATATTGACAACGCGCACCACGCTTTTTAATTTCCGTTACTGAATAGACGGTTATTTTGTACTTTTTAGTATGTTCCTATAAAAGTGTGTTTTTAGTTTTTTAAACTACATATTTATTTTTTTTCTCTTAAAGGTTCTTTGAATTACTGCGTCCACAGTACAATTTGTCTGCTTTTTGTTATTGAATATTTAAATTCTTTTTATAAATAGTTAGGAGGAAACAGTAAGTACTAAGTGAAATAGCGCCGGTTTATAGACAAAAATCGTTAACTTTACGAAAACTTACATATTTATTGTCTAACTAGCGGCCGCCCGCGGTTTCACCCGCTTGGCTCTCGTTCCTGTGGGAATATCGGGATAAAAAGTATCCTATGTGTTATTTCAGCTTATAAATTTTATCCAGATCTGTTCAGTAGTTTTTGCGTGAAAGAGTAACAAACATACCAACATCCATACTCACAAACTTTTGCATTTATTATGGAGTAGGATTTTGGATTGGAAACCAACATTACAACTTCGCTTATGAAATAATATTCTGAGCTTATTAAACTATTAACTCAAATTATGACTTCTTGTTGCAAAATCCTCATTCGGTAAAAAAATCGTAAATACAAAAAGGTTTCAAATACAATATAAAAGTTTAATATTATCATATTTGTATACCCAGTCCACTTAATATCGTAGAACACCGATATACAGTCACGATAATCTCTGTTGTTCGGTCCTAGTCGCCGAGGCCGACTCGAACACTATTCGATCCGTACAGAGCTTTTTGTCCGATAAATGACATGACAAATTAATGGATTTATTATGAGTCGGATCGCGTCCTCTTTTATTTTCTCGTGTTAGGACGAATGCATTTTTAATTGAGTGGGCCACTTTTGTGGACTGTATAAAACGGCCACCGGCCACCGCATGCCGTGGATATTTTTTATTTGATTGACGGGTAGTAATGGCAGGTGCGTGGAGCGATAGCTACCTACCTCAGTTTTTCGATTCAAAATGTTCACTTTTTGTGTGTCGCCCCGTTTGCGACTCGATTTTGTCGTGTTTTATGTTGATTGTTTTACCCAAGTTAATGGCCTACTAAATTTCATTGTGCCGTTGTACAAAGCAAGTTTTTGTGCGACAAACTTTGTTTTAATAAATGTAGTATCACTCGGCAGGTGACTTTGTAATGTGCTTGATGATTTTGGCATCGGAATTCTGTTACATTATGCTGGGAAAAAACTTTGTATCGTTGATTTATTATTCAAATTGCCGTTAAAGAATTCTATACATCCTCGAACAAGGAAATGCATGCTTTTTTTGTTTATGCATCTGCAAATACACATTACATATAGTTAATAATTGAGTTTTAATGATGAAAAGATGTATGGCATTCGCATACTAAATATCTATGTCAGTATACCTACTTTAATTTAGGACGTTCTTTGAACATGAACACATTTTTTCAAAATCCTGTAGACTTTGACTATGACTTAGACAGTAACCTCAGCCTGTCTGATTTACACCAATTGAACAAAGGATTAAAATTTGGGATGCGATAACTCCTTTCATCATTAAATCTCACTTTTTCCACTTCCCCCTTCTTTTGTAAGTTAAAGTAGAATGACTGATTGTTAACATTTGCAGTCGCTGCAGAGTGCGGCGCGGCGGGCCGGCACCTCCTGTGCCAACTGCAAGACGACCACCACCACGCTGTGGCGGCGCAACCAGAACGGGGAGCCCGTGTGCAACGCCTGCGGACTGTACTACAAGCTGCATAATGTGAGTACCTACTTACTTTCTTCTAGGCTGATGCCTGATGATGATTCATCAAAATACACCTCAAGCAAGATTACCGGGGCATAAGCATCTTTCAAAGATCTCTTCTCCGGACAGTTATGCGCTGCCTACATCCAACGGCTTCTTACAATTTTAACCAGCTCGATGGTTCATCATAAGCGCAGAAAATCGACAAGTACGTGGTCGCCATCGCAGAACCTTTATAACCAAAACGCAATCCGTTTTCTTGCTAATACTTGTAACACTTATTTACTGTTATTTTTGCAGAGCAAGTTGGTAACGAAAACTAAATTTATACGTAAAATATTGCTCTTCATTTCCAAATTATTCCTATACAACTAAATATACCAGTTACCCCAAAGCAATATTAACACCCGTGAATTCTCTAAAGCGATCAGCAAATATTACAAGCGATTTTTGAGCGTCATCCCCTCGATCCTCTAATCTCGGTCCCCAGGGCCCGGGAGTCAACAGTGTCTTACTGACAGATAACGGGCCCTCGCCCCTCGGCTAATGTGTCATAAAACCAAATACGATTGTCTCAAATAAATTACGAACCCAGATAACATCACTTAAGGTTAAATGAACGATACTATCTCGCTGCATTGGTTAACTTTTGCAATGTGACCAGTAGTTTTGGAAAGTTACTGATCTGAACAAATGCTCTACAGATATCTTAGCTACCATACCGCTACTTAAACCTCTTAATTAGATATTGCGATAAAATATGTCGTTCAGTTTTTGTTTCTTAAAAGCGATCAGATAGGGGATTTAAAAAAGAACCTTGTTTTGTCCTACAAAAATGAGTACAAGCAGTTTTCACAACAAACATGAGAAACGAAACTCTTTGGTACAGTCATTTGTTTCTGATATTGTTTCACCATAAAGCTCAGTTTGTTCTCACGACTCTTACAGCCCTGCGTAGAAAGCAATATATGCAAACGCTCTTGATACATTCGGAGAAACGCACGCTTTTAGACTGGGGAGCAACAATGACAAAAATTAAATGTCAAAGCCCCTTCAGTAGCCCTCGAGATTTTTTCATTTGTAATGTATACTTTATTGCCACTCGGTAGTACAAAGCTGCTCTGAATATTCGGAAGGAGCTACAAAGGAGCGAATGGGAGTGCCTTTTACTTCAACTGTTGAAAGCATAATGATGGGAGTACAATACCGGGGCAAAGCAGTAGCGTTGTCAAATCCCGCACCCGCCTCCTCATACATATTTATAAGCTATGTATGATATTCGCTTTAACGTACACACCGAAATGATAATTTATCACAATCTGGTTTTAAGAATTAATAAGACGATCTTTTATTTTGTTTTGACTAGACTACAGTGAGATAGTAATAAGTAGACTAAAGTATGTTTAGCGAAAGAGGTGATGAAAATTTTATGAGTTGTAAGTATCGAGTTAGTTCAAGAGAAGCAGCAAAAGTAGTCATTGATGTTTTGGTTTTATTAAAATTATCGAATTTGTACGTTTTCACATCATATCTAAGTAAATCTTATTCATCAAAAACACAGTAATTTACGATCCTGCCACGTCATTTGAAGAAACCAAAAGACTAACAAAGAAGTTTTACTAAAATGCGACAACTTTTTGTTATCAAAATTTGTTTCTTCAACAATATGCTCCATCTGTTTCTCCCAAATTGTGATACATTACAAGTACAGTTGAAGGTACTTAAGGAACAATATGTAAGTAAACACTGCAACAGTGGGCCGAGGCGGGTCGTGATCGATTTCACTCAAAAAACGCAATTCATACAACAAAGCGCGCGCGCACTGTGATTTACCGACGTCACCCTCGTGTACTGTGACTCAGTAGTTTGATACTTTGGTATTAAAGTATAAATTGTAGTTTCGTTAGCTTTTGGCCGGGGCTTCACTCACCTTAAATATATACAGTTAGATCAAATAATATAATTTTGTGCAGTGTCCGCCCGCGAGATCTTTAAAACAGCACCTGGGGCCCGATTCTCACGCATTCGAAATTTTTCAGTGTGGTAATTTGTATTACGAACAATTTGTTTGTGGTTTCTATTGAAAAGATAGAACGTTTCAAACAAACTTAACTGTCCCACATGTCAACAAATTCATTTTGACAGCTAAGTTCGTATACGAACATCGATTGGTCTGTATACCACTCGTTGCATTCGACTGGTTTTCGATCGAATTTTTTCGATTGTGAAATTCTGATAATACACAAACTGTGTTATTTTCTAAAAATATTTGAATTTCGAGCATATAAATGTGAACTTTTCTCGATTGCCTGAGAATCGGCCCCCTGAACCAAATTTTTGTTTCAAACCGTTCTCGAGAAAACTTTCCTGAACCAAATCGGGTAACACAGAAGGAAATAGTAAATAAGGATTTTGTTAGTGAAGCTTGTTTATTGCAGTCAACCTATAGTGCACAGCACAGCTGCGCCGGTAAGAAAATTCAAAGAGAGGTGTCAAATAAAAGGTCTAAGTGGGAAATAAATAAATTAGCGAATAATAAAATGGTTACAGATTCAATAGCACAATACAATTAGTGATACACAGGTATAAGAACTAAATATAGAAACCTAAAACTTAATGCATTGACAATCCTTATAATATTAAGTATTTCGTTTTAATGAATAACACGCAAAAAATTTCGTTTTAATGAAAAACAAAAAACTGTTTCCATCGCACTAGCGATGGAAATTATGAGGGAAAGGATGGTTTTTAGTAGTTTCCAATTAGGTAAAGCTTTAGAAACTTTTGAATATAAATAATACCACAATCATAGCTAAAATTATCACAATAACACATGAAAAGCAAACATTATCCACCTTATCTCAAAACGTGGACTAAAATAGTCCTGGTTTAAAACTGGCACTAAACTGGTGCTGTCACTTTCATTTTCAAAATTAAAGACAGAATTAGCATCAATTTTTAACCAGGTCTAACTTTAGTCCACGTTTTGTAATAAAGGGGTATTAGTTCAAGTACTTCTATGACAAAAATGCAAAAAATATTCAAATATCAAAACCAATAATTCGTCTAACAACACACGAGCAATCTTCAAGTATGTTTACTCAAAATATCCTCTATAGACCCTTTTCGATCGAGAACATAAAAACTTCTAGTCCATAAGGGCTCAAATTGCCCTTGTAGAGTCCACAAGTGGTCGATACTTCGTAACGTAAGCGATCGCTTTTGTATCATTGTTTTTATTAAAAACATTTTATTTGTGATACAGTTTGACTTGATTGATATGGGAAACTTCTTGGCTTGTGAACTTTTCAGTTTCGAACTTTTTGAACACTAACAAATGACGATCAATCTTAAAGATTAAAATCTTTGATGAAAATGGCATGCTTAAGTTTGGGTGATATTTAAAAAGTTAACATCTAGAAGTGTTTGTAGGTATGTCTTTTCGACTTACATAGATGACGTGTAATAAAATGACCATTACGAAAGCTATTAAACCGTTGAATTTAAATAATCCGTGGCTGGTTCAGTTCGTGCGATTGTTGCCCATGAGTGGGCAATTTTTAAGCTATTAGGAGTCTCTTTGGGAACGGCCCCGTTCAATACAATTGAATAAGTTTGAAAATAAATTATTTATTTGGCCACAATCGTTAATAGGATTACAGAGGTGCGTGGGTTCGATTCCAGCACCGTACCTGCCGCCCGGCCGTCTGCCGGCAAGTTTTTGTAAATTTTGTTTATTTAATTTACCGCGGTCGTTTAAGTAACTTCCTCTACTATAGTCGATTCGGTTTTTGTGGTTTGCGTTCAATTTTTTTAGCCCGACCTTTAATCTTCCAATGAATTGGTATTAAGTTTTTGTGGTCTTCCGATTGTTTTCTATTTTCGATGCCTTTTTGGTTGAATTCTTTTTTTGCTCGATTGAACGTTTTACTAAACAAATGATTTTATTTGCAACACGTTTGGCTACGTTACGTTTTGCGAGATGATTGTGCAAAAACAAAATTAAAACCTGACAAACAGATTAATCAAAAAATTCATGCAGAAGAATAAACATCTGGACTTTTTATTATGAATTTGATTATGCGCCATATATCCTTAATAGATTAGTTACCTATGACATACGACGTTTTAGATCTGTCGCGCTACGTTAAGTGCCTCCATACAAAAGTATTGGATTACCAGTTTGTATAGAGCTCTAGAGAGTCCATAATAACAGCTCAAATGATACATTTCGAATACAATGGAGCGATCAATTCAATTTTTGAATCGAGAACGCTCCTCTAGTTTTCTTTTTTTTCGGCTAAAGTGCTGTTTTGTTCAGCTAACATCCGAGGGAATTTGACAGTCACTGTTTTTTCTTCTCCTGTTTTTCATTGCCAGTTAGAATATAATATTAGGTTATGGATACGGTTTTTTCGTCGCGTTTGTACTTAGAGTTGTCTTTTGTTTCTGTTGTGTGTACTTTTTGTTATTCTTTTTGGAGGTTTATTCCTGCTTGCTACGATACAGTTCCAAAAGTGTTTTTATAAGCCTCCTCCTTGAACTGTTTTAGTAAGATAGACGACAACTTACATTTCAAAGAAATATAATTGTGAAAATAAGAAAAGCACAGCAAACTTTCTGAAAACGACAAAAATTAACAAATTCTTACACAGTAAAAATTGGCAAACGAGTTTAAGGAGGTTTCAACAGCTTCGTAGCGATAAAAAAAACTTAATTTACTCATTACACTATATTGCAGCGTCGGCCGGCTGGCTAGTGTCCAAACGGCCGGGCCGAATGTTATAATGACATCAATTTGAATATTCACATCGGACGGCCACTGCATTTACATAAGTTTGACCGTTGAATTTTGTCGATGCAAATGATGCTACCAGCACTAATTGTGCTGTTCATTGTTACTGGAAAACTTTAAAGTTCTGCCCATTTTATTCTATTTCGCGATATCCGCTCTACCTATTGTTTTTTCGGTTTAATGATTGTTTTGGTGGCCATTGTTTGGATCAAGCCACTTTCTAGAACGTAGCAACACCCCCGAAAAGATTAAAATCTGTTACAAATCGTTCTAATTTTTTTGTCTAATCCTACAATTTTACGCAAACGTCATAGTAGCAATTTCAACACTTCTTCAGTGTGTAGGTATAACAAAATATTTGTGTCGTAGAGATAAATAGTCCACAAGCCCGCTTATACCTTCTACTACTACACATAATGCTCTGACTACATTAGCGGGCTACGGCGATGTATTTTATTATCTTTCTCTTTCTAACTAACCGGTAGTGGCGTATGGAAAGAGATAGTCGAGAATCATCGTCCGCTAATGTAGCTGCAGCTTTAATGATTTTCATTTCCCGTAAACAAGGAAAAATATTTTTTTCCCAACTTTTATTTACACACACTGCCTAAAAGTGTTTAATTTTGCCAAAATGTGAATCGTATAAATAAAAATAAAGGGAATAAAAGCGGGCGTTCGCGCAGTAGGCCGGAAAGATTTTATCTGTTGGCAATACAGAAAAAATGGCGCCCACCGGAAGTGTCCGAGCGCGGCGCGCGGCGCGTTACTATTTTTTCTTTTTTTGTTTTAAATGGCTTTTTCCCGGCATCGTTCGGCCGGAAATGCGTTTGCGTATAACTGCCCCTCGTTCACAAATAGTGATATGTACAGAAATGTTTAAAAGTAAATTTGATCCTTGTTTTGGTTTAGTTAGATGTGATTTTCGTTTATTTCGTTATCTGTATCGTTTCGGCAGACGCCAAGATAGACGTGGTGAGCGTAGTGCTAAATAGGATGTTTTTATTCATGAGCCTTAAAGCTCCCATTCTGTTTAGTGAGTGCCAGCTGATTTACGGTTTACGCTATAAATCTCTCGGAAACGTCAGGGTTTATTCACGAAATCGCCGCAATGTAATTAAAAACACTTTATTACTGTTTTTATTGTACACCTATATATTTCGTATGTTAATTTATTCGATTCGTAATAATAAAATGGTAGGAGACATCGGCGAAAAATAACATAGTTCTAGCTTATTTACATTGCTTATTATGTGTTAAAACTATCAAATCAAAATAGAAGTAAAACATTATATAAACATTTAATAAAAGCTGGCACTTAAAAATACAAGCTCTTTTATGTACTTTGTATGATATCACCAATCCACCCATTAAAAAAAAACTTACCTTGAATTTATATAATAAATAACTGACCGTACATTTTGGCCACTCAACGTATTTTTTGTACACCCTTTCTATTAAATTCTGAATATTCATGTGTTTTTATAAAGCAGCTGCATTAGTTGATGGTTCGCCGATAAGCTCTGTGTCCTTCTAACTAAACAATTATTGCCTAGTCTGTGAGATTTGCGCAATTGTACTAGTTTATCTGCCTTTGTTATTAGCAATTTGTTGCTTGTTCTTTCATATCTGTGTTAAAAACTTTTAGAAATGTGGCTGGATTCGGAGGTCATTTAAATGTTAATAACTTAAAGTTTTAAGGTTATTTAACGTTTGAACTAAGAATTGGAATATAGCGCTAGGCACAGAACACGGAAAGATTTTTTTCTCTTACTTTCCATGTTCTGTGGCGCTAGGTTTTTTAACATCATAGAGATAACATTCTTAACTTAATAGACTTAACCCGAAAGAACCTTATAGTTTACACTTTAATAACTTTTATCTCCACTCATGTTAAAATACCTATTCGAATTATGAACTCATACCTGAACATATAATGTAATGACACACTTTATACCATAGGATACTTTAAAGAAATTAAAAAAAACAACCTGTATCGTAATGGTCTTTACGACACAACACAACTGTCATTCATTATAGAACACTTCTTTTTTTACCAGTCTCCATGACAACCGTAGAATTTACCGGTCCTGCCTGACCAAGAAATTTGTATGTTGTATGGTCCTGACTTCCAAATACCCAAGCCCTTCTTGTGCCGGCAATAACAAGAAACTTTTAAAAATTAAAATTAAGAACGTATAGACTCCTGTGATTTGGCGGGGTATCGGTTTGGCGCCAATCTACATTTTATGATTATTAATGTGCAACGTTTAAGACTGTAGCCCAAATCTAAATTAGAACACTCAGACAAGCACCCCCCTATATACAACTCTTAATTGTCATGCAGTTTTTTAACCTTCCACCATCAGCTAACCTAAATTACTAATTAAAAAGAATACAACTAAAGGTCTATTCGTGCATATAGGAGTACTTAAAACATGCTTTAACTCCTAAGCGTTATGGAGTTTTACCTTCCATCATCAGTTCACCTAAATAAGCTGAAAGAATACAATTAAAAATCTTTACGTATCAAAGAATTATCCTCCAACTCCTAACCGCTGATGAGTTGTACCTTTCATCACTAGCTCATCATCATGAGACGATGACTACCAGATGCAAATAATTGAAAAACTTTTGAAAATATATATAAAAAACCAAAACACTGGGTTTCCTTGATTTCTCCTGTATTCCACTATCAGATTCTAACTTTGTAACAATATGACCACCTCAGGAGTAGGTAAGTATACTCTTTCGAATAAAAAAGAATCATTGAAATTGGTCAATAGTTCGCGAAGATATTGACGCGTAAAGCCAGGAACCACCACTCGACAACTATGTGTTTATTCATGATTATGAAAAAAACTACTGAACTTCCTACTGTGAATTTTTTATGGGACCAAATTGAAACTTTGGTCTATCAGACAAAATCAAAGTTATCAAAATCGGTTCACAATTGGCGGAGATATTGTGGAACATTCATAAAAAAAAAAACATTCAGAAGACTTGATAACCTTCTCCGTTTTTTTAAGTCGGTTAAGACTTAGGCAGCCTAGTGAGTTGTACGTAGGCAAAGAATATATACACAAAGACGTCTGCTCGAGTAGGTATGAATACAGAAGTCAAAAATACATGTTGTATTTCTATTTCTATAGTTGATTTTGAAATTCCGATTACTTAATATTAACTTCTAGCTTTCCGCCCGCGGCTTCGCCCGCGTGGACTACACAACGTTATCTCACGGGAATGTGATATTTTTCCGAGATAAAAAGTAGCCTATGTTCCTCTCCAGGCTACAAAGTACCTATCTGTGTCCCAAATTTCAGCCAAATCCGTTCAGCCGTTTTGGCGTGATTGAGTTACAAACATTCAAACATCCAAACATCTAAACTTTCACATTTATAATTTATAATATTAGTAGGAAGTAGGATTTTTACCAAAAAGGGTTAGAGCAGAGTCAAAACATAAAATTTTAAAACATTTATATCCTAATGGCAATTACTAGACCGCAACACAATAAAAAAAGTGTACCCTAACTAAGTAATTAAAGGGCATTATTTGAAAAGCATATGAAATTTAATAGTTTCGTCAAAGGTTTATTGGCTTGGCCGAGTTAATGTAGCCGTTAAGAATACCGAGCAATGTAAACGAAGTTAGATACAATCGTTATTTTGGTTTACAGCACGCAGTAAGGCTGTTGATTGTAAGGAATGTTACAAAAATATGGTTACTGGTTAAGGCGAGGATTCCCTAAAATAGGGTACTTTAAATTATGGATTACTCGCAAGTCACAAGTACCTACTCAAAATTTGGAAAAAAATATGTTATTTTACAGTCTTGTACCTAGTGACTTCGGCCGTTAAATTTTCTATTAGTTATACTTTACTGCATCAAATAACAAACATCGTAATTCAAATAATATCCTAAGTAATACTCGCAATATAAGTACTTGGTTTTAGTTAATGAAAAAAGATTCCGGCCATCATAAGTTTTAAATTTTTATTATTTCATTTTTAATTGAATTATAAGTGATTTTCGATTCACAGCAGCAGATCACTGCCGGCTGCCGCTGCGTCCGCGCCAAGTGTAAGGGCGTTTGTGCACTACCACTGAATTTTACCGATCCGGAAAAAACGGATGCTTGTATTTAATTAATTACTATTATAAATGATTAATTATTAAAATACAAGCATCCGTTTTTTTCCGGATCGGTAAAATTCAGTGTAGTGCACAAACGCCCTATCTCGCGCGGCCGAGCAAGCGTTAGCTTGTCTATTTTGGCCGGGTCATCTCGCCTTAAAAATAATAATGGTTACCTATATATATATGTGTTTTCTTAACTAAACGTTTTTAACTGGCATGCATCTGGAATAAAATTAGATGATAAATTGCGATTTAATTTAACCATTTTTGGAATCTTCCTTTTTTTAAATACTAAATGTGCTTACTATTGAGTTCCATCTGGCCAAGAACGAGGTCTATGATGGAGCGAGTTCACCCAGAAGAAGCCTGTTCACTTGCATCTTGAAGAGGTTAAGTTCGTAAGTAGGTACCTATTCGGGAAACTGTCGAAATTCGAAAAATGTTAACGTAGTTAGATAACACGCCTTCTTAAACAAATACTAGAACATAGGAATATTTTCTGTTAAAATTTCTCGGTCCATTCAGTAGTCACACGATTTGATCTCCAAGTTTATCGAGCACAGGTGAATTATAATTCTGGTTCCTAACTCGGTTAGCAACCAGTGTAGTAATTAGCCGATGCGACATCTAGCTCGCGATCATCGCGATCTGGCGCAACGCCACGCTATCAGCGCCATCTAGCGTGATCTATGACCGCGAAAATAAACTTGCCGGCTCCAGAGAAAAAAGTACTTATACATTTTTTAGAGTACAAAAAAATCTGTTAGTAGCTATTAACGATGATGTCCAAGACAAAAGCAAGTAATTAACTGACAGTGTGTCAGTATTAGTGAGGCACGGTTGATTGCGTGCGAGGCTGGCCGTTACCCCTGCGTACATCTGTAAACATCTTCTAGATAACCATCTGACGTTTGACACAAAGCGCGGTTGCGGGAGATAGTATCTCGAAACTATCCCCCCCTCCCTCCGCACTTCCTCTATGCCCGTCTAATTATTTATTTACGTCCGCCTATCACACCATCATCGCTGCGCATGAGCGCAAAACTCAGTGCTTACAGATTCAAATTTAGAATGGAGACGATCCCTTATCAGTGGTGATCTTTTTTGCAGTTTCGTCTGAAATTCGGTTTGATGCTCATTTTTTATTATTCAGTACCTACTTACAGATTTATAAAACTAGTCTGCTTAGTAATAAACATATTTAGTATCCAAATTCGAATGAAAAATGTTTCATTGTATGATTATTATCAACAAAAATATGTATGTTAAAAATACGCAGGTGTACATGAACTACTCAACTCAGTTATAATAATCTAAATTACGAAGCTAAAAATAATTGTTAAAATTCCGTTTTACACCGTTGCCACGCACCCTCTACCTTAACAAAAAAAACTTTATGACATCTCACTCGTACAAAGTGGCCTCCGAAGGTGTAATTTGATTGAAAGCACCAAAAAAGTTATAATCATATAATAAGTGGTGGAATAATTAGGGGCTTAGGGCAGGTGCACACCGCACGCGCGAGAGGCCCCGCTCGAGAAAGACAAATGATTATACTTAAGCCACTCATTGACTTTTTGCTTACTTAACTTCAACACTTTTGTAAGTAACTATTTTTAGGGCTCATTTTAAATAGCTTTTATGATTTAAAAGAGCTATGATTAGATTACTCATAAGTAAAGGAGACCATTTTCAGCGTTGAAAGTGGAGAGCGAAAATTAAGTAATAAATTATATAAAAATTTCTACAATTTGAGTTCATAATTTAGACTTTAGGCATACAGCTTAAATGTATGTTTGACTGTTATTACCATTTTTAATCGTGAGCTACCTATTATACTGTTGCTACTTATATAGGTACAATTTCTTAATCAATGTATTCCTCTTTGTCAGTACTAGTTTTTGAAATAAAGTATAGTTTCCTGTAATGATTAGCTGCTTAAAAATTTCTGTATCGTAGTGCGTATCAAAAACTTTTCATCAGTTCACCTGCTGAAAGGCGCGGAAGAAGTTGCAAGACGATTCCGCAATATACAATTATTACACAGACCGTTTGTTTTTATTTCGTTATTTCATTTATTATTCCGACTGTTTATTACCATACACGGAATTAACGTTTACAAAATATAATTACCATTACCAACAGTAATTGTAAACGGGCATTACAGCGCATTAGCGGTTTTATTCTAAATGATATTACATTTATCTTATTGTTGCTTGAATACATTATACCTAGTTGAGTAAAAGGCTATAAACTTTAAGTACTTATAAAACAAAATATTTTCTTAGTTGTGTGTGATTGTAAGAATAGTGTTGCGCACACAAAGGTATCGATAATCGAGAGGCTGTTACGGTTGGTGTCGACGTCGACAGCTACGCGGTGGCTCGAGTATGAATTAGTGTAGCGTAGTAGCCATTCGAGATTTAGTGCGGACGGCTCGCCTCTAATTGGACCCAGGTTCAACGCCGAAGGCGCGAAACGAGTGAATTTATTGTTTTCCATAATTGTTTTTGAAATGTGAAAATAGTGATGACCTGCCACATATACCATCTTCATTACAAATATTGACAGCCGTTGTTTGTGTTGAGAAAGCGGTGGCAACTTTAGATTACAACTGATGGTGTAAATAATGTAAATTATATATTGTGAAATTCTTTTTAACAATGAGCTAAGTGTTTGTGGAAGGTAAAAAACATATTTCAAGCAAATATTAATTTTTATAACGTAATGATTACTTACATCTAAATTGGTCATAGTTTTTCTAAAATATATTCAAAAATAATAAATATCTTAATATTTTGCAAGAATAAAGATGGTTGCAGTTTAAACTAATCACATTTTTTTTTCTCAATCTTATTTAACAACTTAAATTAAGTAGGTATCTTATAACCCAACGGACATTGCTGTTCTCACACCGCAAATAGGGAGTCGATGTATCGATAAATTTGGTGGAATATAAATCAGCGTTTCAATTATCGTGGAGTAGCAGCCGTCAGCGAGGTCTATACGAGCGAAGTATTTATTTAAATCGTGCGCGTTTATCAAATGACTTTGATTTTTTACCAACGGGTGACTTCACGTCACGGCTGCATCACTAATATAATAAGGTTGATATTTTAAATAAAATTTAGAGTCACTTAGGTCAAACTATAATTTTAGTTTAAATTAGGTTAATTTAAGACACGTACTTTTTCCTTAGAACGAATTTTAATAATGTAAGTTGATTTTTAATAATTTGAAATAAGAAACAAAGTATTTCAGGTAATATCAAAAGCTTATTCCACAGTGTTGTATTTTTTAATAATACCTGTTAAATTCAAGAATGTTATATTTATATATTTTAAAATCTGCAGCTGAGTGTCGAAAGTGGTAATTAGAGGCTCCGGTCGTGTAGATGTGGCGTGCAGGGCAAACAAACGAGCGGTTGCAATTGGGCGCGACAGACGCGCGGGCGGCCGCCCGCCACACGCGCTTACGCGGAATCCAGCGGTTTTGGGTCACGTTGTTGTTGGCCCGAGCAGAGTATAGAAGTCTTTTGGAATTGTGATATATTATTATAACTGCTCTGGCTCTGCAAAGTAAACCAAAATCAAACATTATTTACTCAAGTTGAGACGTCCTAAAAAGGAGCATGATATTTTTTCCACGCAAATTAAATTATACTGCATAGTTAATTAATATCATAAAAGTTAAAATTACTTACATAAAGGTAATATTTATTGAAGGTATTATAAAATGTCTCGTTTCATATAAAGAGCATAAATTAATTTCATCTAAACTATTTAAAAAAACATTTAAGTATTAGCTATCTTAATTTTTTACATTTAAACCAATAATTTCCACTCCACTGATACACGTGATGATTACAAATGAACTTAACTAAGCCATTACTGAGCTGAATGCTCGAGCGAAACTCAACCGACTATCACTAAAGGGGTTGAGAATGTCACAAAAAAGTTTCCAAGTAAAAACTCGTCGCGACACAAGTCAAAAATAAGTTTTTCGATGACGGGTGCAATGATGAAATGGCTGGCTGACGGCGAACGAAACGAAAATTAGTTACGCGTTGTTGAGGTTTCGGTTCCACCTGCGCAGATGTTCAAAAATTAGAACATCGGAAATCCATTCAATCGAAATGACAGTTTTATATTTCGCCTATTAACTTATGAAACAAAAAGTTTTAAAACTTTTTGGTCAAAATTATAAGTAAAAAAAAAATGAAACCTTTTTGGTAAATGGAAAAGAGTAAGGCACATTTGCTACATATGCATTATGTTTGTTAATTTAACAACGATCATTAATTAAATTGCATAACATTTTTGAAACAGAAGTATTAAGTTTTAATAGCCGTCTGTGTGTTTAATTTAAAACAACTCGCTTGGAACGCTGATTCGAATAATTGTGAAAATACTTTCTCTGTTACTGTTTCAAATGATCTTTGTTGAGACTCGGTAATAAAATTATATTACTAACGACTATTTGCGATATATATCGCTGAAGTCTGTATGTATAAAACAACAGCCCGCATGGTAATTTTTTTAGTATAACGATTTATTGTAAGCGTAGGCACACATATCCTATTTGCCAAAATTTTATTCCTCAAAATTACAATACCTAACTAACAGACACACAGAGTAGAATTTGTAATTGATATTATACGTCTAGATTCGAGTATATTAGTATAAAACATATTTTACAGCAAGTATTTATTATAAAAGCTCTACGATATAATATGTTATAGCGACGATACTTCTTTAAAAGGTAACAAATCGTTAAGTATCTTACTATTTGAGAAAAACTCTAGGTTCTCAATTAAAATAAAACATATAAGTAATTTCGCACACTTCCAGTTGTTATCGGCTTTTTAAACAAAAGTCATTAACGCGAATAATATATCGTTAAATAGATGAGCGTCGTTAACTTGCATTTTACGGTCGATCAACAATTTCTGAGGGAAAATGTGAGAAGTCAACAATTAAAGTAGGTATATACTTACTTAATGCCGTTTTTGCAAAACAACAAAAAGGTGTCAATATTAATGAGCTGACATTAGTTAGTGATACTGTATATTTAAACTTTTTGCTAGTAATTGTCGTTTACATCATAATTTAAAGATCGTGCGAAATGAGATTATCTTTTTAATTGTTTTGCTATTGATTGAGTGATTTTATTGGATTCTATTTGATGATTTTGCTGATTCTGATCGATAAAATCAAAATAATAATAACTTAATAATTTTTATAAATGAGGGCTTTTTTTAATGTTCTGGGTGTCATTTATTGCTAAAATATTGATATTTTCTGTAAATATTATACCTACGGATATAAAAAAATGCCTTTAGTACTCAACCAAATCGCATCAAACATCGAAAATCAGCTGTTCTATACATTTTGATGGAACATGTGATTTTTTTGGCGATTTCAGTGTTGGTCCCATAATAAAAGTTGTTTGTTTTCATGAGTAGAATAATCCCTAAAATTATCCGGGCGATAAATAAATTACCGTTTATAGTAGGGTCATAAGGTACTTTTCAACATAACTACTTAATGTCACAATTTATAAACAATGCAACAACTCAGTTTTAACTTCTAACATATATGTGAAGATTTCTACTTGTTAGAAATTATACTCAGCTTCCACGCTATATTTTCCAGGGCATTGTCGAGTGAGCCTGTTATTTTCCCATTTGACTGGTTTTATGGACATCCAGGGTTGTCGACTGCACTTTATTTACTACTAATAACTTGTATTACATATTTAATTAGTTACTCTACTAGGAACCTACTAGGATTGTGGTTTTCGTAGTTAAATACCTTGAAGAAATTTAAAGAAACTATTATTTTAACAAATAGGTATTTCGGAGTATTAAAGTGTCGCTTATTTTCTGTTTTACTAATTTATTTTCAATCTTTATTTTATAGTTTTCCGAAGTTATAGTGACAACCCTAAGAGTATCGTACCAAGATTGCCTGATAGCGTAATAACTCGCGCACTCTAGAAACGTTACACAATTATTCGCACGCATAAATACACCGTAACGCATTGGAACAGCGCTAGTTTTCCTTTGTCCGTGCTCCTTGGCCGTGTCACTTACAGACTAAATATAACCGATGCAAGTCGATGATCATGTTAAACGCGAGTTTTAATTATTTGAGCTTAAATCAGTCCGTCACGATGAGTTATAAAGTCCCCTTAACCAACTTCTCCCACAATAATAATTTTGCACTAAGTACTGACATACTGAACAGTTATTTTCTCATCTGTTTACGAATTTAATAGATTACGGTTAGGATTTAAAATTAGAGAGACTCTGACAAATAAAAATATCCGAGTAACTGATTGGCGTTTTATAACAAAGCGAAGGCAGACGAAGTCCCAGTAGCTACCTGCGATTTACAGGTTTTACAGACTGTAAAACCTAAGGACGCCATACACGATCAAGCCTGTCGTCAAGTATGCTTGAAGCAAACATTCTTTGTATGCTTCAACTAGACTTATCATGCACTCAGATACCCACACATCGTCAAGCTTGCACGACACTACTTCAAGCGTCAAGCAAGCTCGATCGCTTGCACTCGATCAAGTGCAAGCGTCAGACGCCATAACTAGTACAATAAACAATCATCAAAGTACAAGATTTCCTCTTGGAAGTACAACTGTCCGTAGCGTGTCAATTGGCCCGGGTTTACCGCGAATCGCCCACTCGCATACCGCGCCGTCGCCCTGCCAATTTAACCAATATAAAATGCATTAACATCACTGCACATACATACCGACAGATTTAGCTTAAATGGGTCATTGCGAACCCTGGCAGAGGTAAACCTAATGATAGTTAAAATAGCTGCAAATTCAAATATTTCTGTTCAATACCTACATTGAACTAAATGTGAGATTAAAGCAGTGTACTTAACTTTACTTACAAGCTTTGTACTGACATAATCCATAGGTACTAATATTATTAATTTGAAAGTATGTTTGTTTGCCCATCTTTGACGTCGAAACGGAGCAATGGTTCGACGTGATTTTTGGTATGGGGATAGTTTAGGAGCTGAAGAGTGACATAGAAAGTATCCTATGTATATATATCCCGGAAAAGTATCAGACTAGCAGCGCGGCGCGGGATAAAACGTCGTGTAGTCCATGCGGGAAAAGCCACAGGCGGAAGGCTAACCTAATAAACACTTTGATTGCAAACAAAGTGTGTGCATTGACATCACTGCATATAGGTACATACCGACGATGGGTCTTTAAATGGGTTTGGTGGGTTGTCATTGCGACCGTGTAGAGGTGAAAATGCAGGATAGCAGAAAAAAATGGGAGACTATGGCTGAGCAGCAAATTCAATATTAAGATGTATGGAACTTTCTTCTGATTGAGCTTACAAGTTTTCCAGTAATAACAACAAAATTAATAAAAACTTTAACGAACATTGAAACAAACCTGGGGGCCAAGTCTGCTAACGTTAAGTCACAATCGTGTCTCAATCGTGTTTCAATTGTTGTTCAGTGGTAGTGATTTTTTTAACACTAGTTACAAGAATTAGGACAGTATGATTTGATGTTAATGTATTGGGTGGTGTGACCATCAATAGTATTGTGAAAAAGTACATATTTCTTGTAACTAGTGTGTAAAAAAGCACTACAACTGAACTACAACTGAAGCACGATTGAGACACGATTGTGACTTAACGTTAGCAGACTTGGCCCCCTGGATCATTGTTGTAATCGCCAACCAGAATTAATTAAATTGTAAAGAGTTCCTAATGATAATGACACATACTGAAACTCCTGTGAATTGAAATTAGATATAAAATAAACCCTAAATATTAAAAGACAAGATAATATAAAAAAATCATGAGAATATTGTTGGAGGGTCCATTTAATCTTATTCCATAATTTTTAACTAGAGCATTTTAATAAAGGAAACAAAAATGTAGAAATGATGAACATCACAAAAACAATCAAAAACAAGTCTTCTTTTGTTTTATGTGAAAAAAAAGGTATTAAATCAATAGGATTTCCAAGAAGGCCTTTTCCACTCAACACCTAGTTAGGTAGGTACACGGAAGGATCAGCTAGAGTCAAGCTGATAGACATAATATGACGACAACCATGTTGGCAATATTGCTTAATAATTGACCATTGTACCAAGTTAATTAATCTGCTCCTATCCATGAGTCTGTTCTAGATAACAACGCCTTTGGTTTCGGGAGTTAAGATGATTAAAATGACAGATTTGACCAATATTTCGTTATCGATCGATCGATTTGGACGCTATCGACGTTTCATGGAGTTGTAAGCACGATTGAAATGTTAAAGAATTGGATTGAGAAACATCTGTGATGAATGGTGGGCTTGAATATGACACCCACTTTTGACATAAAGGAAATCCAAAAATGGTAATTGTCATTCTTAAAAACATTGCAATTAAACTCGATATTTTGAAAAGATCTTCGATAGATTAAGGCCCACTGTAGTTTGATCGGTCTTTTTAATGCAATAAAGCTTAAGCTTAAAACCACCAAATTGGCTACACGACGAGCGAATCGTGGGGGCGATACTAGCGGCCGCAAGTACCTTATAAAACAATTTTATACAGGAAGTAGAGTTCTCAGTCTATTTCTAACTCGTATGTAGAAACGGCCCAGTTTGCTTAATATAATGTCTCCCCACCAAACGTTATCAATGAGAACTTTAGACCATAACAGGTAGCACTCATAATTACGAGCAGAATTACAACCAGCGTATGGCAATGAATTCACTTCCAACTTCCATATATGCCGGCCGCATGCAACATACCAGCTTTGTGTTAAAACTTTAGTGTTGCTTATCAAATGTGTGCTTTAAGAGTATCGAATTAAGGTCGAGGGTGATGCGGTGTAAAATGTGAAACAGCCACATAACATGAAACAGTGTTATTGGTAGTGCTTGTAAAACCCGTAAGTTTACCGTTGCGGACTCATTTGTAGTCGGGGTGAGTTTCATGGGACTAAATTGTTTATTTTTAGTGTTCTGTACAAGTTTTAAAGGAAAAACGATATGATTATTGTCCTGTTATGCCTGTGTTTGCTGTAGCAGATATGTTTGAAGCTAGAAGTTAACTTTAGACGACGAAATCTTTTGCTGCTTGCATATTGCGTTATATCAGAGATCGGAATAGGTAGAGCTGTATAGATTCATTGACCGCAAACGTTTTGTTAATATGGACATTCTACTAGATTCCGACATAAACTTCGGGTTTTTTTTAATAAATAATCTTTAATCACTAGGATTTTTCTTCTTCTTCAAGCATTAGGCTGCATCCCTCGTCCCCCCACTATTCTGTAACTATTGTCATTGTTGGCTTGCCTGACCTGACGCACAATGTTCATACAAACTTGTTCACTTTAGTGTCTCATTCATGAAAATTATTTGCATGTCCGCGTTGATTTGACGTCAATAGAGAGGCTTTATAGCTCGCGGAACTCAGGGTTTAAAAAAAAAAAAAAAAATCTACGAATGTCGTTACTAATAAAAATTATCGCAAGTACGTAAAATAGCTCTACCTATTCCGATCTCTGGATATAATACATTTTGTATTCTAAATTTATCTCGTGTAATATTGTATCATGCTCGACTGATATCTAGCTGTTAATTTGCCATTTGTGGATTTATTCATCTGATTATTTTATTAAACCTAATAGTTTTGTCATGATCATTGATTTTGATTTATGAACTAGAAAAACAAACACTCTTGAAATTCATTTTTGTAGGTACTAGGCTACACTATTTTAGACGAGACAAATAGTTAAAAATAAAAAGTAAGTCCTCTTGTTGTTGTGATAACATTGTAAAACAAAATTTTTTGAGGTTTGGTACTTCCTTACAGGATTTTCTTGAAATCTGAAGGTTAAAAACTAAAATCCTTTTTTAGTTGTAAACTAAGTGCAGGGTTGTGTGGCGTGCACCGGGTGCATTACTGCAGCCCTCATTGCATCGAACAACTGGAACGATCCGTGTATTTACGGCACGATTCCGTAAATTAATCGCTTGCATAACATGTTAACTAAGAAATACTTACTACTAAAACCTATTACACAATAAAACACTCATGATTCAGATTACATGAATGACTGTTGGAATTTACAAGAGTTTTATGGTTTCATTTTGGTTTTTTAAACAGTTGTGTATTTTATGCTAAAAATACGGTTGTCATAGTGTAAATGCTATCCCACCAAAACATCATGTAAAAAACTGGCCAACTCTCGCTGGAGCTGCTTATTTCTTTATAAAAATTGATGAAATCTCTCAGTAAAGCCAAGCCAACTCTAATGTTCCTCACTGCGATTTTTTTATTGATAAAGTTAGGTTTTATGTGACTTGGACGTTGAACATTCTTAAATGTTGGTGGACACAATTCAAAAATAAGAAATAAGCAGCTCCAGCGAGAGCTGGCCAGTTTTTTTACAGGATATTTTTGATGGGATGAAAATAAAATATGAAATATATTTTTGCAGAAACCTTCATTTTTTTAAACATCAATAGAAAGGGCTCATTGCGCTGAATAACTTGTTTAAGGCGACATTTTCATATCTCTCTCAGGGTACCTACTTGATCAGATACTCTAGACCTTATTTTTTTGTATCTTAAGAGAAAGGTCCAATCACGCTTAATATATTTTGTAAAGGCAAGATGCCAATAACTTTAGTAGTTTGGCTGCTCTGTTAAGATTTCTCCTCAGGGTCATCAGGTACTCAGGTTCTTCCATGATCATAGTTTTGATATTTTTTCCTTTACGTGAGCATTAAACCCTACCCCTATCACAGATTACTAAATAGTTACTATGTAACAGATAGCTCACTCCGCTAAGTCATTGAAATAAATAGCAACTCTAACTATAACGCAATAAAGTAGAATTCAGCTTGTACGGCGCAGGCAAATTACGAACGGCTACTTGTTGTCGTTGCATCTCTTTCTATCGCATATATTCTAGCTCATTTGCGGACCTAATTTCTATGGATTTACAACGCCGGCGTTGCCGCCGCGTTTTCGAGCCGACACGGGGAGTGAAATAGGCCTGCCCCTTTACCAAATTTCAAGTATCTAGTTTTATGGGAAGTACTAGTTCTATTTTGATGATGGGTGAGTGAGTCAGTGTCGAAATAGCAAAACCTTGCTTTTGTATAACTTCAGAAACAAAACAGCTACAAACTTGTCATTTTGGGGTCCTGGTGTGTGCACACAGTTTACTTTATGATAACAATTTCAGCGTTCTAAACCGTTCAAAGGTCTTCAAATAGAGGCTTGAAAATACGCTGAAATGGTTCCAGTAAAGGATGGTACGGCAGTGTTTGCTTCGCGCTCGACTTGGGGTGGGCACTACCGTGCCCCCAGATAGGAACTGCATATTAGTAAATGACTTAGTTGTGTGATAGGTTAACAAAGACTTTAAAAAACAAAATGTTTAACATTCAATAACTGTAATGTGCTTAAATAAATTCAAGGTTTGTAATTCCGTAACTTTCAATGACCGTTTTTGGAGCATTCTGCACAACGTTTCTGCGATTTTCTGTTAATGTCTTCATAAACTTTGTAGGCTTATTATTTATGTCATATTCGTTTACGTTACAGGACCTTGTGTAGTGACACAACATTTGTCGATTTCCAATTACACGGGTGATCCCTATACGTGGTTTGGGACAAGTGTTACAAGTGGTGCTGAGTTAACATCACTTTTAATTAGAAAGTAAGACTTTGTTCCTCCATTGCCTCAACTTTAATTGCGTATCCAAAAAGAAGCCCGCAGCGGTACATGCGTGCATCGCGTACAGTACACCACATGCCGCAGTTCCCGGGAAGTGAATGAATAACTCATTGTCTGTCTGTCCGTCCGCCGTGACGCATGTTCTCGGAACTGGTGCATACAACGATTGACCCGCGAATTTCGCCGAGAACCACAAAAATGCCGCTAAGGCGCCGCCGTAGCATCAGTAATTTGTTGACTTTATGTCCGCACTTAATTCGTGTCAACAAAGTAGGATATTTATAGCGAGAATTAAAGGTCGGAATGAGCCGTTTATGCTTTCAAATTCACGCAAGATGTGAAAATCCTATTAATATTATAAATGTGAAAGTTTAGATGTTTGGATGTTTATATAGATGTTTGGATGTTTGTTACTCAACCACGCCAAAATGGCTGAACGGATTTGGCTGAAATTTGGGACACAGATACCTACTTTGTAGCGTGGAGAGGAACATAGACTACTTTTTACCCCGGAAAAATATCACCTTCCCGCGTGATAACGTCTTGTAGTCCACGCGGGCGAAGCCGCGGGCGGAAAGCTAGTAAGCCACATATTTTCATAGTTTAATCGTTGAGACTCAATGACACTTTACTTCTAAGTTTATCTAAGTTTATAGCTCTGAAGTTTATAGCTACTTTACCATTTAAAGATCCTAACTAAATCATATACCTACAAAGATACAACATACCTCTTCCTTAAAACCATCACAAGAAATACGATACGGTTTTCCCAACTGTCATAGCCCATGTTACAATTCGCACAACAGTTACACGTAATCGCTCATTCACTGTGTCATTGTTTTTAAGAACCTCAATGACGGAACAGAGCAAGCTCAGCAGGGCCTTAACCTCATCGGTACGTCACATTCGCTTCCCACCAAACGCTGACGAACTGACCAAAAGTGCATAGTTGCACTGATTGCTATGCTGACGGCGTACGAGCGTCGGCTTCGGTCACCAAACAGCTGAATATTCGCACACGTCTATTGTCGCCAACTTTATGGCCCGGCAGCCTTTATTCTCGCTAGTTAGCATTCCGAATTGGTCCCGCGGTACCTTTTTTCATACCGCTAAATGTCATGTCAGAGCAATAAAATGGGATACTAGTATACGAGGAATGGAAAAAACTTGGTGATTCAACAAGGTACAATTATTACGATTATAAGTGAATGGAATAGTAAAGTGACTTAATTTTACATTTACATTCTCGGTCACAGGAAATGATGACTAATTGAATCATCGATGAATTTAGAAGTGTAAAAACATTCAAAACATAACATAAGTACCTACGTAATGGTCATCATGGCACTTGTTTACGAATAATTTTAATGACATTGGAAAAGGATGTTTTTGAATGGCGAAAATTCTTAACAATATTTATATCCGTTTCTTCAACCAGATTTCAGATCAGGGTTTCTATTTTACTTATTAAATAAAAGAAAAATACATTATAAAGGTACCTAAATCCCGCAACAACTATGTGTATTGTCTGTCAATAATTCCAATAATTTGTCAACAGGTAAACCGGCCTCTGACGATGAAGAAAGAAGGCATTCAGACGAGAAATCGCAAGTTGAGCAGTAAGAGCAAGAAAAAGAAAGGCGGGATGGGCATGGGTGGCGGGGGCGCGTGTGCGCTCGCGCTCGGCGGCGTCATGGGCGACATGATGAAGCCGCTGGGAGACGCCACCAAGGGCTTCGGGGGGTCCGCCTTCCCTTCGGCTATGGACTTCGGTGAGTTTACTGACGATCTTCATTCAACTTCTTGCTTGAGAAACGCTAGTTCAGCAGTAAGAGCAAGAGTAGAAGAAAGGCGGAATAGATATGGGTGGCGGGGGCGCGTGTGCGCTCGCGCTTGGCGGCGTCATGGATGACATGATCAAGCCGCTGGGAGACGCCACCAAGGGCTTTGAAGGTCGATTTCCTTCGGCTATGGACTTCGGTGAGTTTACTGACGATCTTCATTCAACTTCCTGCTTGAGAAACGCTAGTTCAGCAGTAAGAGCAAGAAGAAGAAAGGCGGGATGGGCATGGGCGACATGATCAGTCCGCCTTCCCTTCGGCTATGGACTTCGGTGAGTTTACTGACGATCTTCATTCAACTTCCTGCTTGAGAAACGCTAGTTCAGCAGTAAGAGCAAGAGAAGAAGAAAGGCGGAATAGATATGGGTGGCGGGGGCGCGTGTGCGCTCGCGCTTGGCGGCGTCATGGATGACATGATCAAGCCGCTGGGAGACGCCACCAAGGGCTTTGAAGGTCGATTTCCTTCGGCTATGGACTTCGGTGAGTTTACTGACGATCTTCATTCAACTTCCTGCTTGAGAAACGCTAGTTCAGCAGTAAGAGCAAGAAGAAGAAAGGCGGGATGGGCATGGGCGACATGATCAGTCCGCCTTCCCTTCGGCTATGGACTTCGGTGAGTTTACTGACGATCTTCATTCAACTTCCTGCTTGAGAAACGCTAGTTCAGCAGTAAGAGCAAGAGAAGAAGAAAGGCGGAATAGATATGGGTGGCGGGGGCGCGTGTGCGCTCGCGCTTGGCGGCGTCATGGATGACATTATCAAGCCGCTGGGAGACGCCACCAAGGGCTTTGAAGGTCGATTTCCTTCGGCTATGGACTTCGGTGAGTTTACTGACGATCTTCATTCAACTTCCTGCTTGAGAAACGCTAGTTCAGCAGTAAAAGCAAGAAGAAGAAAGGCGGGATGGGCATGGGCGACATGATCAGTCCGCCTTCCCTTCGGCTATGGACTTCGGTGAGTTTACTGACGATCTTCATTCAACTTCCTGCTTGAGAAACGCTAGTTCAGCAGTAAGAGCAAGAAGAAGAAAGGCGGGATGGGCATGGGCGACATGATCAGTCCGCCTTCTCTTCGGCTATGGACTTCGGTGAGTTTACTGACGATCTTTATTCAACTTCCTGCTTGAGAAACGCTAGTTCAGCAGTAAGAGCAAGAAGAAGAAAGGCGGGATGGGCATGGGCGACATGATCAGTCCGCCTTCCCTTCGGCTATAGACTTCGGTGAGTTCCTGAGTTTTAGGGTTCAATTTCCTGCATAAGACCTCGCAAGTTGAGCTGATGAAGCAAGAAGAAAGGTCGGGTAGGCATGGGCGGCGGGGGCGCGTGTGCGCTCGCGCCCGGCGGCATCATGGGCGACATGATTAAGCCGCTGGGAGACGCCACCAAGGGTTTCGGGGTCCGCCTTCCCTTCGGATATGGACTTCGGTAAGTTTACTGACGATTTTCATTCAACATTCAACTTCCGGCTTGGAAAACGCTAGTTCAGCAGTAAGAACAAGAAGAAGAAAGGCGGGATGGGCATGCGCGGCCGGGGCGCGTGTGTGCTCGTGCTCGGCGGCGTCATGGGTGGCATGATCAAGCCGCTGGGAGACGCCACCAAGGGCTTCGTCCCTTCAGCTATGGACTTCGGTGAGTTTACTGACAATCTTCATTCCACTTCCTGCTTGAGAAACGCTAGTTCAGCAGTAAGAGCAAGAAGAAGAAAGGCGGAATAGATATGGGTGGCGGGGGTCCATGTGCGCTCGCGCTTGGCGGCGTTATGGGCGACATGATTACACCGCTGGGAGACGCCACCAAGGGCTTTGGGGGTTCCGACTTCCCTTCAGCTATGGACTATGGGGTCCGGTGAGTTTACAGAGTTTCGTACCCCGATTCAAACTTTTTGGGCTCTCGGAATCTCGGACGTTGCGTGACGCGATGTGCAGTAAGTACACATTTTAGATGCTGCAGGCAAAAGTGAGTTTGCGGGCTACTGCGTGTATTATAATTATTTCTTAGAAGCAAAAACCAAGTCTTGAAGTTCTATGTTATAGAAGGCATTCGAAAAATGGAAAATGAAGTATTTAGAAAAAATCGACCCGTCTCACAACTAGCTCCGATGGGACGTGGTAGTTGTGAGACGGGTCGATTTTTTCTAAATAGTTCATTTTCCATTTTTCAGCAATAAAAATTGCATTGTGAATGCAAAAAACTAAAAATTAAAATAAGGCATTCGAAGTTGGTTTAATTTTTGGATTGAGCTTGTTATTTTAGTTATTGTAAACAAGTGTCGTATTAATGCTGATCATAAATAGTGGATATTGTAAGAGCTCTCTAGAAAACGGCTCTAGAAAGACCCACCTTACGAGATTTGAAAATCTAGGTACCAATTCGGCAAAAACTCATATGAAAGATCTACCCTACTCATGAAGATATGAAAGTTATGAAGCTATTAGTTAAATTATGGCGATGTTTTCCAAGTTTTTATAAAGGTTCTCATTTCCCCAGGTCAACACCAAGTGGGCTTGGTGCACCCGGCGGCAGCGCACATGTCCCACTGGTACGGCGCGCCGCATCAGGGGTTCGCCCCCCCGCCAGCCTCCCACAATCCTTATCACCACCACCACCTCGCGCAACTAAACTCCATGGTAAGGATTAACCTCTGTTCACTAAAGACTTCTGGGAACTTAAGCTCGATTTACACTCGTTATGTGTTTAGCGAAGTGAATAAGTACGGTGGAGTAAACTGATGGGCGATTAGCCGTAGGAGAATCACCAAGCGCTCGCCACTGTACTTTTACTTGCAACTCGCCACTGTACTTAACCAATGTAATTGACCATTCTAGAAAATAATTTTAGTGCCCATTTGTTTAAAATCCAATAAAATAGTTATTGCATTAGACTTCCATCCATGACGAAAGAATAAGTTATAAGTTAAAACATTGCCAATTATTATTAGGGCAATAAGAATTTAAAAGTTACAGGGCGATCATAATCTAAATAACGTTACCATGACGTCAGATGTTATCTTTATTACAGTTTTATTTTAGAATAGATACTTACTTACTTTCAACTGAATTCCTTCTAAAATAAAGCAATTAAATAATGATTGTACAACTAAGCATTTATTTTATTGTAAACTAACTTTCCTCTTTATTTACAGACGGGCTGGAGGAGTGAGTATACGTGATAAGTCAACCAAACAAGACAAGTCCTAATCGGATCTACGTTAATATGTCGTTGGAGTACATCATTACACCGTCCATTGAAGGACAGGTCCTAAAATCCTCAGCAAGCGAGAGGCAACGCGGGCAACAGATGCTGTGATCCCAGTTATTATTGTTTATATTACAGGGTGCGATCTGGGAGTGAGAACGGTAACGCGAAATTAAAAAAAGCTCTGCGGAGTCTGTATAGCAACTTTTAGTCAAACAATTAAAAAAGAAAATCTTTAAACGATAGAAAATACAACCTATAAATAAAAAGAGTTTGCATACCATTGTGAATTTGAATAACGAACACATATTTTATCTATGGTAGGTAGTTTTTCGCGCCGTGGTTTAAAAACGCTAAACCGGTTTTCATCTCTAGACATATTTGTGCGTACATTCAGGAAGCTAATCACAAAATATATTATTTTGACACATCACATAATCATAAGACTGTCAAACAGAATTGATGTTTATACGTTTTTATCAATAATTAACACAGCTTAGAATTGATTGAACATATCTCAAAGTTGCACCTCGTACCGAAAACGTTCCCAAGACTTTGATATTCCGTGATCATTTTCCTATAAGTATTACGTAAGAGTGTTTTACATGAAGAAGTAACTAGCGAAATTGTACAGTATTATAATATAGTTATTATGTCGGTAATACGATACATAAATATAGTTCAAAAACGATTTGTGTATTTTGTACATATCTTATTAAGTTATATATTATTCCGTTCCTGTAAAAATATCTTTTTTTTAAATAATTTAATTTTTTGAATGAATCAGTTCGCTATAGGAATTGTGATGTGTTCAGAGAAATTAATCGCAGAGATATTTTGTTTTGTACATTTTATTTGTGTAGATGGTATTGAATGAAATGCAATAGTAATTTATGTAATAGATGTAAAATCATGCGAATTGTAAATATATTAAATGCTGTTTTAAATAGTTACATTATTCAGAACTGATATTTGTGGATATCGAGAATAATTCATTTTGATTTATATTTATGTTTGTTGGAGTATCAAAACGCAAGCAGGTCACTTAATTGGATTATAAATAATTTGACATTTTGTTTTTGCATAAAAGGTTTTCAAAATTGTATTATTTACCGTTGTAAAATTAAGATACTTGTGGCCATAAATTATTAGCGAGATGTTGTTTGCGAGTATGGTAATATTATAATAAGCATACGTTTTTCTAAATTAAGCCCTTGCTATATTCGCAAACAAGATCTCGAGACCCCAAAATGTACATATGACATGTAAATGAGCGCTGTAGAATTTAAAAAAAAAATGAAGAAAATCATTATAAGACTATCAAAATAAAATGTAAATTAGCGATCAATACAGACAGCCTATAACGATATCCCGTACCTAAAATTTTAGTTTTTAAAACAAAACATTGTGAAGTTGTGTATTTTAAATGAAATTGTGAATAAATTATCAATATTGATATTAAACTTTGTTTTTATAAACTCCCTTTTGTACCACACCCTTGCTGTTAGCGTGGAAATCCGTCGGATGTTCAATTGCGTCGGTCAGCGTCGAGATTGCCATAAGTTACCGGATCAATTCCGCCGTTCCGTAGAAAAAGTCGTCCAAAAGTCATGCTTATCTCGTGGCAAATTGAAAATGCACCCGTCCGTGTGATTGTCGCGCAACGGCCCGCTGCCGGCGACATATGGACCTATTCAATTTTAATCGCATTTCAGAAGAATGGACATCGGATAAAAGTACCTATAAAACGCTCCCCGACGATAGACCTTAGTTAATAAGCTGGTTTTATGTGCGGTTGAACTCGGGCGGATTTTAAGGGTGGTTCATTGTTGGTACACAATTAATGTTTACGATTGCCCTTTTTATGTGGAGACATTTGCACTTGGATGGGTTCTGATCTGTTTCTTTAAGTGATTTTTAATTCGGGAATTGCGATTTGGCGAGTATTGTGTGAAGTTACAAAGATTGATTGTGCCTGTGGTAGGTATTTGTAAAAATGGCCGGGCATTTCGTGCAAGCGGTGGGACAGTCGCATAAGTCACCGGGCCGTGATATATGCGCGGCTAGCGCGGGAAAAAATGTCGTGAAACAAAAACCGCCATCAGTCTACTCGATTTATTGCGGCTGGCAACACCGAGTATTCGACGCTCACAGTCACACCTTAGGTGGTTGGCCAGTGCTGCACTACTGCGGAATGTACCCCCCGGAGTGACGGAACTTCGCACCTCGCTAAATTACGACTGCTTTTCGGAATGTTGGACAAAAAATAAATAGCATTATGCATCTTCTAAGTAATGGCTGAAGTAAAAGCGAAAGTACAATAACATCAAGTAGTAATTGATATCATATTTTTAACCAGACTCTCTTTTGTAACTGTTTTACAAAGATTTCTGCATAACAACCTGTCTTATTCCAATAAGATTTTAAAGTATCATCAAATCTCATCACTTAAAGGCGCATTACACTTACGCTAGTTAGGGCACTAATTCAGAATAGATTGCTTTCTTTGAGCTCTTCTTTAGCAAGTGATGCAATCAAAACAAGCAATGTATCTATCTCATCTAGCGCTCTGCAAATTGGATAGTGTAATGCGGCCTTTACTTTTAGCTCTTTAGTCGTAGGTAAGTAGTCATAGGTAGGTACCTATTGGATGTCTTCATACATGTAAACCTTTAATATAAAGACGTCTGTAAACATAATATACCTTGAGTAATTAGCAGCACTTGAATGAGGTGTAAAAGCTTGGGAGAGGTTGTAAAAGTCTATTGTTTCCATTTCTGGTTTCCACAGAACAGGGAAGTCCGCGTCATGAACCTATATCAACTTTGGTGAAATTGTTTTATACATATGTAGTAATAATAATGCGAACTTTGGTGCTGAAAAGAAGAAAGACAGTTAACCAATGGGCCTAGTTGGGCGACGCGATATGACCGATTTATTTATCTAATTTAACACAATTAAACACGATTAACCCAATTACATAATTATGTAAGCTTAATTAGTTACTTCCAACAATTGCTCAACTTTGCTCAATAGAGATTGACGGCTGTCAATGAATACATCTAGTTCAGGGTTAGTGTCCAGTAGCATGTTTAGTGCCCTCTGCATACGACATTGCACGGGGATTGCTCACGCGCTACTGTACGACACGGTGGAATAGCGAAAAGTCGATGTCTACGATCGGAGCGAATACGTAAGTATTTATCAGGCCACATTTAGACGAGACAACTGCTCAACACACTCAGGCGAGTCCATCCACCCACACAATATTGCTAAAGCAGTTGATATCTCCAAACGGGCTGTTCTTACTTCTAAAGAGTTCATCTGCAACATTCCCAGCAAAAATCTGGTAGGGGAACATAAAAGGAGGGCATAATACCCATACACACGCTTGTAGTAGTAATAACGAAGAAAAGCTTTTTGAATCTTTTCTAACACAAGCCTATAATTACTTGACTTCGTGAGGATTCCAAATACATGCGATAGATTAATTTAGGTACTTATACTTTGCTCAATGTAGCATGTATTGTTTCCTATCACAGCTCATTCGGGCAAAGGAAAATTTGTTTTTTTAACTAGGAATAGGAATACTACTGATGGTCACGCCACACTCTACATTCACATCACATATACTGTCAAAACTCTTGTAATTTGTACTAGGTAGGTGTTATTGTTGATCGAAGAATTTGTGTGTAAAAAAGGACTACAATTGAACTACAATTTAAACACGATTGAGACACGTTAACTAGCAGAATGACGCCCTGAACAACCAACTCGGCGAAGCGACACAGGCGAGACGGCGGCGGCGGAACGCAACGCGCTGCGAAAATATCAAGTAACTATACAGGGTGGAATAATTTCGTGATACCTTAATGGAAAGTAATTACTCGAAATAATCGAGATTTTCATTAGTCTCCATCACTCAAAGGAACCGTTCCTTTATTTTTGAAATAAAACAAAACTGCTTCACATATTAAAAAAATATATTTTTCCATATAAAAGTACCACCCACACATTCAACTCAACTCGATTCAACTTCATTGTTTTCTTTCTTTGAATTTATCATGTTTCTAAGTTAAATTTAATCCTTACGAGTTACCCTATCGATTGATAGCACCTAGCACAGGGTGTTTTTTCGAATTTTAGCCGGTGCGTTACCTTGGGTGAAGAATGTTTATTTTTTTAAATCTTTTAATGCAGTTTATTTCTAATGAAAAATAACGGAATGTCTCCTTTGAGTGAAATTTGCTATCTCCATTATTTCGAGTACTTAGGTACTTTCTCTCCATCAAAATTCGAAAAAGTTCTAGCATTTATCCATAGTAATATTATAAATGTGAAAATTACTCTGTATATTGCGGACATCCACTAGTATTAAATAAGTAAAGAATAGAACACATTTTACTGAGATAGCTAGGGGATGAATTATTTCTTAGAAACAAAATCCATTATTTTGACTGAATTCAGCACCCTACAATAGAAAGTGATTTAAGTAAACCAAATCCCAATTCAAAAGTGTCTGTGATCTCCAAAATCTCTTAAAGCACAGTCGCAGGGCGCAGTGAGTCGTGAGTAAAGGATCGTCCACACTCGACCGGATGGCCGCCTGATCCGGGAATCAATCTCGGACTTAGCTCGCCCTTATCTCGCTGACCCCGAGCTACACCAATGTCACGACGCATTTCACTATTATTGCCGATTTTGGGTGTTTATTATAAAATGACAAGTGTTATTATGGTTTTTGTTAAATTGGTGACATCGTCGTGTCCGTTGTTTAATAATATTACAAAACTTGTGACAGAAAATAAAAATTAAAATTGTGTAAATAAATGAGAAATCTAGAACTCATAGCCAAATTGATAAACCTTTTAATCTCAATGGGAAAAATGCGTATGATGAGACTTTAAGCCTCTTAAGTTTTATTGTAGGTATTAATTCTTTTTACAATGTTTTGTTGTCGTGTTCCCTATATACTCGTTTTTCCTATTACTTATTCATAGTGATAATGACCACGAAGTTTTAAAATGTTATCTCATCAGTTTTATTCACACAAACATTAATTTACTTCACAAAGAATCAGACATTCAAAATAAACTTTGTTCTTTTTCGAATATAACATTCTACTGAACGTAGTCCATCGGGATCTGGCGTGATCCGGTCATCAGTCGTCCGGTTAGTGCCGTGCCAGTGGCGAGGCGGGCCGGCTGCTCCAATCAAGTGTGAACGCTCTTTTATTGCCTATCGTAATGCGAACGATGGAAACTCTATTGGATATTTATGATATAGATTGTCTAACACCATCACGTGACAAATAAATGGATTAGAAGATTCCTGAATTTATTTTAATAAATACAAGTACCTATCAAGAACTGCGATTGATAAGATTAGGAAAGTGTAAAAAAGCCACTTTAATACTAAGATCTGGCTTATCCAAACTCTAGTTTTCCTATCTTTTTATATGCTGATGAGACGTGGACTTTGCGAGATATCGAAAAGAAAAAGTTAGATGCTTGATAAAAGATAGATTCGGGTGCTGGAGACGAATGCTTCGAGTCCCCTGGACAGAACTCTACACTAGCATTTCAATCCTACAAGCGCTTGGGATCAAACAGAATCTATTGAATATAGTTCATACTCTCGCATTCTAAAACTTTTCGGACACATCTCAAGGCGGGACATTGTGGAGGGCACTAGACCTCGCGAACGATTGCCGATGCTTTGGGATAACGATAACCAAATCAAACATTAGTGGTCGGACCTCTTTATGAATGCACCAGACTGACCACCAATAGAGAGAGAGATGGCAGAAGATGGGAAGCTAGCTACATCGTACGTCCAATCCCCCTACTTGTTCCCACCAACCCACCAACCAATTCCCACCAACCAATCTTACAAGAGTGATAAAATTGAGTTTTTTTTTTTTTTTTTTTTTATTTATTTGGATCACCAACAATTGTTACAATAGTACATATACAAAAAACTCTTATCAGTAACTTATTTTAATGCACAACCACTTAAAGGTGAACACAGCATGCTTTGTGTAACAGTTCAAGTATTAGGTAATTAATTTAGAAGAGTATTTAAGAGTGTATGTGTGTGTGTGTGGGTGTGTGTATGCGTGTATGTGTTATAGTATGCGTGCGTAAAGAAGGATTGAGCTATTGCTATTATTAAGCGCGAGATGATTTTTGTTCAAAACTACTGACATATTAAGTATTTGATTACTTTCTTTCTAATTGAGCTGGGGGATTCGTGATATATATCAACAATATCACTAACTTTGTTAAGGGATTGGCATAATCTTGAGATGGGCGAACTCGAACCAAGGACGGTTCTGCTCTGCGGGGGGCAAAGTGGTGTGATTGGTTTGCGTGGTATTCTGGCTGGTGCTCGGAATTTTATAAGTACCAGCAGCTGCGGGGAATCTATGATATTTTTAATAATTTTAACATCAAACGCAGTATCCAGTATTTCTCGTCTATCAGACAGTGATATCATACCGAAAAATTTACGCCTTTCAGCGTAGGAACCAAGTTCTCTGGCTTTACCTATAGAAAAAGCTAAGTATCTAACGAAGCGTTTTTGAAGTCTTTCTATGCGAAGAGAATGATTAGCATAGTGAGGTCGCCAAACTACACTGCCGTATTCAAGAATACTACGAATTAAAGCGTTATATAAAAGCAGCTTGGTTTTGGGTTACGAAACGGTTTGCTATTTCTCATCACGAAGCCCAGCAATTTTGAAGCCCTCTTAATGATATTTTCCATATGTGGCACAAATGTTAACTTTTTATCAAATGAAATACCCATGTCTTTAATAATTTCTTTTTCTACAATTGTACTGCCTTGTATTTGATAATTAAATTTGGTATGTGCTTGTTTTCTTGTGAAAGATACTATGAAACATTTATTGAGGTTGAGATACAACTGATTGACGCTACACCAATCTACAAGCCTATCTATATCATTCTGCAACAATTCAGAGTCCGCCACCGATTCAATGATCTTCCCAAACTTTAGGTCATCGGCGTACATGTATGGTGTTGAATGATGAAAACAGTCGGGAATATCATTTATGAATATATTAAATAAGACAGGTCCTAAATGTGACCCCTGTGGAACTCCGGATGTGACGCAACGTGAGGAAGAATTAAAACCATTCAGTACCACAGAGAAAGTTCGATCACTGAGATATGATTTCAGCCACTGAGACAGGGTTCCACAAACACCATAAACAGACAACTTCTTCAGCAAGATTTGATGAGGAACCTTGTCGAATGCTTTTGAAAAGTCTGTGTAAACCACATCGTATTGCTTGCCAGCGTCTACCGCGCGCACCACAGACTCTGTAAATGTCACTAGGTTCGTAGAAGTAGATCTAGCGCTCACAAAACCATGCTGGTGGGGACTTAAGTATGCTTTAAAGTGTTCTCGCAAAGGACTCGCCACCAATGTCTCAAGAATCTTTGCGAACACCGACAGCAACGATATATGCCTATAGTTGGAAATGATACTTTTATCGTCTGACTTGTAAATTGGGATGACTTTCGCTATTTTCCATAAGTTCGGAAATATGCCAGAAGACAGGGAAGCATTGTATATGATGGATAGTGGCAGAACCAGGGCTGTGGCACATGCAACAACAAATATAGGTGGAATCCCATCAGGGCCAACTCCTTTCTTACAATTCAGAGCTTTTAAGGTTTTAAGTAATGCCTCATTATTGACTAAAGGTACGGTAAAATACTGACTGTTAGCCGAGAGAAAGTTCATGCTATCAAGCTGGCCAGAGCAAGTAGGGGACTCGGATGTAAAAACAGAGTTAAAGTGAGTGGCAAAAAGTTCACATATTTCAGATCCATCCGAAGAAGAGGTTACACCATCCGACATAGGGACTGGATATGAGCCAGTTCCACCACGCTTATTTTTTAGGAAGGACCAATAACATTTGGGGTCATCATTAAGTTGTTTTTAAATTTTTTCAATATAGTGATTATAACAGTCGGACGCAAGCCTTTGACAACGTTTACTCAGTAGCTTCAACTCTATCTGATCCAGAGGACTTGCGTACTTTTTGTAACGTGATCTAATTTTATTTTTTTCTTTCAATAGTCTTTTGAGTTTGCAGTTGAACCAAATGGGAAACTTATTAGTTTTAGGATAACACAGAGGTACATACTCGTTAATCAACCTTTTCAAAATAACATAAAATTCTTGAACCATTTCATTGACATTTTGGAGACCTCCCAAACTCTGAGACCAGTTTATTTTATTTAATTGATCATTAATTGCTTTGTAATTAGCTTTATAGAAATTACGTCTCTTACATGTCCTGTCATAAGGAAGAGTGGGTAATGTGACACTTGATGATAAAGCAACTTGTAATGGTGGATGTATAAGTTCAATTTTTGTAAGAGTATCTATGGCATGAGTTACTGTACATGTATGTAGTGTGCTTAGAACAAGATCAAGGAATCGACCCGTAATTGTGATGCCATTACATTATCGCAGCTTATTTATATTTATAAAATCTAGCAGAGCCTGACATGTGTATGGTAAAGTTAATGTAGGGTTAGTATCATCCAGTGTGTTCCAATCAATAATTCCCAAGTTGAAATCACCAAGTATACAGACGTTTGAATCAACACGATCGAAAACTGAATTACAGCTGGACAAAAAAGTATCAAGTGGTATGCGTGTTACTGGAGGAGGGAGATACACGGCGCAGAGAGTAAGATTAATTAAGTCTACAGTTATCCAAATGTCCTCACATTTGCTTTCCCACGTTTTCATACGCTTAGAATTGTGTTTTTTCAACACTGCAATCAGCACGCCGCCTCCCTCTGCTTCAGAAACGAAACCAGACGATTCCCTATCCCTACGATAGACATCGTATCTATCATCGAACAATTCCTCATTAAATACAGAACTATTCAACCAGGTTTCAACAAGAATAATCAAATCATAGATTATGAATACAAACATTTTTATAAAAGTTATGCGTTTTGGTTCGCAGACCTCTACAATTTTGGAAATACATTGAGAGATTGAACTTTTATAATAAGAAAAATATTAATACATGCACGGAGAAAGATAAAAAAAAAATGTAACTATTAAAATCTGATGGTTACAGCTTTTTAAGGGAGTCCATATTTCTAATCATAATACACGGACTTTCATCACTCTTCCTAACGAAAATCTTTCCGGAACGAATCCATACATATTTATACTCCTTCTCCTTGGCTTTGATTCTGGTTGCAGCGTGCAGAGTCTTGTTGGTTGGGGAAAGATGATCTGATACATATATGGGACTTTTATTTCCAGAAAAACCAAGATGCATGGAGTTCAACTTTTCGCTATTGTTAGTTTTATTGAAATTAATGACAGCGGCCAGGTAATGATCACGAATGGAAATGGATGAAAACTGAACAACTATAGAGCGTGGACGTGAAGATGATGATGATGATGATTTTATTTTGGTTCAGTTTGGTCTTTACTGTTTTTGTTTCTTTATATTATACTAGCTTTCCGCCCGCGGCTTCGCCCGCGTGGACTACACGACTTTATCCCGCGGGAATTTGATATTTTTCCGGGATAAAAAGTATCATGTTAATAAAAAGTATCGTGTCAAGTGTAACAAGTATCTGTGTCCCTTTCAGCCAAACCCGTTCGAAGCCGTTTTGGCAAGATTGAGCAACAAACATCCAAATATCCACACATCTAAACTTTCACATTTATAATATTAGTAGGAAGTAGGATTAAAATTAACTCATAAAGCATAGGTAGCTTATGTTTAAAAGGTTTCGGATGATATCGATTTTCGTTCGGTGTTTGTGCTACTTAGTTCTTATTATTTATTTAAGTATCGTTTGCAGACACAACATAACATTTAGAGGAGTCAGGCAAAAGGAGTTTCTTCATCGCGACACTTGTTCTGGCTAGTTGGTGGAAAACATTCGTGTAAGTCATTGAAAGTTCAAATCGTAAAACTGTGAAAACATTATCTCGGCACATCTCCCTAGTTTTAATCACACCTATTTAAATTTGTTTTGACATACGGTTAAGTAATAAAATTTTACGTTCACAGATACCCAGGTTTGTTCTTAGAAAACAGTGTTCCACAATAAAATTAAAAACACATAAAATTTAAATTGCCTTATTTTAATATGTTACATTAGCGTAAGTTTTAATATGAGAAAAATCTTGTAAGATAACTAACAGGTGCCGAGTGTTTCTCATACTAAATTATTTGGGAACTACGCTTCGTTTTCGACATGAAATTTGGAGATATGGATCTTGGTGATAAGAGGGATTGTCAACTCGGGTGACAGATACACGCATAAAATGTTAAAGCTTGAAAACTCGATCATTAAGTTGGTAATAAACGGCAGAGGTTGGTGTGGCGAGGTTCGTTCTGGGAATCACTCCTATTAGATAACAGATCTGTATTCAAATTAAACAGGAACGATTAGGTGAGCGGCCGGTGGAATCCAGCGCTGCTTTACAAATAAAATGCTTGAAGAACATGACAGCTGGTGACAACCGAATGTTAACGAGTCCTATCGGCTGGACAGACCGAGTCAATCGCGATGTTTTCTATGTGTATATTTTTGGTATTACTGGTGTTGTTATTGTCAGAAGTTTAAAATTAACAGTATTCTCTCACATCCATTTTAAAGGTTTTTATAAATAGTTTTTTGAACTTAAACTTTCAATTGAAGTAAAATTAGTGTAATTGCATTAAGATCTTTTGACACCGTAGATATTTTTAGATTAAGTACTTTAGTATTATAATTGCGATGATGTAATAAATATCCCACGATTTGGTGTCACGTTACAAAAATTTCATATTACCTTACATACCATTTTGCCACATTTTTATTTTAAAAAATACTGTTGATTATTTCAATATTTAAATGTTTTTAAAAGACAAAGCTTTATTTAAATAAGGACGTGATTCAAACTTCCATTTATTTACGAGTATCCCTCATCATAACAAACAAAGTGTAAGTAAGTATTGGATGTCCCAACGTAACTTAATAACGCTGCTTCACCTGCCGCCCTCGCATTAGTATTATAATGTATACGAAGAAAACCGACTTTTAATGCACCGACAGACCAACTGGGCTAATTATTATTTGGTGTAAACGTATTGAATATTAAGTCGGACATTGGGGTCCGAATAGGGTTTTTGTTTAACTAAAAGTATGCTAAATACGAAGCTAACGGTCGACTGAAACAAGGAATGGACAGGTGAAAAGGCAAAAAGTGACGGTATTTTGATTAACTGCGCTGTGTATGAAGTCATAATTTAAAGGTTTTTTTTGTGGGGGAAGGTAATGATTTAACGACAACGCAAATATATGTAGGTACTTACGAGTAGGTAATGAGGTTTATAGGCAACGGTTTTTTAAAAATAACTTGCAGTTGACCGAATCTTCGGTCGGCTGTGTGGACAATTTTCCAACAAAATCAATTTTGTTTATTCAAATCAGGTTATTTTAACAACACTTTTTTGAACGACAATGAAGCTACGCCATCAGTTCGCAAATCCTACAGAAGGGCAATTTTTTTCTCCCTGTTTTATTTCACATCATCATCATCATCATCATCAGCCATTTAATGTCCCCACTGCTGGGGCACTGGCCTTCCTTATGGATGGATAAGGAGAATGAGCCATGACCCACCACATAGAGTCATTAAATTTAAAAATGACCTTCACATAATAGTAAAATCACTTTCACACCTTTCACAATACAGAATACTTAAGATAAGTAATTTTTTTAAATATATAATAATAATATTAGATTGTTTAGCAAGGGATGTATGGGTCCATACGCCCGAAGTAAACACTCTATTTTTCATTTTGAATATGAGGAAAGTAAAAATAAACAGAAATAATCTAAAAAATATTTTTTTCCTATGGCCGCGGAATTTTCGAAAGACTATAACTTTTTTGTTCATTTTCTCTGTTTTAGGAAAGGCAAGGGAAACTAAGTCCATACAGTCTTGTTTGGTGTTTGACCCGTACTCTATGCAATTCCATGAAATTAATAGCCTGATTTAAAATAACTTATTTGGTTTAATCTGTTACTAAAAACGCATTCTTAAAAAAAAAACAATGTATTAGATATTAAAATAATAATTCTACGATATTAATTATTTTATATAATAGCAAAACATGGTTGTACTTATAGGTTTCTGTGCCTTCGCCTGCATACCTTTGGTAAATAAATGTCCAAAGAGACTCTACACACGTTCCTATCCAACTTCCGATTCGGTCTACTCCCAGACCATATCGGAACGTGTGTAGCACAGGTTTGGTCTGGGAGAGAACAAATCGGCTGTCGGATCGGAACGTGTGTAGATGCTATTACAGATTTTGACATGACCCCTCCTGTTTTTTAAAACAGGGAGAAAAAATAGCCCTTGGCGAGTTTCTTGCCGGTTCTTCTCGCTACAAGGTCTCCTGCCGTAGGATTTGCGAACCGATGGCGTAGCTTCATTGACGTTCATAAGTGTTGTTAAACAAACCTAAATTGAATAAACGATATTGAATTTTGAATGAATTTTGAATTTTGAATTCCTTTTTCAAATTTCATGACGGCCCTAGGGCCGTCATGAAATGTAATGAAATGTCTGACCTACAGCGCTTTTTTGCTTGATTTTTTAAAGACAGCTGGGAAAGTTAATAACTATTGTACCTTTTTGTAAAGCTTATGAAACTAGTATGTTATTTTACTAATTTGTACGCTAACTTTCCTACAGCTTTTTTTACAATAATTTACGGCGAAGTTGGAGAAAAATACACAAAATAAAAATTATTGTTACTAAAGAGCTTTTATTTCTGAGATTATGTAAGTTATGCGCATGCGGTATTTTTTAGAATAATCCCAAATTATTCAGCTTTCAGAAAAGTACAAATTTTATGTTTAAAGTGGAGTAGTTTTATCACAATTTATGTTTTTTGGTAACATTTCGGAAAATTTCAAAAAAATCGAAGAACCGTCAAAATTCGGTAACCATCCAGTTTTGAACCCTGGTTCACTGGACTTAATTTGTTGCTAATGACCTCTAGTATAACCCCTTTCAAGGAATAGGTCGAGTTTCACTGTCACCCTGTATAGTAGCAAAGCTGGCTGTATAGGCTTCTGTGCCTTTGCCCACATACCTTTGGTAAATAAATGTCCAGAGATTATAGATCATTTTTGTACATAAGTACTCTTTAATTTACAGATTTTGACATGACCCCTCCTGTTCCTTTTTTAAATTTCATTACAGCCCTAGGGCCGCCACTTACCACTTTCAACCCGCATTTTAGACAAGTTATGAGTTGCTTTCAGAATATGAGACATGAAAAATAATTAATATCGTAGAATTATTAATTTAAGGCACTGTTTTAAAGAGTCAGTTGTAAATAGCAGTTTTGGTAAGTTAAAAATTATAAATGGCACGTTTAATAACTAGTTCAGCAGTTAAAACTAAGCAGTAAAGTAAACAAAAATGAGTAATAAAAAATAATGAAATGGATCAGTGAATATATAATTGAGCAGGAAAATAATTAAATGAGTCGTAAAAAATACTAAACGAGCGGTTAGGCAGTAATAAATCGGACTTTGTCGGTAAGAAATCTCATCGTAAGCAATTCTATAAACAATGAATCTTGGTAGGTAGATGAATTCTGTAACCCGCACTAGGTTTATTATTTTCACAAAAAAAATAACCACGAAATTTCTAACCTATCACGTGTTTTACAGGACTTCCGGCAAACTTGCTCACTTCTAACTTTTAAAATAAAAAAATCGGCCAAGTGCGAGTTGGACTCGCTCATGAAGGGTTCCGTACCCACTTAACGTACCGATTACGTACACCTAGCAAAAATACCACTGTAATTTTTTGCCAGAAAAAAATAATTTTGTTTTTCATGACGATGACGTCTTCCTAGCCGATTTCGGCCTCGGCGACTGTTTAACGGCACACTCAGAAAACAGAGCTGGGTTGTTCTGCTCGTCGACGGTGCGCTCTATCGTGGCTAATGTACCCGCTTTTGGTTGCGAACGTTCGTGCACATAACGGACACGTCAACACACCGCTTCTCCAATTGTAAAATATGGCCGCAGGTGGTCTGTCCTTTATCGCATCTCGCTTTTGATCCAAATCAGCGCGGCGTTCCAATTCGAAGTCAGATACGTGCTGATTAATGAGATGTCTCCATTCCGGACGTTGGGCCGCTCTTTCTTCCCACTCCGATGGCTCAATTTTGCATCTTTTCATGTGTCTTTTCAGAACATCTGTATACCGCAAATACTGGCCACCTTGTTTGCGCTTGCCTTTACTGAGCTCTGAAAAGAAGATGCGCTTTGCTATCCTGCCATCTGACATACGAGAGACGTGCCCACACCAACGCAACTGTCGCCTCATGAGGTAGGTTTCGATACCTCCCACATTTGCACGTCGAAGAACCTCCGTGTTTCGGACTCGATCTTGCCATCGGATGTTCATGATGTCCCGCAAACACCTAACATGATATCTGTCGAGTACGCGTATGTGTTTTCGGTATAGGACCCATGTTTCGGACGAGTAAAGTAAGTTAGGCAATACCATGGCCATATAGACACCTATCTTAGTGGTCAACTTGATATCATGGGATCGGAACACCTTAGACCGCAGTTTACCAAAAGCAGCGGCGGCTGCTCCTATTCTGCTATTTATTTCTGCGTCTAAGTCCCCTTTTGATGTGATAACACATCCAAGATATTTAAATTTATCTACTTGACTTAATTCATTCGTCGATTCAGTGGTGAGTCCTACATTCAAAGGTGCATTGTTAAGTACTCCAGCTGCCATAACTTCTGTTTTTTTGACATTTATTTTGAGCCCAAACTTAGTGCATGCGTCGTTTAAGTTAGTCATAAGATGCTGAAGACCAACTGCAGAGTCAGTAACGAAACAAAGGTCGTCGGCGTACATTATCTCAGTAATAAGATCCATAGATAAGCAAACAATGTTGGCGCTAAAACACAGCCTCGTTTTACTCCACAGGTGACGGAGAAATATTGTGATTGTTCACCATTAGTTGTGACGCAGCATGACATGTTGTCATGAAAGACACCGTATGAGCTTTATGAATTTGTCCGGGCAACCGAGCTTTGCTAATATCATCCAGAGTGCCGCACGAGGAACACTGTCGAAGGCCTTTTCAAGGTCCACAAAGCATAGGTACAGAGGTTGATCTTGTTCTCTGCTCTTCTCAATAAGCTGACGCAGTGAGAAGATAGCCTCACATGTTCCCCTCTCTGGTCGAAAACCAAACTGAGATTGCGGGAGTATCCCTTCAGAAACAGGCAGCAAACGATTGAGGAGTATCCTGACAAAAATCTTTGCGGGTACAGATAACAGCGAAATTCCCCGATATGAGTTGCAGTCAGAGCGATCGCCTTTGTTTTTATACAGTGAGCATATACGTGAGATTTTAAAGCATTCGGGGACTTCTTCTGTGACCCACATGCGCAAAAACAGTTTCCACAAGGTGTGATGTAGTTTCTCACCTCCATACTTTAGCATCTCTCCGCAGATATCATCAACACCTACAGCCTTCTTGTTTTGCTGACTCTTGATAGCAATTTTCAGCTCTGTCAGAGTCAACGGAACAAGCAGTTCTTCCCTCAGCGGATCATTTGGAAGTGAATTTATAAATTCTAGGTCTGCAGTACGTTCAACATTTAAAAGATCTTTGAAATGTTGTGCCCAGCGTTCCAAAATATGATCCTTGTTGGTAAGAGGTGCTCCATCTAGCGACTTTAGTGGTACTTTTGTATTATTATGGCAACCTGTAATCCTACGAATCTCACTATAAAATGTACTAAGTTGCTTGGTATCGATAAGCCACTGAAGGAACTTCGATTTCTCCTGCCACCATTTATCCTTAGCCTCCCTTGTTAGTTTCCTTAACTTCCTACTGCTCTCCTAGATTTGCTTTGACAAGGTGTTGTGACCATTAGTGTTCTGCATTCTAAGTATTCGACGATGTGATGCCAGAGCACTTGCAATTAATTCGTCATTTTCGTCAAACCAGTCTTCACGTTTAGCTACTTTTTGACCCAAAACCTGCACACTTTTGCTCGTGATGATAGATGACGCATTCTCCCAGACAGTCTTAAGATCACCATTTTCGATATCCAGGGAGTTCAGGCCCTCATTTAACGCTTCCGTGAAGGCCACTCTTTTTACGTGACACTGAAGATCGTCAACAGCCACATGCAACTGCCTAATAGGTCTCCTTCTCCGTGGAAGATGTAGGCGGAGTCTCAGCCTAGTCAACACAAGACGGTGGTCGGACCAGCAATCAGCACCGCGCATGACACGTGTGATTTGAACCTGCGATATATCTCTTAACCTCACTATGGCATAATCAATGAGGTGCCAGTGTTTTGATCGAGGATGCATCCAAGTGGCTTTGTACTTTGTAGGGAGTCGAAAAAAGGTATTAGTAATAGCTAATCCAAACTGAACACAAAAACTTAAAAGAAGTTGACCATTGCTATTCGTATTTCCGATCCCGTGCCTTCCTATGGTGTCGGGCCATGCATCAAAATCTCGACCGACTCTCGCGTTCAAATCACCCAGTAGCAGAATTTGTGAATTTGAAAGACACTTGACTCTAACAAAATTTTGCAATTTAAAGCTTAATAAATCACAAACAGATGCCTCAATCAAAAAACTGTCTTCAGGAACCCACAACGTTTTTGAAATTGCTATCTAACGACATCCCACACTATGAGACAAGAAAAAAAAATTACATACCCACTTCACGTGTAGGGGAGGTAACCTAAAAAATATTTTTCAAAATTTTACTTTACTACTTTGTTTTAAATATGTATATTCATGCCAAATTACAGCTTTCTAGTACTAAGAGTCTTGAGCTAGACTGGGGTCAGACTGACGGACGGACAGACGGACATGGCGAAACTATAAGGGTTCCTTGTTGACTACGGAACCCTAAAAAGTAAGTGAACTGCCGAACTATGTATCTAACTGCCCATTCCATCATTTTACTAGCCATTCATTTATTACACTGCTCGAACAATTTTTGAGTCTTCATTGTAGGATGAATTAACCGCTAAATTTTCTTTTTATTACTATTCATGTTTTACTGCTGTAGTAAATTTACAACCACCCGAAAATTAAGTAACTGCTCAAATATTTTTTTCAACTGATCATAATAACATACTTACCAAATGTTTAAATAACAGTTGGAAAAATTATTTCCCTTAATTTAATATCTTAAACATTGTTTTTTTTAAGAATGCGTTATTAGAAACAGATTAAATCAAATGAGTTATTTGTAACATAAACAATAACGGTTATCATAACGACAGTTTTTCGTGCTAGGGCTACCGTACTCTGAAACGTAAAATCCGAAACTTCGTTAGACCCACCCCTTTAACTCGATTCTGTCATGACTGGAGAGTGAGAGGGACGGACGATGAGACGGAGACTGGAGAGTGAGAGGGACGGACGATGAGACGGAGATTGGAGAGTGAGACGTACGCAAAATCCGCACCTCAGAATAGGCCCTCAGTTGTGTGTGCAACTGCGCCGAAATATCGGGGAAATACTCAGCACAAAAATTTGAACATGCTAAAAATCCTGTTATTTATAATAGTTATATTTATTTTGTATTACTTTCTAGTATTCTAAGGACAACGTTGAAGAAGATTTCTGATTAGCATATCGAAACAGCAATTTATACTTTTACGAGTAACCTATGCAATTTCTATGTAATAAAATGAAATCGCTTACGGCTAATCCAATTCTTTAATCATTAACGGGTGATCCTTAAATGAGGGATAGCAATACTAAATCCGGAGTAGAGTAAAAGAGACAGATGCACCCAACCGTCCACATTTGGAGCAAGGTGCAAGGTCCAAATCGATCAGGTGTATTTGTTTAGTCAAGGTGTTTTTAATCTTCCAAGGGTAAAATGACGTAAGTCATAAAACAACGTAAAGTTAATTGTCTCTGGTTTACAGCCTTCTAGTTAAAAACTAGTAACTTGGAGTTGTTAAAACTTATAAGTAAATAAGTGTAACGTTCCTTTTAGCATAACATTCAGGAACTAAAACATTTTTATAATATAATTTCCCTCCTGTTAATTGCTTGAGAGAGTAATAATATACCGGGTGGGGCCTGAAACACGATCAAAAATTTTAAGGGGTCAATGTACTCATGCATACAAACAACTTTTACTAAGGTACCAACATTGAAATCGCGAAAAAAAAAACAGCTGTTCCATAGAAAATTTTAAATCGAATAGATCTATGGATTTGGAAATTTTTGATCGTGTTTCAGGCCCCACCCTGTAAAAGATAAAAGTAGTTCGTGAATTTAACAAATGATTTGAAAGAATTAATTGTTTTATGATAATAATAATAATTCTTTATTTCAGACACAGTGAATGAGTAATACTTAACTGAAGTTATTTAACTCTGCACTAATTAAAGGTTTTTTAGATTCGTAGTAATCATTTTAAACACAAATAATATTTTTAAATTTAATAGAGGGTCTTTTTCCACTTGGCATCACCAGTAAGTTACACAATGATTTCCTTATGCAGTCTATTCAGTAGAGCAAAATATTTTACCTAAACAATCTTGACGTGTTTTTTTTAATTTAAAATGCAATAGGTAATTAAAATATGAATCACTTATTTATTCAAACGAAGATTCAAAGTCCATGACGTTTTAATATTACTTTTAATAGTAGATTGTACAACAAGTGCATAAATAGTACTATTTTACCCGAGACGTATATATCCACTCTGCACTCTGCTTTTCACTTAGAGTGTGAGGAAAATAAATAACAATATTGCAAAAAAGAAAAAATAAAGACTTCGCCATATTACCGGGAAGATTTTCTTTTTCTTTTTTTTATGCGTGGCATTGGCAGCACTCTTGAAATACTTATTTCTTAGAAAACTCATTAATTTTGCCTAGTTTTATTAGTTTTATTTAGAAATTTAACATGGATTATGTACAAAATTGAAGAAACAGAATGAAATAATAAATTTATTTAACGAAGTTTAATTGCGTGAGTGGCTGTTTACCTGACGACATTTGTCTTAAAGTCTGAGACTTAGACGAAGATTTGACTTTATGCACTAGAGTATAAGAAGCGATTTTATGCAGCCTATACCCAACATAAACACGAACTTTACGAGCATGAGAAGTGAAAAATAAATAAGGTATATCAAAATACATCATTCTTATTTTAAATGCATTTCAGATATAGAGACATGTCAAGATTGTTTACTAAAAATCTTTTGCTTTGCTGAATGGATTGTAGTAACCAAAAGCTTAGACTAAATACTGAGGTAACTGGAGAGTGCAGTACTAACACTTTTTTGTGGCACTGAGGTTGTCTTCCGTCTCACGTACACTTTGAAAAATACGTATGGTCATATGAGACAACTGACAGCCACTAAGTACCTACTAAATGTCAAATTTGCTGGGCACACTTTTTTATTCAGGGTGAAAACTCCAGTTACCTCAGTATTTAGTCTTAGCTTTTTAGTAACAATAGCTGAACATAGGCATCGGTTCAATTTAAAAATTACTCGTACCTACATGAAAAGTCATTGGCTCTATTATACTAAAGAAGTTTTAACACTTTTTCATTTGTTTTTAATTCCTGTTGTCCATGATCCAGGTGCAAGGCGCGTGCGGCGCGATGCATTGACACGTCCCTAATCTGTGGCAGCGCGCACCCGCGCAACGTATCGGGTGGTATCGGGTTGCGGCCCATGATCTGTTTACTCAACAGGTGAATGCGATCGGATTTTGTTTTAAGGTAGAATGATCATGTGCACCTTTGCCTTCATCGGCTTTTTTGAGTTGATACTGTAAACAAAAGAAGTGCGGAACTATTGGCGCGGTTTTGTCAACTTGAGTACGGGATTACCTACACTTTGATGATTGAGTCCAATAATGCATCAAGTTCAAGTGTAAACTAAGCAATTAAATACTGATTTGATTTCTATCTTTGACAGCCTTTCCGATTGACTGGGAGAGATGCATAAAAATCATTAAGTAATGCCGCCATGTGGTGTTCTTGCAATAAAGATAAAATAGATACAAAATTCATTTAAATTATGTAGGTTTGATCTTAATATTTATAAGTATCAAACAAAAGAGATCAAATTAAAATAAGATTATATACTACTAGATAGAGAATTTTATGTGTCTTAAATTGTATTCTACTAAGCAACCGCTCCTATAAGAGGTAATTACTTAAATGCTCTTAACTAAGAAACTTAACTTGTTAAAGAAACAGGCTACATCACTACGATTATCTCGAGCGTTAAGGATATAACATACCTTTATAGTGACATTTAGCTACATAAATTATCGTACTATTGTTGAGTTATCATCTCTACTATAACGAAAGAGCCATTGAAGTTCATTCAGAACCTTCATTGCGTAAATCAGGCATATTGGGACGACAGTAAACACTGTTATAGAGTTTTATCATTTTAAACTAGTCACTTTGGATGTTGCTATACCTACTTAACACTTGCCTATAACAGCAATATAAAGTCGCAAAGTAAACCTTTACATCAATTCTTAATAGGTCGTTTTTGTTGTATACACTCATAAAACTAAAATGTGTTGTCGAACGCTTATACAGAACAATCAATCACCGCCAAAACCTTTATACAACGTTTACCCAGCTTTTTTGAGATATCATAGCTTTGGTTATAGGCTTCGATCGAAGGTTATAGGGCAAAAATGCTGGTTGGGACTAGAATATTAGTAGGTATTTCAGGAACGCCAGCAGGTACTTTACACAGATTACACATAAACCGAAAACCAAACTAAATTACACTCAAACTCTACATTTACGCTTATAAACCATAATTGGTATGCCAACAGACGAAACCGTTGCAATAAATGTTTGTAATGGTTTGCAAACTAATAAAAGCGAAAATCAAGGGGCTTATTAAGAACTAAAAGGTGCGTGGTTCGACTTCCGGCCGCCGATGGCGGAAGGGGGGCGCCAAGGGCTATATAGCAGCTTTGGAATAATTTTAGGCAGTCCACGGACTCCACGGTACACCTTGCTTACGCGTGGAAGGAATTAAATATTAAGTTTATAACAGTAATGCTAATTTTTAAATTAACAGCAGCGGCTTGAGAAATTATATAACACATCAAAAGTTAGATTTCTTCAAGATCTATTGTTCTGTGGTTCGTGTATCAATCAAATACATAGATAGAGTCACTTGCACAGTTCTATTATAAGTATCCATAAATGTAACTAATGATAAACTTTATTATACACACAATTTTATTAATAGACATTACCCAAATACAGCTGCGAATACTTAAATTAGAAACCACGATAAAACCACTGGGTATATAGAGAGTAATGCTTAAAAATGTCAAGAAAGTAATTCCTTGTGTCACAAATAAGTATAATTGCCTTTTTACAAGTAATTTACCAAACGTAAATGCGCACTACGGCAACTAATTCTATGACTACTAGTAAGAGCAATATTAATGGCTGAAAAGCGATGAGCCCGTAAATTCTCTCGTTTCACTTAAACAATAAAAACTTTGTTAAACATTTTGATTGACCATAATAGATAGGTGCGTGTTTCTAAGATTTTCCTTATAGGGTAGGTACCCAGAATTATTATGGTAATCGCAAAGCCATGGGCTCATTAAAATCAGTAAAAGGTGCGTGGCTAAAGCCTTCCTAGGGGCTACGACGGAAGGGACCGGTACACTCACGAATAAAATGAGTTGCTTAAAATATTTATGCCCCGGTGATTTAGACGTCTTTCGTGGACGAATGGTGGTACGCACCGGTTTCAAGGTGTTGCTATCTCTGGAGGTCCTGGGATCGATTCCTGATCGGGTAAATATTGAAACAAAGTTTATAATATTTCCTCGGGTCTGGGTATATGTGGTACTTAATACCCATCGTTGTTTCCAATATCCATAATACTAGTGCTTAAGTTACTAAGGTTCGGTATTGGAACAAAGTATGTGATGCTCTCCAATCCAATTTTATTTATTTATTTTTCAAGAGAGAGAATGGAGGAGTTATTATGACACAGTGGCTATTGCACCAGAAATCGAATGGCTGATCATAATCATGGATAAAATATGGAAGTACCTACATACAGAATTCTACATTTTCTACTGCGCTGAACGCAGCGTACAGTTGAAAAGTGTGACCCTGAACACCTGACCGCCATTTTTCTCTATGTATTGGTAAAAAAAATAGGTAAGCCGTTTTAAAGACCTATCACCATTAAAATTTATATGTTCGTTTCCCTAATGTAATTTTTTCTAAAATAAAAATCCATCACCGTCCTATCTGCAAAGAGAAGTTTTTAAGACTAATAGCTTATTTCAACTACTATGTATTTTTGAACTAAGTACTTGTAAAATTATCGTTATTTATATCCTTATTACTGCCAAATAAGTTATAATGACTTTTGTGAGCGACAGTAACCATAATCAGGGACAGTAAACGCTCGTGGGCTTTCATCTATCCGTACAGGTGTTCTAATTTAGTTAACCTTTTACGAACATAATCGTATTACTGTTTAATGGAACCTAATAAAAATATTTAAATCAAAATATCGTTTTTTTTTTATATAGATGACAGCAGAAGCCGCTGGAACCAACGTGTATTCAGATGCATAGAGGAGCTCGAGTTTATAAATTTTTGGTAGTCCATCCCGTGACAGACATTTGCGAAACTTGCTTGTCGACCACGATTGAAGGCCGAGCGAACTAACCTCTGCCCCACGTATTTTTCACCATGAACTACTCATATTATACCATGATCAGTACTCCGTACCACCATAATTCCATGGTACACTCAACAACCTCAGGCTGATTCCACATTCGGTCACCGTTTACTTTTATAGCTTCGCCCGCATGTCGGACCACAGCCAAAATTTCCACCTTGCGTTCATCGAATACTTAATTACGAAGCGCGTGCCACTCGCTCCTTAAATGAACAAAAAAGGAATTTAACTTGAAAAATAGGGCTTTGCTCTTTGTTGGCCAAGGTAAGTGGTAAATTTTAGCTGTGTTACTTTTAATCAATTAATTAATTTAATCGATAAGGCACGAGCAACTTCTGATTTAGGCAAAGATAAATTCTTAATTAGTAGACATACTTAGGTACTAATCTTAATCATATTTACATTAAAGGGTTGTTTAGTTGAAAATTGTTTACAGTTTCAGGTAGGTAATAAATAGTAGATTGTTTAGCAAGGAATGTATATATGGCACCCATAACAGTCGAGTGTTTTGTCGCCGATAGTTCGAGGCTGTTATGGGTCCATACGCCCGAAGTATACTCTACTTTTCATTTTGAATATGAGGAAAGTAAAAATAAACAGAAATAATCTAAAAAATGTTTTATCTACACTCATGTTATAATATTCGAATTATGAACTCATGCCTGAACGTATACTGATCAAAGATATTATAATATAACAAGATTGCGCACTGATAAGTTACAGCCGAGCCGAGCGAGATAGGCCTATTATGGTGTGCGTCCCTCTCTAATGAGAGAGACGTGAGTGACTACACGATTTGGTTTTTTCGAGGACAATTTATAGTTAACCAGACTTGGCTCACGTAGGATTCGAACATCACGCTTCCTAGGGAGCTCTTGTAGCTAAAACAAACATACATTTAAACATCCGAACTCACTTTCTATTTATAATATTAGTTAAAATGAGGACTCCGCGAGGCAAAGTATAGAGGGTACTTTGCATCACTTATGATGAGGCAATAATGTCGTCGACACATACACATAATATGCTTTATAAGCATACTTACTTTTGAACCGACTTCAAAAAAGGAGGGTGTCAGTTTGACCTGTATGTACTTATATGAAATGTATGTCTGTATTTCTGATAGACGTATTTTGCTAAAATGGATAGAAATAAAAAGTCCACGAACAGTAATAAAGATCTGTTTATTAGTTAGACTATACATTGCTACACAAAATTGTCTTGCGGATCTTTTGACGCATGGAGGCTTTGTGTTCAATTAATTTTAAAGATTCGTTTTTTGCGTACCTTCGTCTTTTAACCTTAAATTAAAATACAGATGTTATAACACGTTTAATAAGTTCTGTTTCATACCTATTTTCTGATAAAGTTCTTCTTCTTTTTCTTCTTCTGCTGAGTATTGTGTAATTTTTTCAGGTATGACGTTAAGCCAACCTTTTTTTATTTCTTCATCTTTAGGAAATCTGAAACAATGAAAATTAAAGTTTGGGTTAAGTAAGCAAGTAAATTCCAGTCTATAGATTACAAACGAAATGGACACCCTACTATACGCAAGAATAAAACTTTGGCTAAATACTTACCTATGAAAAGATACACCGCTACGTTTATATGATTCGCTTTTGCATCCTTTCACACATCATGTGAGAACCATTTTTATTGATTTAAACGTAATTTTAAAATGATAATTAAGATCCACACGCTAACTTTACACACATAAATTAATTTGCCGTCGCCATATTGATCATGTTTTTATTTTTATTTAAATTGTCCAGACGCAAAGTGTTGCATATTTATTATAATTAAAACTACCATAACACCGACTCTTACATTAAACAAGTAGTTTTTCAAGGTTTTAAATAATACAAATGGTATGGACTTTAATATTATCAGCTTAAGATTCCTTTTAATTAATTAATATTTTGAAAATTCTCGAGAACCGGAAATATGAATTTGAATTAAGTTCTACTACAACCAAAAATATTTATTGGTGGCAGCCCAGTAGACAGGGATGCAATCCTATTTAGGAGCCTCTCGCTCGGCTCGTTTTTCCGTTTATCGAAATGTCATACGAAAATAAACCTTATTGTAACTGCATAGAATCGAATTGACCTTGCTTTTATTTTCATAGTGCACAATCTTGTTATATTATAATATCTTTGATACTGATACACTTTATGCCATAGTCAACTTTAAAAAATAAAGCTGCTGTATCCGGGTGTTGCATAATGACCATTATGAAACACCCGGATACAGCTGTCACTCATTATAAAACACTTATGTTTCTTAAATTTACAGTCTCCATGGCAACCGTAGGATTTACCGGCACTGACTTCCAACTCTTTCAAGCCCTTCTTTAGCCGGCAACAATCAGACGTTTTTAAAATTAGAATTTTGAATTTAGAAGGAATAGACCGTATAGACTCCTATGAGTTGGGTTTGGCACCAATTCACATTTTATAATTAATATTGATTTGCTTTATTTTTGAAATATATAATAAATGTAATGAGTGTAGATAAAGTAGTGTATGAGACTGCACATAACTCGGTATTAAAACACTCGTGGAATACTATTAAAAAACTCGCCAAGGCTCGTTTTTTAAACTCCCACTCGTGTTTTAATACCCCTCATTATGCGACAGTCACATAAACTACTATTTCCTATGGCCGCGGAATTTTCGAAAGACTTTAATAACTTTTTTGTTCATTTTCTCTATTTTAAGGAAGGCAAGGGAAACTAAGTCCATACAGCCTAGTTTAGTGTTTGACCCGTACTCTGTGCAATTCCATGAAATTAATAGCCTGATTTTTTCAGTGCTTTTTCAGTGCTTTCAATTAGTGTGCTCCTACTAATTACTCCTACTGATAGGTGCACCAGGACACCCATATCCTTATGCTCCACTGAACATAAAAACAACGGAGAATAATGTTGTATTCTAAATTTAATTCCTCCTGTTCCTATCACATAACATATTGTACAGTCAAACAAAAAAATATTTTTAAGCAAAAAAAAAGAAACATTTTTCAAGCAAATTAAAAAATAAAATAAGTAGGTACTCTTATTCTAAACACTTCAATGTTTTCGCTGTAAATAAGCTTTAGCTTATATATGTATTTCCAAAAAGTAGCCCACAGTTATTGCAGTGCTTCCGGATGATTGTATTATTTTGTATGAATACTAGAATATTAAGGGCACGTACCTCCAAATTATCGAAATCAACCTATTTTTCATTCAAAATTAACAATCAAATATTCTTTATTATGAGCAGATAAAAATATAATGTTGAAGTTTGATAAACGATCTTGATTATTTTGTGGCTAGAAACACGATATAAAAAATTTCAAAAACAAAGAAAATTTTCATTATTTTTATATTTTTTTGGTTTTATACTTAGATTATTAATCTCTAATTCACGAATAGGTAATGACATATTGTAGACTACAATATGTCATTACCTATTTTTCTATATATTATTCGTGAATTAGAGATTAATTGTAGACTATTCTCAAGCTACTTTTTCAAAAAGTGAATTTATGCTCAAATAACAACAAAAACATTGAAAAAATGAAAAAGTAAGGTTATTTTCATTACTCTTCACACGTAAGAAAAAAGACAAAGATAGAGTTTTTGGAAGATCCTGCCTTTAATAGAAATTATTATTATTAGTATTATTCTTTCGGTCGTATAAGGAACTGAAATTCAATAGATGTTTGACAGCAGCACTTTGGCAGCTTTTGAAGGATGCTATAGTTTACTATTTGATTATGCTTATATTACAAGATTCAACCAAATTGATTCACTTTGGTTGAAAAGCGAAGAAATACAGGCGCACGTTGACATTGAATGATTCACTTTAACGTTTACATTCATTTCAATTTGGTTGCTTCATCCAAATTGAAAGGCAAAAGTGAACCGTGTAATTCCGCCATTACGATAAAGATAGTTTTTCGTTCCACGGGTACAGCTCCTTGGACCGTACTCCGAAACGCGAATCCGAAATTTCGGTTCGCCATGCCCCTTTCACTCGATTCTGTCATGACTGGAGAGTGAGAAGGACGGGTATAACAAAGTATCTGGTTTTGTGTTTCAGAGTAAGCTCTCTGACCCTACGCCGAAATATTGGGGACTCGACAGCATAATCCCGTTATTCATAATAGTTACAGATCGCGCAAAATAACTTGGCGTGTGTCAGAGGGCGCTGATCGTCAAAATTAGCCTTATTCCCATGTCATAATTTAGTTCCAAACATGGAACTGTAGGTAAAAACATACAAATTTCTTGGTTCCAAATATCGACACCCGCCAAGTTATTTTGCGCGATCTGTACCTAGAGTGAAAATGACCATGAAAGTTTCACAATAAATAATAAGTAATTATTGGACCCTATTACATAAATTGCTCCTAACATAACATTAAAGACACGAGGAAATATTGAAAAGTTCACTACATTTACAAAAGATTTCAACATTTACCCGACCGGGAACCGATAACGGACCCACAGAGATGGGATAGTTCTGCTAAATATCAGCTAGAACTTCTGGAATCGATCGAAAACCATGTCAGGAATGTTATTTTAATTTTTACTTTTTTGCATTCACAATGCAATTTTTATAATGGAAAAATAGAAAATGAAGTATTTTAGCAAAAATCGACCCGTCCCACAACTAGCTCCGATGGGACTCGAACCCACGACCTTTCGCTTTCCGGGCGACTGCTCTAACCACTGAGCTACGAAATCGTCTCCGTAGCTCAGTGGTTAGAGCTTCATTTAAAATACTTCATTATCCATTTTTCCACCATGTCAGGAAGTTCAAGCGTTGGCCACGGCAAAACTACAGAGCCTCAGTCACCGTCGCAAAGTTGCGTGTCTATCGGTTTTTATAGAATACACTTTGGGGAGCGAGAGAACTGCACGACCTCGTTCCTCCAGCCCCTTTCCACCATCGGAGAACCAGACGCAGACTAGCTTTTCACCCTTACGTTGTTGACACACTACCTGTCTGCAATAAACGCTTCGCAGATTCGTTTCATATGCGAACCGCTAAGGAATAGAATGCGTCGTGTGCTTATGTGTTCCCCGATAACTACAACCTTGGTCTCTTCAAGACAAGAGTGAACAGGCATCTCCTGGGCAAGCATGCAACAGCTTGGATCACTTCCTGTTAATAAGCAAGATGGTGGTAAAATTTTAATGTTTTCCCAGTTTTATATAGGTATAAAAAAACAGATAGCGGGACCTTGGTTGGAAAGTCGTACAATATAAACTAGATGACTGTTTGAAACTGTTAAAAATTGTGTTTTGGCATTGACTTATTGATTAAATTCTTTTTTAAACTAGGATATAGGTAATTTTAAGTTTAAGTATAGATAAGTAGACTAATAAAATAAAACAACTACATACATTGAAACTTAATAATTTGCAATAATCGATATTAACTTTTAAAGTTTCAATTGATTTCCATCGTTCAATTCGCCTCACTAAGTAAACCCCAACAATCCAACAAATATGTCTCAATTTTATACGCATTTGCGACAAAAATTTCAATTGAATTCTGTGGAAAACCAACACAATTGTATAACATTAAGGCTGACCAATTACTATAGAGCAAAAACTACATTTATAAGACCATTCGTCCCTTAAATTGTTTCACCTCATTACCGCACGATACCCACTAACGCCACTCGAAGTTTGCAAGCTAAAATCAAAGTTACGCACTTAAGATAAGGTTTAAATTGTTCTGTGTCAAGGAGTTCCATTGCGATCTGAATCAAAATTGAACTTGAAGAAAATTAGACTCAATACAATGAACTGGAAGTATCGAAATAGTTTGATATCGAACGTTCCCTTGTTAAATGGGTGTGTGCGATCGAAAATGGGTTTTACTGCTTTGTGTTAAGGTTCAGGTGCAATAGGTTAGTTGGAGGAATTTTATTGTCCTCCCGAGGTGTGAAGACATGGCCAGTCGTTTGCAGAGAATGCCACAATTCTGCTCATCTCCAGACTCATTTGAATTGTAGGTACTAATGGCTGCTTTTACTTTTGTTAACAATTAAAATGATTCTTTTTTAATCTTATGATAATGCTGAAAAGGAAAAGTCAAATGAACAACACGTTTCCTGATCTTTTTCGTTTATTTACATTATAAAATATTGACAGACCAAAAATTGTTGTCCTAAGGTACAGATCGCGCGGCGAGAGTTTGGCTTTGACCTTCGGGTGGAGGGGATTACTGCGCATGCATTTACCCCGCTAATTGCCCGTTGATACCCAATTTCTGATTTCTGCGCAATAACGGTCAAAGCCAAACTCTCGCCGCGCGATCTGTAGGTATATTGCTTTCCAACCGTCTGTAAATACAGTTTATTTATAGTTATCGTTACAGCAAAATAAAAATTAGAGCCCTGTTAGTTTTGAGGAAGACTTATTTAAAAAGCCATAAAAGAGGTCATGACAATAATCGTAATAATTTTCAAATAGTGCTTATACCTATTAATAGATAATAACACGCTCACATTTAACTCTTAAACGAGTACACTTAATTACAAAGTTAATTACCACAACTTACCGCGAAAAGTTGCATTAAACGATCATCTGTCACTAGTTTTAATTAATTGAGAAGTTTCAGTACATGTGTGTAGAATTTGCATAAACACAGCGTTCACTATCTCGAGACAAAACACGATTCGAGTCCGGGCCACGTGAAGTAAATCGAATAAAAAATCGATTTTAAGCCTTCGATCGGCGCAGGAGTGGATGCAATTAAAGAGTTCCGAGAACTTTGCCCGCGCAGTAGCGCACGAACGAGCTCTGCTCGTATTTCAGAACGGAGCCAGCACGAGGAGAATATGCGACGACATTTAATTTTATTTTAATATGGTGCTATTCTAGACATGACTGCTATAATAAAATAATATTTTTACGTAAACTATGTAGCGAAAATATAACAAAAACATGAGCTTTTCTTCTATTGGAGAATTTTCATAAAATATTTTCATTCCTATTTCATTTGCATAAAATTGGTTATGTATGACCAAAAGAGCAGAATGAGATGGTATAAAAAATCATGGCTCTATTTTTTTTATTTTTCTTCTAAATCAACAGATAATTTTAATTGAAAATGATTTAATTACCTACTAGCTAATAATTTATCTACAGAAAAGACCCTTATTAATTTTTATGCGTAGGTATACTCCATTCGCTTAGATAGTGTCGCTCTGCCACAATGCCGTGCGGGTGTACCGACACTATCTAACCGAACGGACTATATGTATATTGCGTTTCCTCGGTTTGTTCCGACCCACAGCACCAAGCGTCTTGCAAGTTTCGATGAGGTGCTCGTATCTAATGTATTCGTGCTTACAAAAACTCTCATAACGAAATAAGCGGACTAGTATCGACATCGTTAAATACGCTAACTGGGCATTTGTATTTATATTCTGTGTAACCTATCGATAGCTACGTATTTTTTGTATATAATACTAGCTGCGCCGCGTGGCTTCGCTCCCGTGGAATTTCAAGATAAAAAATAGCCTTAGACCCATTTTTAGGCCTACCAAATATACACAAAAAAATTCATAAGAATCGGTCAAACCGTTTCGAAGGCGTAGAATTTAGTTAGAATTTAGAATTTATAGAAGATGGTACTTACTTATCAAACTCTCTGTTTAATACCTTATGTAGCTGTTATTATATTTTGAAACTAAACAAATTTCTCAGATTTGTCAATCTGGTAAATTCAAAAAATATAATATTGGACAGGATATAAGGTTATCGTACAGAATGTTGCTTTTATCTTGAATGGGGTGAAATGGGGAAGAAGTTCTGATAGGAATGTGAACCTCACGCATAAAGTTACGGGCAACTGCTCTATGAAATAATCCATACTAATATTATAAATATGAAAGTGTTTTTGTTTGTTTGTCCCCCTTTCACTTCAAAACGGAGCAACAGATCGACGTGATTTTTGGTATGAGGAGCGTTCGGTGACTGGAGAATGACATAGGCTACTTTTCATCCCGGAAAAATATCACACTACCACGGGATAACGTCATCTAGTCTACGCAGGTGAAGCTGCGGGCGGAAAGCTATTTATTTTATAATTATACTTGGTTAGTATTTTCTTTCGTTTCATTGTATTTTAGAAAATTAAATAGGTAAGTAGATACTGTAAACTCCTCACAACCTATATTATGGATTTGGACATACACAACCACGTACCTCCTTAAAATCGTCCAACAATATACTCATACACATTTCACTCTTTAAGAATGTTAATTTATCTTTTTCCCAAAAGTTATCTACGGTATTATTATCAATATCCCACGCAGGACCCGGGGCTTATCAGCCATCTTTAACAAAGCAGCCAAAACAAGGTGTTTACGAGGCTGATACCGATCGAACAAAACTATACGGCAGACTGGAAGGCGGGCGGTCGCAGTATGCTAACTTTTGGAGAAGGCTTAAGTTATCCATGCCATGTATTTTTATTAATTACTTATTCATAAACAATTTGATATAAATGCGAAAGTTTGAATGTTTGTTACTCTATCACGGCGAAACGGCAGAACAGATCTGGGTGCCTACCATCAACTTTAAGACAGCGATTCAAAAATAGCGCGATGCAGAATAGGTTCCTAAAATGAATTGCTTTCTTTCGTACTCTGACCTTCTAAAAACTGGATCGCAAATGAATCGCTAAATGTGAATGACCGAACGATTTGTGTCCTTATTTCTTCTACCCGTCTCTTTCACTCGATTCTGTCATGCCCAGAGAGTGAAAGGGACGGGTATAACCTGCAGGTGTCATGTGAACTTGGCCGAGTTATAAGTCAAATAAGAGTTGATGACAGCTCAGCGGCTGTGAAATGTCATTGAATGATCACTGAATCGCTGTCATTGATATTAAGCTGTCGTGGTACGAATAAGCGAAGCAGATCAGTTTAGGTTCCTAAACAAAACCGCAATAAGAGTTGATGGTAGGCACCCTGGATTAAATTTATCACAAAAATTACGGGTAATATATTATACTACTGTGACAATCAGTTGTAGAACTATTATTTGACATAGGTATTAAAGTGTAGTAGGTAATATTCATATTGCCAAAAAAATATCATTATTTCTTTAAACACACTGTTTATAATTTATATGCACTGTGTTTAAAGCTAATAAATTATAAGTGGTTGCCCCAGTCCTCTTAATTGGGCCGTGTCGCAGGCCTCGGTAAAAACTGAACATTTCTTAGGTATTCTGAGAATTATACACTCGTGGCTACAATAAAAAGGTGGTCTGTTCCACAGGCCTTTTAATTGATTGGTTTGTTTGGCTTAGCAAAATGTAGTAAGTACAAGTAGTTCCGAAATAAAGAAATGGGATCGTGTCTGCATTTCTATAAATATTATTATAGCAAATTCTAGGCCAGCGCTGGAATGCCACTGGAATAATGTGAACTTGCACTGGAATGATCCTATCCAGTTGACTGGAATGACGTAATTTTCATTCCAGCTCGCCCATTCCAGCGTCACTGGAATAGTGTGAACGGCCAATCCAGTGCTTGATTACACGTTGAACATTGTGTTGCCGATCTAAGTAACAGCTTTTGAATGACTGGAATAATATGGACGATATGATCATTAATGTGAACCGGACGTAGTCTCTTTTTTACTTAAAAATCTTTGAGGACTGTGAGAATATCTTTTAAATTTAATAATCTAGTATTTATAAAGACACCTAAAGGTCAAACCGTGAGGCAAAAGTATGATTTGGCCATACTAACTTTATTTTCAATCTGCTTCATACTGATGGGAATAAATTACAGTCTTGCAAAATAATATTAAATTTTAATAATAGCATTTCAAAAAACGATTTAAAAAGTCAATATTAAAACTAATAGGCTAATCAACAACTACAGTTTTTTAAAAATTCCTTCAAATAAAACCAACTTTTAAAACCATAATTTAGATGTAAAAACGACCTCTAAAACACCCTAGAAAAAACCATTGCGCTTCGCATCGAGATGGAATAGCGTTTCTGTGCGTGTCACTGAACGTAAATTGTTTATTATTTTTTATGAGACTTTCACGGGGGTTACGGCGCTGCTAAGAAAAAATATTAATACCTATAGGTAAACTAATTTATTACTGGTTTACCGAAGGCTTACCTGAAAACATGAAAATTACAATTTTGCTTCTAAATATTAACTAAATAAGGATTAAGGAATTTCATAAGGTCAAGTAGAGTAGGAAGTATTGTACGCAATTTTTATTCTTCCATGTTTATATTGTAAACGGCTGTCTCAACGCTTACATTTTAAAATATTCTATTTTCTTTATTACTTTATTTTTTACTTTTTTATTTTTTTCAATGAATCGTAATGATTTTCAGGTATTAAATACGGATCTTAAGTATAAGACCACATAAAACCATTTTATTCTTTAGTAACTAAATAAACGGAATGTAAGCAGCATAGCAGAAAAAAATATAAAAAACGGAGTGCCTTTTTACTGTATAGGTATAATCTCATGCTTCATAACCATAAATAATTGCATATACATTTAATGACCTTTTGTCGCCTTAATGACACCATCTAAGCCAATGTACAAACGTAGAATCGCAAAGCGAAATTTTAAGAGGCATTCTGCGCCAGATCTCAGGCATATTGCTAACAAATCACAGGCGAATGGGTCGTTTAGCCGCCATTCGTTGCCCCAGAGACGAAGGGGGGATGGGGGGAGGGTAATTGTGTTTACAATAACCCCCCATCCCCTTCCGCTCATTCCTCATCCTCAGCCATCAGGCGGTGCTTAGCGATCCACCGCGGAAATCTGGTGAAAACTGGAAAATACCGGTTGTTCAAGCGCGCGAACGGCTAATGTTCGGTGTCAAGCGTTGACTTCTATTTAATAATACCTACCTATCCTTATGCATCTAACTCAAAATAATATCAACATGATAAAACATCTACTTGCTGATCTTTGTAAAAATTTGGACGCTCGATAGAACGTTTAACAATTTCATTCACAAAAGATTTTCGCTCGCAGCTTTGCCTGCGCGAGCTAAACGATGTTTTCCCGTAGGAATGAGAAATATTCCCGGGTAAAAAGGAGCCTATAATCCTATTAACATGTCTATTTGTCTTGGTCTGGGTGTTCACTATGTATATTAAGTATGTATTTACAAACAAAAAGTATTTAAGTATATATTTATCCTTTATCAAGTTTTCCATGATACAGTTTCTGAATGAAATTAAAATGGGCTTAGATAATTGGTGTGAATGTAAGAAGGTATTTATTTATTTATTTATTTATTTATTCTAGATAATGACCTATCTCTGTGCCAAATTTTATCCAGATCCGTTCAGTTGTTTCTCAGTGTTTGTGTAACAATCATTCGAAATTTCGTTTTTACAATATTGTTCCTTACTAGCTTTTTGCTTGCGGCTTTGTCCGCGAGAGATATACTATTATTTTCCATTGGTAATAAGATATTTTTTTCCAGGGTGAAAAGTAGCATAATATGCAGTATTCTAGACCATAATCTGTCTCTGTGCCCAATTTCATCCGTTCGATCGTTCACTAATTTCGCAGTGATTGTGTAACAAACATCCAAAATTTCGCCTTTATAATATTACATTTAGTAAGACTACGAATAGGAAAAATGTGAAATTAAAAACCACGAGCCCTCTAAGTAGCTTTCAGGTGAGAGCTATAGGCCTCGTGGTTTTTTACTACCACATTTTTCCAATACTTACTTACAAAATTAATGCATAAAAATAATTAAAAAATCTCAAGACTACGAATACCAACATTCCCATTCCCTACAAAATGAATCCCACAACTAACAAGGTTTATTCCAACAAATCGAGCATACCAAACCGGGTACGGGTATACATAACACGGTATACTTCTCGTTAATCCCTCGTTGCGCGAGGCGGTGCTGGGCGGACCGGCGCGGTATAAACCACTCAAGAACAACATTTAATTATCACTCTTATTAAACCACGCACCTACAACGTAAGATACCATCGCTACAAAAATATATTTAACACCTACTGACAGCGTATGGATTGGAATAGGAACGATTCTTATTTGGTTTTGATGGTTGTGTGTATGAGTTAGTAATTAGTGGAACATGATTAGCAGTGGTCGGAATAGGTAGTGCCATTTCGCGGGATTCATGGATGCTAGCATAACGTGGACATGCCTTTATTCCGGGATTTGATACTGATATCCAAGATTCGCATTTAATAATTAATTTAAAAGAAAATAAATTTGTAATGTACTTGATATTTACACATTGGACAAATCTAACACAAAAGGCACGAGACGAGTGAGAAACCAATCGTGCTTTAAAACAAAGGCCAAGGCCTTAAAATGAAATTATATTATCTAGTGGACCTATAAATTAAATATAATATAAATAATAAATAAATAATTTTAGAATCCCGGGATCTCGGGCCCGGGGGTACCTATGTCCATATTATTGATAATGTTTGAGGTCATTCACCCCAAATGGCACTACCTATTCCGACCACTGATGATTAGTGTCGTGTGCTACTTGTAGAATTTTAAGTCTTAGAAACAAAGTTGATATTTGCTTAGCCTCTATTTTGCATCTTATTGCGAGACGTAAACGATTAACAATTTAATAAAGGCTTACGCATTACAGTTATTTCTACTCGCAGAATCTATAAAAAAGAATGATTGAAAAACATTTAGTTAACATTTGACGTAAGTAGGGCAGAGGTACCCTTTGTGGCCACTTTAAGGAATTTTTGACTTTTAAGCACAAAGTAGGGCAGGCGTACCGGTTTTGGCCACTGTACCGGTTTTGGTCACTTTTCACTTTAAAGTTATATAAATAGGAATTAAATAATTATTGCTTATATTTATTAATGGCGAATAAAAGGTTGGACTTTTAGTTAATAATTACAGCACTTAGCTTTTTTCATGTAGTACGATATTTTAGAAATAAACACATGTTATGTTTCAAAGTTAACATTTTGTAAAATTCTTAAGAAAAATGTTAAGAGTAAAGGTTTTGAAATTTTTTTTTTCTACAATAAAATTATTTTATTAATATTTAATATTTTATATCACATTGGAATATGTTTCTTCTAGATGGATTAAGTGTTGTTTTTTCACTGTTTTCACAAAAAGTTGGGAAACAATAAGTGGCCAAAAGTGGGGCTAGAAATTTTAGCATTGTGCCACCTTTGGCCACTTTGGCATTAGTAGAAAGTTTCCAACCTTTCATAAACTTCATTTATTTTAAAAGACTCACAACTCGCTTTTAAGTTAATCATGTTTAGGTTGTCCGCTGTCGCGGTAGCGGAACGGAGTGAGTCAACAATGCAGAGCGGAGTCATCTCAATCTGCTAATTTTCTTTTAATCAAGTGATAAAGGTATACTTATAAACTTGTAGTAAGGAGCTAGATGGGATTGAAATACTATTTCATGTAGTGTTTTAGTCCAGAACTCTAATAAGACATCAATTAAGCATAAACTCTACTTATAAATATAGTCATTTTATGAAAGTGGCCAAAACCAATGCAAACGGTGTATTTGGCCCCCTCCGCAGAATTTATTTTATATAAAAAAAGCTATTGATTTTGTTTTAATTTGTAAGTTGTACCCTTAAAGGTCGATAAATTCTCTATAATTCTACATTATAAGTTTTCTCTAAAATACTTAAGATCATTAAGCACTAAGCGGTTAAAAGTGAAAAAATCCTTAAAGTGGCCAAAACCGGTACGCCTGCCCTACTAAATGGTCTTAGGTATTTAAGACACAAATTATATCTTAAATTATAGATAATTTATCTACCTTTAAAGGTTCATTTTTCAAATTTATAAGAGTAAAATAGTTTTTTTTTATATTACACACAATGTGTGAGAGGTGCCAAATGTAACGGTTTTGGCCACTTACTGATAGTTAAACTTTTGTAAGTATTGCGAAAAATCAAAACCAAACCCAGATAAAATCAATATATTCTAATGCGCTAGAATTGCAAAGTCAATTGCAAAACAACAATTTCATTGTAAAAAACAAAGGTTTATTAAGTATTTCATCCAAATCCAAATCCAAAGAAATTTGTTTTCTTAAAATTTTCATACAAAACATTTTTTCAAACAGAAAATGGAATTTATTGAAAAAAAATCTTATGACATAAGGAATTCTAACGGTTGTTATTATTACCTTAAAATACCTTATTTTAATTGCCTTTATCAAAAATGGCTAAAAGTTGTTTAGAAAACTTTTAGAGCAAAAAGTGGCCAAAACCGGTACAGTGGCCAAAACCGGTACGCCTGCCCTACTTACAATAAAAGTACCTACAGTCAGGAGACTCTACCTATAACTATTTAGTATTTCCATTAGTGGTATTTACTTGTAGATAGCAGTGTGTTGAATTAAAGTAAAAGTGAGATTAACTTCTAGTAATAATGAACTGAATTATATATTTTGAATATAAATTAGGTCATATGAAAATTAGGTGACCTGAAATAACCTAAATCAATAGTTTATTATACATTTGGTCGACATATTAAATAAAAGTATTTCAAATAAAATTTTATCTGATGATTAGATCTTTTGTAATTATGTCACGATAGAGTCGCCGCAAACGAGCCACACGCGACAGTCACAAACGGCGCCACCTGAAGTTAAGAAGCGGCTACAAAGGTAGCTGAAGCGCACGACAGACACTTGCGGCCAGTAGTAGACATTTGCGGTCGTGGGCCTCTACTTTTTGTAATCCATTTGCTTGTAGTATTTTGTGACGGGGCGGTGGGCCAGTGGCGACCACAAGAAGCGTGTGGCGGCGATTTGGAGCATGCGGCGACCACCGTCATGGCGTCACCGTGTTCATATAAAATAAATAATAAATAAATATAAATATTTTCTTACAATCACACCAATTATCTAAGCCCGTAGTTAATTTCTTAAGAAACTGTGTCTACGTGAACTTGATAATGGATAAATATATACTTAAATACTTTTTGTTTGTAAATACATACTTAAAATACATAGTTAATACCCAGACCAAGACAAATAGACATGTTCATGCAGACAAATATTTGTCTTGTTCGGGAATCGAACCCGAGACCACTGGCGCAGAAGGTGGGTAGCCTACCCCTGCGCCAAATCGGTCGTCAAAATGTATGAAAACTACAGGAAAGAGGTCGGTGGCCCGTGTACGGTCAGGGTTATGCCTACACCAAATTTGGGCAAATACAAATAAATTATTAAAGTGGGTAAAATGGGGGATGAAAAATTATGTTTAAATTTTCAATCAATGGAAAATTAACATACAGACTTAGTTGTGAGTGTTCACTAATCAAATTGAAATGAGATGACGATGTAAATAAATCAATTTCTTTCTCAAAATACCATTAGGAAAATACATAGCAAAATACCATTACTACTGACATTCTATAATTATTGTATTGACCATATTTTGACATTTAGTAATTTTTATAAGCCACTGACATTAGGACTCATGACATTTTTAATTATTTTTAATTTTTGTTAATCTTATATTGAGATATTATAATTAGGGTAGAACATTGTTGTTCGTTTTAATATCATTGTTGACCACCCCAATGTTAAGCAAATAAACGTTTTGAGTTTGATTTCGAGGAACAAAAGGTACATATCAATATAAAGTAAAATAAATGTTGCATCGAGACCTTTGACGTCTTTTGACCCAGAAGGACAACTTCCCAAAATGACCAATTCCCAAAACGGCCACTTCCAGAAATGACCACTTCCCAAAAGGTCCACTTCCCAAAATGACCACTTCCCAAAAGTCCACTTCCCAAAACGTCCACTATTCAAAATGTCCACTTTCCAAAACGTTCACTTAGTCCGTGTTGTTGTAAAGTTTACGGAACTACTGTGTGTGAGTAAATCATATTAAAAGTATTTTTTTTTAATCTTAATTATTAACTATTAAACAGCAGCCTATGCCCAGCAGTGGGCGTCGTTCGGCTGACATGATGATGATGATGATGAAACAGTATTACTTAAATTATAACCAAGCTACGAGTATATCATGATAACAATAACTTTGAGTTGAGAAACCACTACAGGCATTTTGATAAATTCAGAATAATGGTTTAGTTTAAATAATTTAATGTTTATATGCGTGGTATATGATTAGAAAGTGCTATAAATGGTATTGAGAAATATTAGCAATAACTCGTTAAATCTAAACGAGACAGATAACCCGCATCCTTCAAATGGTCATTCGTTTCAAGTGTCCATTGTAGCCTTGTTTTATATGTCCCACGAATTTTAAAATAATTAAGATAGGTGAGTACTTATAACTATTTTTTTTAATTAATAACAACTTCTAAATTATAATTCTTAGGTAGGTAGGTAACTTGCTGTGTGGATTTACTGTAAATAGCTCTACGGTTGTCTTATAATCGCTTTACATAATATTAATTTTTATTATTCAGATAATATTTTTTTTAAGATTTTGATCAGTATAATAGATTAAAAACAAAATATTACAAATTACTTTTACTTTTTTGCATTCACAATGCAATTTTTATTATCGTAAATATTGGCAATGAAGTACTTATTAGAAAATGTCGGCCCGTCTTACAACTAGCTCCGATGGGACTCGACCCACGACCTTTCACTGTCCGGGCAAATGCTATAACCATTGAGCTACCGAGCTGCTCAGTGGTTAAAGCATTCGCCCGGATATTACTTCATACGGAATACTTCATTTTCAATATTTTCAAGAAAATATTTGATTTTTTGATTGTTAGCAATGGATAACAATTGGTGCTGGCAACACTGGCAGGAACACTTAAAAGTTTGCTGTGTAATTTTGATTAATTAATTTTATTAGTAATTCTCGTTAAATTTCCAAATAATTTGTTATAATTAGCTTAATTACGTATTAAATAACAAGTGGAAGTGTTATCAGCAAGTTTAATGAACAAACTTTTGAATTAAAAGCGAGGAAAAATTGACCCAACTGTCAATCAAGAAGAGGATACTAATTCAAATTGAAAAGATAATACTGTGGACTGCTTCTACTTAAACCTGGGGAGTATTGTTTTCATAATTTACATCACTCACATTGCATTCTCAGACCAATAAAACTTATATTACCGACAAATACATCTTGACAATCTTGATTAGAAACTAACTAACCAACTTATAACTCAATGTAACCAACTAGGTATTTGTACTTAGTTGTTAATTTTCAATAATTTGTTAGACCAACAACTTGAGTATATGCTATTATCAAGTGTTTTCTGATTAAGAATATCATTTGTTTGCATTGTGTTACCTATAGTTAACATTCAATATTTTAAAATATATAAGTAGGTAGTTAATGTTTGACATAAATTAGACTTTAAGTTATTACAGGTTTTGCCATCTCCCTTACAGCCTGAATTACTACTTGCAGTATATTAATTTCTTAGTAATAAAGTGGGAAAACTATAAAGAACACTTTTTGAAACCTTAGTTGAGTTCAAAATACCTACCCACATATTTTGTTATTATTTTAGTTAGGTATTGATCATTACTTTTAAACTCAACTAACACACAAGATTTGAATGCCAAATTGGTTTCACATTCACTATACACTAATTATCATTACTAGTACAGAGCTCACTTTCAGTGAGCAACGTCACAATCCATTACGATTTGGCATTGTTGACAACCTCTCTTTACTTGACAAACTGGAAGTAAAGCTGACGGTGACCACTACTGTCACAGACATTCACCTTACTGCTACACTTTCCAAACACTACATCCATACAGAGACATCCAAATCATTTCAATTAAAGATTGTGAAACTAGTTTGCAACTTGAATCTTAAGATATTTCTACATGGTCTTAAACATCTTAAAGTATTGAAATAAATTAACAGAATACTACAGAAAGGCTTACCTCAACCTACTTTAATAAAAGTTAATTTTATGGTGACATCAGCTGTCACCAGTAGCTGCTACTTATGACAAATTTGTCTTATAACAAATTTGTCATATTCATTCATAATTTAGTACAATAAACTTTAATTTAACAACGCACACTTTTTTAAAATTGGTTTGCCTCACTTTATATTGCACAAATTAAAGTTGATGGTGACATTTATATCTACTTAACGTTCTTTAATAACTTTATTTGTTATTCACTACAACTGACACTCTTAATTATTATTTAATTTTTCAACCGCTCATTGTATACAAAATAATAAATAGAAAAGGTAGTTCAAAATTACCTTTTACTAATTATTAAGATAGATAAATCTGTAATTCAAAGCTTTACTGTAATCAGTTATTGATCACATTTGTATATATTTCAGAGGTAGTACCTAGAACCTTAATAAACAATTATGATGACCCGGAGGACAACGGCAAAGGATGTGGAGCTACAACTTAAGAATACTCTGCAGGATCTGAAGGCAGCCAAAGATCTCAATGACTCTTTAATGAGGGAAAGAGAGGAAAGTGAGCAGGAGATTTACAAGAACATTACCCGCAATACTCAGCTTAAGAATGAACTCGCTGAACTTCACATTAAATACTCAGAAGTCGTACACAAGTGTAACCAAATGCTCTTGCATTTTATTGAGTCTTTTAGGGCTTGTTCTGATACTCATGAACAGGCATTGAGTCGCATAACAGACCTGGAAATTAGTCTCTCCCTTGCCCAGAAAACAGTACTAGATTTAGAAAAAGAAAATAAAAGTATATTAGAAGATAAGCATTCTCAAAGCCTGTTTAATGAATTAACGCTATGTAATTCTGCAGCACTTGATAATTCAACTTTGGAATGTGTCAGCTATGTGGATAAACCATTGTTTACTAATAATACTATTTGTGGCTTTAGTAGCGGAAAGAAGTTAAAAAAATATATTAAAATTAATAGATACATTAGGAAAACACAAAAGTTAATTAAAAGACAAAATTATTATAATAAGTACAGTCACTTAAAGAAAGAACGTAAGGTACTTTTAGAACAATTAAATATGATAAACATGGAAACATGTAATAAAAATAAAGAAAGTGAAATGATAGGTAGTCAAATAGGTAACAAAATTGACAATTTGGAACTATCACTAAGGGAAATGTACACTAACTTGTGTGAGTTTTCTCACAAGCAACTAAATAATCAAAAAATGGCTGCCTATGATATGATTGATCTTTGTAATTTTAATTCAGACCGGTTTGAATCGCTAGGTAAAAAACGCAGCTGCAATTGAACCAAAGTGAGCAAGAATTTATGTAAAACTGATACATTAGGCCGGGCTGCTCAGGTTTATATACCAACAAACTCTGACACCTCTAACAATCCTGATAGTATATTACTGAATAATGAAAATAACCCACCTACAAGAATAAGTAACGCTAAAACAATTATGTTCTGCGATGAGATTGGGAAGGGCTTGGGCCAATTAATCCAGAAACATTCTAAGGAAAGTGTTACTAATTATTGTATGCCTGGATAAAGCATAAATGAGATAATGAAAGTAATTGTAAAAAAATCTTATAGTGAAAACACAAACTTGATTGTTTTAATCGGGAATAGAGATAGTATAAACAAAAACCATTTAATATCATACTGTAACTCATTATGCTCTCTAAATGTTAGAAAAGTTGTTATGTTTACATTTCCCTATAGTCAAGGGTTTTCTCAATTAGAGAATAAATTGAGATATAATCTTAATTTAACATTAAGCACAATAGCATCTCATAATAGTCAGATACAAATAATTGACATAAATACCTTGTTATATAATCTTAACTTGACGAAAGATAAATATTATCTGCATAATTATCATAAGCGACAAATAGCATTATCGCTATCTTTTTATTTTAATCAACTAGCCAACAATCTGGCTACTCTAACTTCTGCTTCTTTTGAGCAGCTAAAATGTGACATTTCCAATTCAACTTTGGAATCTGTTCCATATAATTTGATTCTTTTGAATCCAAATACTGACATGGTTAATTTAAATTACCATTAGAGACAACGGAGGCATACTCTAGCCCAGTATTGACAAGAGGAAGGCCTAAATGTTTAAAAATAGTACACCAGAATATCCAAGGCTTTTCTGCTGGCAAAGACCTAGAAATAAGTTTATTTTTAAATTGTGAAAATATTGATGTGTTATGTGTTACTGAACATTGGTTAAAAGAATATGAATCATTGTTCAATTTGGATAATTATAGTGTTGTAAGTTCATTCAATAGAAAAACTGCAGTAAGGGGGGGTTCTCTAATAATTTTACCTAATAACACACAATATAAAGAGCGAAAGGATATAGTATCGCTCTCTGTTGAACGAATTTGTGAGATATCATGCGTGGAACTTGAACAAATGATTATAATCTGTGTATATAGCCCCCCTGGAGCAAATTACACAGTCTTTGAGTCCACTATGGAGGATGTTTTGAAAATATGCTGTCGTAAGAATAAAAAAATTGTAGTTTGTGGAGATTTTAATATAGAAATCTTAGATATTAAATTAGCACAACTCTCCAGTAAATTCCTTAACCTTTTTAAATCATTTAATATGCTTCACACTTTTAATGAACCGACGCGAATTACGCCAACATCGGCTACTTGCTTAGATAACATCTTTTCCAACTGTAACTTAATTGAGAAATCGGTAATTAATATTATTAAATCCGACCACAGTGGACAACTAGCTTCTTTTGAGCACTATAATGTTACTCCTAAACGCGAAGTAATTTGCAGGCCAATACCGAAACGTGGTATTAATAAATTTAGAAATAATGTACAAGATAAAATTCAATGTTTGCCAGCTTCTGCTGACGCTAATAACTCTTATCAATAATTATTTGATATTGTTGAAAAAGAATTTAGTAACAATTTTAAACAAAAAGTTATAAAGTGTAATGATCGTAAGAAGTTCAGTGACTGGGCCACACCTGGTATCTATAATAGTAGAAGAAAGTTATTTGAACTCTATGCACAAAAAACGACTTCCTGTGATCCTAGCTTCATTGAATATGTCAAGAAATATTCAATAACATTTAGGAAAGTATGTGCTTTGGCAAAATCTAGGTATATTTCAAATAAAATTAAATCATCTGAAAATAAAATAAAAGCTACCTGGAGTATTATAAACCAAGAGACTGGCAAAACAAAAAGCAAAATTAATTCATTTAACTTAAAAATTAGTGATCAGACTTTTGAATCGGATATTGAGGTGGCTAGTGCTTTTGAAGGTTTCTTTGCTCGAATTCCGTTAGAAACTACTAGCAGACTTAACTCTTGCCCCAACACCGCTGTCTCTCTTATGGAATCTAGTGTGAACAAGTGCCAGGAAAGATTTAGTTTTAGCTATGTCACTACCGAAGATATTATTAAAGCATTCAAAGCAATAAATATTAAAAAAACAGAAGATCTCTGGGGCATATCTACAAGTATCATCAAATCAATAATTGATGTGATAGCTCCATCATTAGCAATAATTTTTAACCAATGTATAAGTGAAGGGGTCTTTCCTAATTTAATGAAAAATAGTAAAATTATTCCTCTATTTAAAGCTGGTGACAAAAGTGACCCAGCAAATTTTAGACCTATATCCATACTACCAGCAATAAGTAAAATATTTGAGAAATTAATTTATGCTCAACTTTTAGAATATTTTAAATTAAATAGTATACTGCATGAGAAACAGTTTGGTTTTTCAAAAGGTAAAAGTACAACTGATGCTGGGGTTGCATTTCTAAAACATGTACTTGATGCCTGGGAGGACAAGCAGGATGTAATCGCTATTTTTTGTGACCTTTCCAAGGCATTCGATTGTGTTGATCACCAAACACTATTAAGGAAGTTAAAACATTATGGTGTTTCTGAAATGTCAGTGCCTTATGCATTCATATCTGTATGAAAGAACTCAGAAGGTAGTTATTAATAAAACTGAGTCTACCGGAGCTCTCATTACTATGGGCGTACCCCAAGGATCAATATTGGGCCCGCTGTTGTTTTTAATATACATAAATGACCTTCCTTACTACGCGAAGAATTTATGTGAGACAGTGCTATTTGCCGATGATACATCTCTAGTCTTTAAAGTAGATAGAGGTGATGACTGTTCTGACGAAGTGAATAGTGCTCTTTCAAAAGTGTCACATTGGTTTAATAGTAATAATTTATCATTAAACTCAAAGAAAACTAAGTGTTTAAAATTTTCGTTACCTAATGTAAGACAAGTTGATTTTCATATAAGACTAGACGGCGATATGGTCGAATTCATTAACAATACAAAGTTTCTAGGTATTATATTAGACTCGCGAGTACAATGGGATCCTCATATCGAAGCCTTGGCGAGTAGACTCAGTTCGGCCGCATTCGCAGTTAAGAAAATAAGGCTCTTAACCGATATTGAAACGGCTAGAATAGTCTATTTTAGTTATTTTCATAGTGTTATGTCCTACGGCCTTTTATTGTGGGGCTCAGCCGCTAACATCCACAGTATATTCGTGCTCCAAAAAAGGGCTATTCGCGCCATGTACAACCTCCGATCGAGAGATTCTCTAAGAGATCTATTTAAAGAAATAAACATTTTAACTGTTGCAGGACAATACATCTATGAAAATATAATCTATGTGAAAAAGTATTATAATACATTTGCAAAGCAGAGCGATATTCATCGCTTTAACACAAGAAATAAAGATAAACTTGTCGTTCCCAAGTTTAGGCTAGAAAAATCCAGAGCCTCATTTCTGCGGAAAAGCATAGCCTTTTTTAATAAAGTTCCACAGCATATAATTGAACTACCATTGCATAAATTTAAATGTTACATTAAAGAGTCGCTGATGAGCAAAGGATACTATAAAGTAGACGATTATTTGAATGACCGCAATGCATGGTCATGATGTAACACATAACATAATCAATGTTTAATATGATGTATTTTTATACTAAGCAATTGTTGTATTAGTAACGATATGTTTTTTTTTTGTAAATGTCGTTACCCAACTAAGAAACGCTGGCAAGTTTCTTGCGCCCATTCTTCTTGTCAGTTAAAAAAGTCTTGAATGGGTGGTAGGAAAATATTGACGATTCATAAGTACATATTTATTATGTCTAAGTGAATAAAGAATATTTTTATCTTATCTTATAAACTCAAATTTATATGACCGATGTTAAAAATTCTTTCACTAGTAGAAAACTACAATATTTCCGAGACACATAGGCTATATTTTATCCCGCGATTCCCGCGAGAACGGATACCATGCGGGTAAAAACATGATAAAACCGCATGAAGCAGCTAGTCCTGTAGTATACAAGCTTTTGCTCTGCAAATGGAAAAGGCTCGTCGAAAACTCGGAACTGACATTGGAGAGAAAACAATTTGAAAAAACATACGTGCCGATGATGACTTTCGCGGCCGAGTGGTGTACGCATCGGTTTTCAAGATGACGCTATCTCAGACGCCCTTGTTTCAATTCCCGGTCGGAGAAATGTTGAAAACGAACTTTTGTTTTAAGCCAATGGTAGGCAATGCATGTTCCTGAGCCGTGTTTGCAATGGAAACGTTCATTCGCGAGTGCGCAAAGCGGAGCATTGCCAGGGGCCCCAGCGGCGCGGTGGAGCGCGCGCGCCGCCCGCCGTCACGCCCCTGCCCGGGGCCCGCACCACGTCTGCACACGGACTTAGGGACACAACTTTGGGCACAAGGTTTGCAAAGGGTTGTTTGGTGGACATCCAAAGTACTTTCAAAGCGGAGCACTTCCAGGGGCCCCAGCGGCGCAGTAGAGCGCGCGCGCCGCCCGCCGCCACGCCCCCGCCCGGGGCCCGCGTCCGTCTGCACACGGACTTAGGAACATTTAGGACAACTTGGGCACAAGGTTTGCAAAGGTTTGTTTGGTAAACAACCATGAAGGTACCTTCAAAGCGAAACGATACGCCAGGTGCGCCGATTCCCGTAGGGCGCGGTGTTGGGCACACGTCCCTGGCCCGTCTCAACATGGACTTAGGGACTCTTCTTGGGCACAAGATTTCTTTGGTGGACGAATGACGCCAGAGGCCCTGGGCCCCGTGGGGCGCTGTGGAGTAAGCGCGGCCAATAAGCACCCACCCTATGACAGCGCTATGAAAAGCCTCACGTTTGATTTGTGAACAAATTTGAAGGTATCCTGCGTTTGCAAAGCGGATGCCTCACGCATTAACATAGGTACTTAAGGAAATCACTTAGTCACATTTGATGAGTTGAAAACATGTTATTTTTACTAGACAGCACAATAGAGGCAACATTGGATGAAAACATAATTCCAGACTAACTACTTAAACCAGTCTGTACGAAAGTTGGTTTTCTTCAACTCAGACTGTATTATAAAAATAAAATAACTTCCTGCCTTTTTAAAATTTTAATCCAATTGAATTATAAGTAGGTACTTACTGAAACTATTAATTATGATTATATATTTTTTTTTAAAAACATAGCAAATATTCAAGTGGATATCAGACTGAAATTCGAAATCTTAGTCTAATGCGTCCCTGCCCCTGCGCCTGCGCCTAACGCAGGGCGCGTGAAATACTGGGCGATCCCGCGCGCCATTATAATGAGCCCTTATTTATTGGGCAACGCCGCGACTAATCACTGGCCGAGCCATGGACAAAGCTGGGAAAGTGTTAGTTAAGATACATGCATTGCTAACTATCTAAATAAAAAAAACTATCTTTTACGACTGCTGAAAACGGAAAAAGTCAGGAAAAGTCAAAGTCAAAGGCTATGTGGTTAATTTAAGTGCAAATTTTAAAATCTTGGTTCAATTTGTGAATTCAGAAAAAAATACTTTCGGTACAAATTAAGAATCTATCTGCCCATTTAGATTAGGTGGTTTTATTAAAATCTACCCTTTTACGAAGATTGTTTTCCTTACTATTGTTTCCGGTATCGTTATTTATAAAATACTAAGCTAATAGCTTTCCTATCTCTACGTTCATAAGACTAAAAACATACTTTCGCCACAGATTAACTAATTGCTTCCGTCTTGAAAATCCCTTACTAATCCAATTTTTTAACTTCGACAATAAGATTTGTCAGTTCGCGAGACAGACACATATTGCTATGCTAAGTGCCTATGCACACTGTGACTTTTTGTAGCGCCGTAAAAAACGCGTGTCGACGGCGCGATCTTCTCCCGGAATCCTCAATCACTATAGAACTGTCTATCTTATCTCTAACGGCTGGAACACAATAATGCTGAAAAAAATCATTGTTATGGCGTCTGACTTAGATAAGATGGTGGTAGCTAGCCAGGCGAACTAAAAACAAGTCCTACCACCAAGCAAAATAAATTCAGCGTTTGAATAAGTCGGGTGTGCAAAGGTCAGCAGACTGCGTATACAATACAAACGCGCGTCGACGACACGGCGAGACGGGGCGCTACTAAAAGTCGCGGTGTACATAGGATCTAAGAGTCACAGACAGGGCTAATAAGGAATTGTGCTGCATCCAACAACTCTTTGTCTACCATAATCTCTGACAGCTGTCATTTCGTGATTGGGTGAAATTATTATTTGTTAACAGTTCTCCAAAGTTTAATCAACGCCACAATGAAAAGTAGCAGAACAATGCCTTCGGATAATGATGCTTATTAGATAATAACAGAAGTGTTATATCAGACGACGTTTATCTATATTTCATTAAACATTTGTAAGGAACAGTTTAATATAAATCAAAGAAACGTCTTACATTAGTATAGTGACTAGTGACATAATTTAGATTGGCATGAAACATTCACAAGAAATGTATATGAATGTAGCGAATATTCTGTAAGTACATCCTACTAATCCTACTAATATTATAAATGTGAAAGTTTAGATGTTTGGATGTTTGGATGTTTGGATGTTTGGATGTTTGTTACTCAATCACGCTAAAACGGCTGAACGGATTTGGCTGAAATTTGGAACACACATACTTTGTAGCCTGGAGAGGAACATAGGCTACTTTATATCCCGGAAAAACATCACATTCCTGCGGGATAACGTCGTGTAGTCCACGCGGGCGAAGCCGCGGGCGGAAAGCTAGTATTATAAATGTGAAAGTTTGGATGTTTGGATGTTTGTTACTCAATCACGCCAAAACGGCTGAACGGATTTGGCTGAAATTTGGAACACAGATACTTTGTAGCTTGGAGAGGAACATAGGCTACTTTTTATCCCGGAAAAACAACAAATTCCCGCGGGATAACGTCGTGTAGTCCACGCGGGCGAAGCCGCGGGCGGAAAGCTAGTTTAACAATAAACGACCAAACCTGTTAACATAATTCTGAAGAAATTATCAAATAATTTTTAATTTTTGTATTCACAATGCAATTTTTAATAATGAAAATGAAGTAAGTGTAGAAAAAGAGACCCATCAGAGCTAGTTGTGAGACGGGCCGATTTTTTTAATACCTACTTCATTTTCAATAAATTGAAATAAATATTTGAAGATGTAGAGCAATACCCGGTAAAAAAAGGATATTTTTAAACAGCATAAAACATGCTATGTTAATACGAGTAAGGTAATTACATAGGAAGGCTTCACGCCTTTTTTAAGTTTGACGTTTAAAACCAGATATTGTTAAAACCACTGAACGGATTTAAACCAAATTTTGTATAAAGGTTGAATACCCTGTCTAATATTAAATAGTACCTATACATTACTCACTGTGTAATTTATCATATAGTTGTCGCATTAATTCAAATTGACACGTGTTATTTACCAACTTAACTGATATGATCTTCGAGTAGCGCAGATACATTATAAATATACTTACTTACGAAAATGCATCTATTGCGTAATTGAAATGAAATGTAGAACTTCTAAATATCATTCAAGCACTACTTATATAAATGTAACTAGCGATCCAACCAGGCTTCGTTTGGTTAAGAAGTAGCTATAAAAACCAACCGCGTCAAAATCAGTCCATTTTTTTCAGGAGCTATGATGTCGCGGACGGACACACAGACACGTCAAACTTATAACACCCCTATTTTTCCAGTCGTGTGGGGGTGGTGGTGTGTAATACATACAAACCTTCCTTTTGCACCACTTTGCTTTTTGATGAAAACCGCATTAAAATCCGTTTCGTAGTATTAATATTATAGACGGCAAGAAGCGAATCTGTTTGTACTATGAAGAGACTGGCTAGGTCTGCGATTTTATCCACATGGTTTTCCAATTCCTTTCCAATATCAGGATAAAAAATGTCTAATGCTCTTTTGATATCATCATCATTAGCCATTCTAGATCCACTGCTGAAGGCCTATCTATATCCCTTAGTCTAATCTAGCCTAATCTTTAACTGTAGGTATGCAAAATATATACTAATCAGTAACAGGTATAGTCCATTCGCTTAGATAGTGTCGCTCTGCCACAATGCCGTGCGGGTGTACCGACACTATCTAACCGAATGGACTATATATTGTAATTTTTTTTATAAAGATAGACAAAACATTATTAGTGTTATATAATATTACCAAAACCCACTTCTTTAATATTGTTTTCGTAAGTAAACCAGGTGTAAGTTGGCACGAAGCAAGAATATAATGTGTGTTTTAATGCATTTAGTTTACAAGGCAGTTTTTGCCAAGTAATTCTCCTAAGTTCAATCATATTTACGACAATCACTTCCCGTCATAACACGGCTTCGGGAGGGCCCTAATAAGGTTAAGAAGTGCCACGGATGTAGTTCCACTAGATGGGACATAGAATAATATTACAAAAATTAGAAAATGTGTTGCTCCCACAATATTTGTTTTGCAAAGCAATAATGTTGCAATCACAACAAGTGGAAAGTACTGGGTGCCTACCATCAACTTTAAGACAGCGACTCAAAAATAGCGCGATGCAGAATAGGTTCCTAAAATGAATTGCTTTCTTTCGTACTATGACCTTCTAAAAACTGGATCGCAAATGAATTGCTAAATGTGAATGACCGAACGATTTGTGTCCTTATTTCTTCTACCTGTCTTTTTCACTCGATTTTGTCATGCCCGGAGAGTGAAAGGGACGGGTATAACCTGCAGGTGACATGTTAGCTTGGCCGAGTTATAAGTCAAATAAGAGTTAGTTAGAGTGAAATGTCATTGAATGATCACTGAATCGCTGTCATTGATATTAAACTGTCGTGGTACGAATAAGCGAAGCAGATCAGTTTAGGTCCTAAACAAAACCGCAATAAGAGTTGATGGTAGGCACCCTGATCTCTGGCCAGGTTAATGGAGGAATGGTGTTTCAAGTAGGTAAACGTACTTATATAATTTTACTTGATAAAATAGCTTCCATATTACAGAGACAATAAACAATTAGGTTTTTTTTTGCTTGAAGACGAAATATGTTCCATTTGAAAAAGCTGTAATGTTAGACATTAAAAAAATATGACAATACTCGATGGACTTAGATGACGAAAAAACCAACCAATAAAAGCATATGTAAACTTATCTTTTATTCGTAAACAGTGACAAAGTAATCTTAAAAGTTAGAAACTGTTATTATCTTATTAGTTAAAAAAATCCTATTTAGCTACAATACCACTTCCAGTTAAATATTGTTGAAAAAGTCTATTAAAACAAAACAACCACATCACTGTGCCCCACAAAAAGTAACGAGAGGATAACAGAGAAATTAAATTGAAGCAATTAAAACGACTAAAAATGTTTAGCAAGATCTATTGTATTTATTACTCTATACAGGATGTTAAATGTACGGTAACACATCTAGGCTTTAATTAATGCAATGCAATGCAATGCAATGATTTATTAATATTTTTGCGAACTTAACTCGGTCTATATTTAATTCTTTTATGCTTGAACTATAGACGCAATATGAATTTTTAGTATAAAGATAAGTAAGTACATGAACTTTGACTAGATTATTTGTCACGAAAATTACTTTTGAAAGATGTAAAAATTTTCACGAGAACAAAGAACATAATTTCACGAAGGTTAATTTGGGTAACAATGTCTGTTAACATCCCAATAAATATTTCATAACAGCCTTCCCCTCGCGGCTTTACGCGTGTTTTCCTGGGGTAAAAGTAGTCTATATGCTTTCTAGACCATACTCAATACTCAATATCTTTATTGCATTCCATAATAGTGTGTAAGGTGTTACATAAAATTGTAAGTACAATTATGGGCCCTGCTAGGCACAACAATTGAGAGAGGGAAGACCTTTATTATTCATATTTTGTCTTAATTAATTAATACTTAACTTACATACTATTAAATTAATTCTTATTACATTTATAACACGTTAAAATATATATATCATAATTTCTTTATTATTTAAGTATATTTTAAAAGCATTTTTATTATATTTTAGGATGTTAATTATTCTTTATTATGATATATTTATTATAAATTTTTACTGATATTTTAGTCATTACATAATTATTATTTGGTGTCAAGTTGTGTACCTATATTATATATTATATTTTTTATAAATTTTTATCTTCCAAATATTCTGATATAGTATAATAGCACTTTCTTGTGAGTAATTGTTTTAAGTTTTTTGTAAAGTGTTTTTCATTTTTAATATTTTTTATTGAGTCAGGCAGCTTATTGAAAATTTTTGTGGACATAGCTAGTGGGCTAGAAGAGTGGTGTTTCATTTTAGAGGCTGGTAATAATAGTTTATTTCTAGGTCTTAGATAGCGTTTTGTTAGGTGGTCATCGCGTTTAGTATATAAGTTAGGATATTTACGAACAAATTTACATAATTCCAATATATAAATGCTGGGTAATGTAAGTATTTTATATTTTTCGAAGTAGGGTTTGCAACTTTCTGTATCTTCTATGTTGACTATAATTCTAATGAGTTTTTTTTGCATTGTTAATAAGCCTGGAGCTTCTGTACTACCACCCCATAGTATTACGCCGTAACTTAGCCATGCGTAAGCATACGCATAATAAGTTGTTATTGCGGTTGCTACATCTGTTGTTTTTTTTTATTTCACGTAGTGCATACATAAAGCTGCTTAATTTTCTGTGTAATTTTTGTATGTGATTTTTCCAATTGACATGTCTATCTATTACTAGTCCTAATAATGTATGTTCGTTTACTATTTCTAATGTGATGTTGTCATTATTTACATTTAAATCTAATTGAGGTTTTTGGTATGGGTGAAAGGTCATTAATTTTGTTTTTGATAAATTGATTTGCAGATTGTGTTTTGATAAACCATAGATACTATCTCTGTGCCAAATTTCATTAAGTAGGTACTTAACGTTCAGCCGTTTCGCCGTGTTTGAGAAGACTTCAAGATTTCGCATTTATAAAATATCAGTAGGATGAACGGATCAGAAAATAATGCAATTGGAAATTTGTAGGGACCAGGGTGCTTACCATCAACTCTTATTGCGGTTTTGTTTAGGACCTAAACTGATCTGCTTCGCTTATTCGTACCACGACAGCTTAATATCAATGACAGCGATTCAGAGATCGATCAATGACATTTCACAGCCGCTAAGCTGTCAGGAACTCTTATTTGACTTATACCCCGGTCGATTTAACATGACACCTGCAGGTTATACCCGTCCCTCTCACTCTCCGGGCATGACAGAATCGAGTGAAAGAGACCGGGTAGAAGAAAAAGGACACAAATCGTTCGGTCATTAACATTTAGCAATTCATTTGCGATCCAGTTTTTAGAAGGTCATAGTACGAAAGAAAGCAATTCATTTTAGGAACCTATTCTGCATCGCGCTATTTTTGAATCGCTGTCTTAAAGTTGATGGTAGGCACCCAGAAAATAATACCTATAACTACTTGGTAGACCGAAATCAAATTTCAAACCACCTGTATCATCTCGATGTCCAGAATCGCAGTGAGTCAGCAGAGAGTGTTCTCATGTGCGGCGCAGTTGTCTTTAATCCCGAACTTTGTACATTCGTCATTTAATAACTCCTATTCCATGGTAACAAGGGTTATATTCGCAGGTAAGTGTCACGAGTGGTGTGTGGCTAGCAGTACTGTTCTGACGAAGCCTCACCATGGGGCACCCAGTGTACGGTTTTTGTTTGTCGTACATAACTATACCTACCTAATACTTATTGCCTACATATAGAACTACCTTATATGTATTTTCCACCGGTAATAGAAGTATTTAAAATTTGCATTAAGGCTTTTGAAGGATGTGGTTTATCTTTCAGAACCAAACACAAATCAATCTATATTTGCGCACAAACCTGCACTAAATGACTTTTTACTAGTTTGTTAAACCGTTATTGGAGTTCAATACAGGATAAATTTTTAATCAGTGCACAAATTTTTAAGATGGACTCATAAAATTGATTAAACAGTATAAAACTAAGCAATTTTCCTTCTATTACCCTCGGATACCTTCTAGTCACTGGTAGAGTGATGTCTTGAAGTTGCAACATAATACTCAGCATTTCACATTTCAGTAGTTTGATTAATTCAAGTTGCCTGCCAGAGCCTGGCCACACACTTAGGTATAGGTAATTTATGTTTCTTGACAAGAGTATTAAAATTCAACCCCATTTTATCACTAGACCATAAGCAAGAAATTTCACACACAAGACCAAAAACAACACGGAGAGGCGATACCCATTCACAAAACCTATTATGTTAATTTAAAACACATCGGAGTCCGATACCATCTCGGCTCGTTCACACCACACCTCCCAAAACAATAGTTAATAAGATGATTTATATCGATGTGAGATAGTCGGTTCGACACGTCTCGACATCGCTTTAGCATAATCTCGCGTTTGGATCGTGCTATATCGATCGCTACAGATGTTTTGGACTGAATACGGCGCCCGGAGGAAGTGTGATATCCTATAAAAATGTGTGAAATGCTTTTTTTTCATAATATTTGTTTGCAACGCTTGTCATGAAACTAAATTGCATTATCGGTAGTCTGTCTATAGTTTGTAGACAGCTATGTATTATTTATTACATACTAGACTTACCAAATAAATAGAATAAGGGTATGTTAAAAATAGTTTTCATTGTAACTTATACGTCTCCATAAAATATATGAAAATACTACTCTTCCGCCCACGGCTTCGCCCGCGTGGACTACACGACGTTATCCTGCGGGAATGTGATATTTTTCCGGGATAAAAAGTAGCCTTTATCACTCTGACACAGTACCGGCTGGGAGAGCCGGAGAACATAAGAGTCAGGTAGAAAATAAAAGATGGTAGTTGACAATTAATTATGTAATCCAATTAACAGGCAATGTATAGGGACTTTAAAATTAAGAAAGGGCGTAGGTAATCGCGTGGTGATCGGCGGGGGAAGTCTAAGATCTACTTAGCTTTGTAGCTGCCTACAGAGAGGTGAAGCCACTGGGGTTTAGGGGCAGCGGGTTCTGTTCCGGGGTAGACCGGAGCAGTGCAGACCTCTGGCGGTTGGATAATGGATAAAACAATGAAAGGAAGTAAGTAAAAAATGGCAGCCGTTACAACTCTTCAGTTCCCAAACTATCCTCATACCAAAAATTACGTCGATCCTTTGTTCCGTTTTGACGTGAAAGACGGACAATCAAACAAACACACTTTCACATTTATAAAATAGTATGGATTAAGGTATTTCACATTGTTTAAAAATTGCTTAAATGGTGAATTAAACCCCTAAATCTTGGGATTATTCAACATCGTTTACTGATGAGCCTGGCTAAGATTTAGAGTTCCTTCTGAAAGTTATTGCTGTGATATCGAAATTGTTTGTCCTCGCTGTAAAACTTTGGTGTCTACCTAATAATAAGATTATCTTTGATTTGTGCTTAATACGCTTCGATCAAGTTAAAACGCGTGGAAAGGTTTAGAATTTAATAAAATCGCTTCATCGTTAATGTTGTTAGCTTAAAGATTACTTACGTGGAAATAATAATAATAACACATTATTATTACAAAGAAATAATGTAGGTATATCAATTATTAGGTTATGTTACATACCTACTTAGCAATCTCAAAGTCTACCCCTAGACTTGAGTAATCATTTAAGAAAACATCAAAAAGTTGATAATACGAAGAAGGTACCTATATCACCAAACTCCACAAATAATCCTTTGCCTATAAAATTGGTCAGACATAGTGATACTTTATGTTTATTTTTCATTTCATCTTTATCTTCCGACCTATATATGTTTTCAAATAAATGAATTTGTATTACGTGAAACACCAACATTCATTAAACAACAAACCCAGCATGAAAAACTATCGTTATCGTAATCAAATTGCAAACTATACAAAAGCTGTCGAAGTGCTACTGTCAAACATGTATTGAATTTCAGTTCCTCATACGACCGAAAGAGGCGCTGTTCTGATTTTGATACAAGATTATCAGAAGATAATACGACCATGATACGGGTACCATAACGACAGTTTTTCGTGCTAGGGATACTACAGTGTCGAGAGAGACCAATCTCGTTATCGCTATCACGAAATTGATTGTCGCGTAAACGACAATGAATCTTTGAGAGCTATAAGCTGGCCTCCCAGAACCAGCCAATTGATTCAGTAAGACTATTTGGCCGCACGATAACGGTGCTCCATCCGCCCTGTATGAAATGTATGACCAAATAATGAAAATATTACAAGATCAATATGATGGAAAGATAGTCTCCAAAAACAAAACAAAAAATGTAACCCCAGACACACAATCCTACTTCCGTGAAACACGAACATTCAATAAAAACAAACCGGGTGTCGATAGAAACCAATCTCGTTATCGCTATCACGAAATCGATTGTCGCGTAAACGACAATGAATCTTTGAGAGCTAAGCTGGCCTCCCAGAACCGGCCAATTAATTCAGTAAGACTATTTGGCCGCACGATGACGGTGCTCCATCCGCCCTGTATGAAATGTATGACCAAATTATGAAAATATTACAAGATCAATATAATGGAAAGATAGCCTCCAAAAACAAAACAAAAAATGTAACCCCAAACACACAATCCAACTTCCGTGAAACACGAACATTCAATAAAAACAAACCGGGTGTCGATAGAAACCAATCTCGTTATCGCTATTACGAAATCGATTGTCGCGTAAACGACAATGAATCTTTGAGAGCTAAGCTGGCCTCCCAGAACCGGCCAATTAATTCAGTAAGACTATTTGGCCGCACGATGACGGTGCTCCATCCGCCCTGTATGAGAGTTATTACAAAATAATGAAAGCTGCGCCGCCCGCTGCGCTCCACAATTGGCCTGCTTAGCCGCCGCACCACCGTTTAACAATTTTAATTTTTAGTTTGTATTATAACGGTGAACAGTTTCGTAAGTGCCTATATCGGGACAATAATCAGTTTCGCTTATACGCCTACGTGTGATTGTTGTATGTAACGTTATTAAATTAGTCTGATACGCGTCTACTTGTTTTATACTTGGGTTTAATCACGGGTATCTCCTGGTGTGAATGACTGAGAAAGCTCTTATCTGACTCCGGGTTAATCATTTGAATGTTGTTTGATAAAACATGTCTGTCAGTATTAATTTAGCAACGATTAGGGTTCCTTACTTCACTATGACTTAAACATAAAAATTTTAAAAATTATTGGGGCCTAAAAATACTTTTATATTAAAAAAAGAAAACACAAAAACTCGATGTAAATAGAAGATCCATAATCTTTAAGACTATATGGGAATACTAGTGGATGTTATCAAATACCTACCTTCAAAAGATGATTAATTAAAGACACAAAAAATTACTACATTCCTAGCCCCTTCCTTACTTGGCGGGCGTCATCTTCTTTGTGACGCCAAGAAGCCAAAACTCAAGTATATGCTGCTAGCGTGGCACCCCATTGAGTAGATATAGCACGACTGCATAGACCTGAAAAACTCCAAAAAACGAAAACCTCATTACGCCAACCATGTGTTTTGTTATTAAAATGTTCGTGCGTTGGCAGCAGCGTCATGTGGTCGGGCGGTTGGTATCTACATCTTCACGCGTCAGCGCGCGTACGCACCCCGCGAGACGCGCAAACAGCTGATTGGTTGGAGGTTCCATGTAATACTGTATTGCACGCAAAAATAATTGCGGTGCACGCGTTTTGATGGCTGAGGAATGTTCATAAAAAATCTTTATTATTACACTCGCTCTAGTCCTCTTTTGCAACCGGTTCATTGCCTACTTATTTAGCAAATTATTTCATGAAAATTTTCTCTATTAACAGATTTAAACAAAATTTATAAACCCACGAAAAACAACGGCTGTAATTCAATCTTATGAAGCTTATTAATAGTTGAAAAATGGAAAATGAAGTATTTAGAAAAAATCGACCCGTCTCACAACCAGGGTGCATACCATCAACTTTATGACAGCGATTCAAAAATAGCGCGATGTAGAATAGGTTCCTAAAATGAATTGCTTTCTTTCGTACCATGACCTTCTAAAAACTGGATCGCAAATGAATTGCTAAATGTGAACGACCGAACGATTTGTGTCCTTATTTCTTCTACCCGTCTCTTTCACTCGATTCTGTCATGCCCGGAGAGTGAAAGGGACGGATATAACCTGCAGGTGTCATGTTAACTTGGCCAAGTTATACGTCAAATTTAATAAGAGTTGATGACAGCTCAGCGGCTGTGAAATGTCATTGAATGATCACTGAATCGCTGTCATTGATATTAAGCTGTCGTGGTACGAATAAGCGAAGCAGATCAGTTTAGTTCCTAAACAAAACCGCAATAAGAGTTGATGGTAGGCACCCAGCTCCGAAGGGAGTCGTTCCGTAGCTCAGTGGTTAGAGCAGTCGCCCGGAAAGCGAAAGGTCGTGGGTTCGAGTCCCATCGGAGCTGGTTTTGAGACGGGTCGATTTTTTCTAAATATTTCATTTTCCATTTTTCAACCATAAAAATTGCATTGTGAATGCAAAAAAGTGAAAATTTAAATAGCTTATTAATAGATTAATATATCTTAAAACTGTTAAAGTAGCAATTTTTTTTTAATCGTGTTTAATGTTGCTACACCATTACAGGGTGACACATGTAACTTTAGATTTAAGTACAAATTATAAACTTATACCTGTACTACACATGTGACAAGCAATAAAAAATGTGAATATAAATAAGGCTAAAAATTCTTGGTAAAGGCCACAGCGATATACCTACTACGTCGTCCTAAATACCCATCATTTGAATCACGAGATGCAAACTAACGAGTTCAAAAGGAAATACACAAATCAAGGCAACTTAGAGTAAGCATTCGATCAACATGAACTTTAATCAATGAAGTTATGTCGGCGTCTTTGCGATTTAACTAACCGAACAAAACAATGAGCCATGACGACCGATGGATGCGGTTCTCAATTTGTAATTAATAAGTAAATCGGGTTAACTGGATTTTTCGTTTGAAAATTAAGTGGGAATTTATCTTTATATTTTCCATATTATGTTTGCGTGTGTTTAAAATAACAAAGAAAGTATTTTTCAGGGCAGATCTGGAAAACTGACGTGGCTCAAATGCATGAGATAAGTTAGATAGATCTCGTTTCGGTCTCATAACAATACTTTTTTTTCAATTTGGTATCAAGTTTTCGAATATATAAACAACTTGATTTCTCAATCATCAGATAATAGTTATCGTTCAGTTTAATTCATAACCAACCAAAGCATGTCAATTTTAAAACAAAAATAAACTATTGACAGTGAGTCTTTTAATGGTAGTAGATATCAAATAGATAATTCTATTTTTAGCTTGTCGATGGAGGACACTAAATTCTTGCAGCCCAGAACTTGGCCACTTTGACAGCGTTGTCGGCTACTGCCATCAAAACCTCCTGCGTGCATGGATCGTGGCATGCAGGGCACGATGATATATGGGCCATCGTTTGAACTGCACTGCATTGCAATTTATGGAGTCACCCGAAAAATCCCACCTGACCATGTTTTCTTGGCTTCGGCCAGTCTGAGTTCGAATTAGAACAGATAATTCCGCTTTATTATATGTATGTATTATTATACCTTTATGTATTATTTTATTTATTTGTATTTTATTTCAGTATGTTTAATTATACGTACCTACTTATATAATATTTTAGTTGATTTTCTTTATTTTTCTGTTAAAATATTTATAGAAATTACACACTGTCTGCCCTTTTCTGTGTTTATTTCCTCTCGCGGGCCAGCTGGTAGATATTCCAATGTGGAATAAGCTGTGCCCTTGTATAATTCTTCTTTGTACTGATATGTTTTGTATTAAAACCTTTGTGTGTACAGAATTATTAAATAAATAAATGATTTACGTATAGCACAGTGTTTAGATGTCTCGTTAGCTCGCAAACAAATGCATCGTCAACTCTTCATACCACTTCTGGTTGATCGTTGATAATGCTGTTTTTTCAACAGTTATGTGTAAAGTAGAGAAGGTTTATTTAATAATAATTATAGTTTAAAATTCGAGAATGAATTTCTTCCCTCATCTGTTATTTCATTTCTACCAATTATTGTTTATTTGAATTACTTAAATTACAGTTAGGGGTAGATATTTACCTATACCGGATCTCGTTCTAATAATAGTATCCCCAATTTGTAGTTCCGCGGTCGCACGCGCTCGGCTAGTTACGAAGCATGTCCCACAAGATTCTCGCTGAGTCAGCGTCGTCTCTTTAACTCTTCCCAGTGATTGTTCCATTCGGCATTGTCTGTCAATATTTTCCTCCCCCCCTCGCCCTTCCTCCGCCAGTTAATTACTTTTCATTAGACAATAACCTCTGTGCTTACAGCTGGACGCCATTACGAAATTTGTTTATGATTTGTTTCGTCATCGTCATTGCCATCATATCATATACCGTGTGTGCAGGGGGTCGTGTATGTGCTCACGGCACTAATTCTCTTTCATATTAAAAGAATAGTGTACTAATTATTTTTGCGCGAGCTTTTATGACATTCGTTTCTACTAGCAGTTTTAAAGACAGTCCTTTCACTTCACTGTTCATAAAAGTAAGCACATCACAATTTTATGTTTACACAAAAAAAGTATTTCTTCCATTGAGTTATTTTTTAATTTGATAGGTATATCTTCTAAATATATTTTTTTATTTTTAGGAAGGATACAAATCTTACTACCCGTATCAATAGTTGAACCAATTAATCAACTTCATCATTTGACTGTCTAACTTTGCTGTTAATATTGAATAACAAGAAACTGAGTAGGTATATAGATAGCCACCGAACCTAAAGCCGTTGGTATTAACTTATCTAGCTACGATAAGTACCTAGTAGTTTCATATTATATACCTACTTGAAACCCACGGGATATGCAAGACAGTAACTGACTTGAGACATCCATCTATTTTGGGTTTCGCCTAAATAAGGTAGGTACTTCATCGTACATTAAAATTGATTTTCACCCACAAGGTCTTGGGCGTTACGTAAGTCTTTGTCCATCGTGCCTGAGGTCATCCGACACACGAGCACATGCCAAAGGTCGCCGGCAGTGGAGCATCCAATCACACGGTGAAAGGCAGCCATTGTTGAGCACAACGGTCAAGAATGGACAATTTGCAAACACTGCATGGTCAAATTAGGCTTGGTGTATCCGATCGATGAGTTGTTGCTGTGTAGTTTTTGCTTTTTGCCGACGGTGGTTCTCGGTTCTGTGGGAATATCGGGATAAAAAGTAGCCTATGTGCTATTTCAGACTATAGGTATGCTATCTGGGTGCTGAATGTCATCCAGATTCATTTAGTTCTTGGTGTGATTTTTGGTTACAGCTTTCCATTCATTCATTTACACTTTCACATATACTCATACTTTTACGATTAGTAGGATTTTGATTTAGTTTTTTGGATTTTCACCTACCGTCCGTGGTCATTTCAGGAATCCGGATGTCAAATGGATGTTCAGCCAACACAAGAGCACATGCCAAAGGTGGCCGGCATTGGAGCATCCCATTATACGGTGAAAGGGAGCCATTGTTGAGCACAACGGCCAATTGAGGTCTTGGGTTCGAGTCCCATTGGAGCTAGTTGTGAGACGGGTCGATTTTTTCTTTATTTTCAACAAGATGTCACTACAATGTTAATGCTAACGATTTCACCGACGATGAAGACGATGATGATGACGACCGATTTGGCGCAAGGGTAGGATACCTGCCTTCTGCGCCAGAGGTCTCGATTTCCGAATAAGACAAATATTTGTGTGCATGAACATGTCTATTTGTCTTGGTCTGGGTGTTTTCTATGTATATTAAGTATGTATTTACAAAAAAGGTATATAAGTATATATTTATCCGTTATCTAGTTTCCATAGCACAGTTTCTTAAATATAACTACTTATGAGCTAGATAATTGGTGTAATTGTGAAAAGTTTCTTTTTTTTCAAGATTTCGCGTGTATAGCTATTTAGGCACAGCAAAAACTAGTACCCGTAGCACGAAAAACTATCGTTATCGTAATCGAATAGTAAACTATAGCATCCTTCAAAAGCTGTCAATGTGCCGCTGTCATATGGTCTATAATATTAAACAACTAACTTTTGCTGGTTGGGCATCTATCTATTAAATGTCAGTTCCTTATACGACCGAAAGAGGTGCTGCTCTGATTTTCATACAAAATAATACAATCACGATAACGGTTGCCATAACGACAGATTTTCTTGCTAGGGCTACAGAGATCCTCTTCTAGTGTAAAAAAAACACACACCAAAAACAGCAGTGCAATAAATTGAACGCCTTCCGTTTGACGACGCTGATGACTACTTACCACATATTTTATTCCAAATTAAATAAATCGAATCTCGAACAACATCAGATTCTTCCCTATCTTTTTATTTATCCACAACAGGGTAGCACTTACCACACCACCAGGTCACACCTGATGTTAAGTGGCGATAAAGCTGAAGGTGAAAGCGCGCTACTCTCGAAAGCCTCAATCAGTAAGGAACTGAAAATCTAACTAACTTTATTGTCTGACTAAGAATCTTGTCTATAATTAGCAATTTTTGTTTGTCAGTTGCTCTAAATCGCGCGATTCCTTCAAAAGCCTTACCTGTACTCGAACTCGTGCCCTGCTCACATAAAGCCGCACTATTTGCATAGTAATAGTGGCCACCTTAATTACAGCCCGGGCCACTGTTGGGATTTGTGGCCGTTTGGATCACCATATAGTTTATTTTAAGAGCCAAAGTCACTTGACTCGTAAATTAAGAAGTTTTATACGCCTTACTTATCAATTCAAAAAGTTCGTGATTAGATAGGATCTGAAAAAACTTCATCAACTTTCAATGAATTTGGTTTAAATACAATAATTATTAATACTACTAAGTAATTCGATTACCTATTAAATAAGTTTACAATATGAGTAGAGTACTTAACTGATTACGGATATTACTTACGGACCATACTTTACAGCTATAAAGTAGATTTTTGTAAGATCGAATTAGGAAATCTTAAGAATCTACCTACGGTTTAACTAACTGTAATTGTACAAGTTTAGATAATAAAATAAATAAATCATTCATTAAAATCAATCAGTCATTTTGAAACGTAGTCGATTTATTTACGTAAACTTGTATAATAAATCTCTTTTCTTGGAGACTGATCATGCGGCTTATCTATCAGAGATATTTTAAAATGCGTTTCTTGTTAGAGTGCAAAATATCTTGAATTTTCAAAACATAAAAAAGTAAAAGTTGTTGTTTTCACGAAACTTTTTAAACCTTCCATTCGTGGTTTGTAACCTCACTTTTCTACGCATATTTTCTTCGCCCTCATTTAACCCAAATTCCCTGTGAAATTTAAAGCTTTTACACAAATTTATCTGCAGTTTGCCTCAAACGGGGCACTTTACGAGCCTTTCGGTTTCATGCCGGGCGGCCATTGGGACGTCTTGACCGACGCCTCAACAATTAATTAAAATACAATGGACGACCTAGTACAAACATAGGTACGGTGGGGCCGAAGCACAACTGAAATTGTGGGGCTTAAAAATTAACGGGGTTTGATTTCAGTCAGGGTGATGTTGTTCCATGTTTAGTTAATATAAATGCTATTTAACTTCAGAAAATAAAAGATACCGGTATTACCTACAGTAATAAATAATAGTTTTTTCAACACACTTGCTCATAAAGTGAGCCTTATTACATCGATCTTAGGGCCATAAACCGAACTATAACACACGCGTGCATAATAATATTACAGTAATAGTTGCGTAATAGAATTATCCCTACAAAGTTAAGTAAGTACCTAACTGCAAATTATATGCGAGTAAACAGAGACTTTTCAATTTAAGCGGGTAATACAGTATCCCTACAAAGTTAAGTTAGTACCTAACTGCAAGTTATATGCGAGTAAACAGAGCATTTTCAATTTCACCGGGTAATAGGTACAGTTCTTTTTTGTAACAACAAAGAAGTTTTATACGGCTGAAAATCCATTTACGTTTTTAGAATAAATAAATGTGTCCCTAATTAAGACAAAAAAACATAATTAAGTGTATTGTTATCAAATTATTTATATTTCACAATAATTTGTTATAAAACATTTGCGTTTTATCAATATTATTATAGTTATTTTGAAGTAGGCTGTATGGCTGTATGTAATCAATCACCTTACATTTGGCGCGTGCGAATAAAAAACTTGCGCGCTTTTTCCCATAACTAATATTATGTTTCTATTCTAATTATGTTATGTATTCAATAAATGTTTGTTTTTCCTCGCAAGTGTGTTGAAAAAGTGCGTATGAAACTCGTGAGCAACTTACTCACTAGACACTCGGCTGATTTACGCCCTCGACTGCGGCTCGGGCTGCAACCCACAGCCTCGTGTATAATGAGCAACCTTAGCTCACTTGTATCATAATATACTATAAATAAACAAAAATGAGTCATGATGGTAGTTAGATTCCTTCCAAGTGCCCGCGCTTAATAGATGTTGCGTCATAGAATAAGTTTAATTAGTGGTAAAAATTATACTTTGAAAGTACTTTTAAGTTTTGCAAGTATGGGGTTGGTCAACAAATCACGAACATTGAAATACCTATCAAAACATTAGAAAGTGTACAAAAGCGTGTTGTACACGCATTAGTCGCCAGCAAAAGTTATGATGTTAAGAATTTTCAGTAATTTCATTTGCTTTCTATACACTTCTGTATTTCGGTAGTAATAGCAGGTTGAAGTTATTAAGTTACTATTTTCGCTTATACTAAGTATACTTACCAACCTTTGAGTAGTTTTCAAAGTCAAACTATATGATCTTAATGAAATAAAAGTTTTTTGATAGTAATTTCTTTATCCACATCTTGTTCAAGAGATGTATTTTACAAAATATTCGTATAATTTAATATACCTCTCTAGTATTCTACATCGGTCTGCTCAAACCCCGTAGCAACTAGAACAAAATAAAGTCGAAAAAGGGGAATGGGCCAACTCTTTTGTGTGGACATTGTTCGGAATATTTTGGTGTGCAAATGTACAATGGAATAATGTTTGTGGATTGTTTGACCGTCCCCGCTTTGTTGGGGACCACGCTGGTGTAAACAGCCGATAAGTGGTGGCGGAAAAATTAAGTATATCATATTATGTAGGCATGGGTTGTTTCTAATTTGTAATTCAACTATTACACTGAATTTAAATTATCGCAACAGATTTCTAAGCTTAACTACTGAGCTAGAAGCAGTGATTTTAATCCTGCCCAAACAAATTCTAATACTTACTATCAATATAGATATTTCGCCTAAATCTGTGTTAAACATATATATCCAAACTACCACCTCATACGATAAGTTTCACTCCATCTGTCGATCGTTTTTAACAAATGGCTTTTCTATTTTTGTCTCATGTTTTCGGTACTTACCTACCTATAACAAAAACCTAAAAAAAATATAAAAAAACAACCGTTGGAGTTTCTTGCCGGTTCTTCTCCGAGGTCTCCCGCTGTAGGGTTTGCTACCGTCTGACAAATATAGCAAAGCAAACCAACCAACATTAGAGTAAACAAACAAACTTCGTCGCAACAAGGAAAGCAAATCAAAAGCAATAATTTCCTTCAAAACCCATTACCACATCAATTATCACAATCGCCTTTTTGAACGCATTCAAAATGTTGCAAACAAGCGAATTTCCATCGGCAAATAATAAATTCTTTTCAAAGTTCTATACTGAGAGCTGGAGAGCGGCCCGCGCGCCCTCTGTCGTGAAAAATGCGAATTACGTTTGAAGATGTCCAGCCAGTCAGAAACTCATTGTAGTCTCGATAACGATTCAGGGACGCTCTCCCGAAGCCATCGCTTGTGAAATTATTGCGAAGCGGAAAAGTGGGAAAAATAAGCTTTACATTATATGAACGAGTTTTCGGTAAATAAAGGTGAAGGGACGCTGTTTGGAACGGATTGTTGGATGTATGTGTTGGATATTTTGTTTTAAATACCTACGTGAACATGTACATTATGAATTTACTAGCTTTCCGCCCGCGGCTTCGCCCGCGTGGACTACACGATGTTATCCCGCGGGAACTTGATATTTTTCCGGGATAAAAAGTAGCCTATATTTCTCTCTATGCCCCAAATTTCAGCCAAATCCGTTCAGCCGTTTTGGCGTGATTGAGTAACAAACATCCAAACATCTAAACTTTCACATTAATAATATTTCTAGCTTTCCGCCCGCGGCTTGGCCCGCGTGGACTTCACGACATTATCCCGCCGCGGAAATGTGATATTTTTCCGGGATAAAAAGTAGCTTATGTTCCTCTCCCGACTACAAAGTATCTATGTCCCAAATTTCAGCCAAATCCGTTCAGCCGTTTTGGCGTGATTGAGTAACAAACATACAAACATCCAAACATCTAAACTTTCACATTTATAATATTAGTAGGATTAGTAATTAGTATATTAGTAGGATGACAAATTTGTAAATTAAAATAATACAACTTTTACGGATTGTTTATACTTTGTATGTAGTTAAGAGTTAGGCACTTTTAAGTTTTCCCGTCGTTTCGACACTTTTCCAGGGACCTCCGTGGTAAACGGATCATGACTGAATATGTATGTAATGTATGTCTCTAAGTCGAGCAATTAAAAAGCTTTCAAAAATAATATATCGGTAGAGATGGCAAAGATAACGTAAATAAAGTAGGCAGCTGATTTTAACAGCAGGTAGTTAGAGGTACCTACAGTTAAGAGGTAAGTAGTTGAAATATTATTCTACTTATATTTAATGTCATTAGGTACATACCTAGTTATTTCAATTTCTATTTAGTAAATAACGCGAATGTCCGGAGCGCGGACAGAAATGCAGAATTCGGACATATCAGCCGGACACGAGTCGGTCGGACGCCGAACAAGCTCTACAAAGTATATGTGTGGTTTTCAAATAATGCAACAGATTTAAGTACTCAATGATGTGAATATCAGGTTTATTAAAGTGAAGTTGTGAATTGTGATATACGGTAATTGAATAAAAATACATTAAAAAATACATTAGGTCTAATTCGAAAAAAAAATGATTTAAGTGTGTTCATAAGCATTTGAAGACACGAAAAAGAAACGCAAAAATTTTAAAAAGCTTAAGAACCAGTGTTTTTTTATTTATTATTAATTATTGAATTAATATAACATAAGTAACAGGCTTTAACATTAGTCCTACAAAACTATTTTTTTTAGTTTAACTGCAGGTACAGAGTCTTCGGTAAAATAGACTAATTAACTTAAATTAAATTGAATAACTAACACGAAAACACGCTATCAAATAGGTTACACAGTATTTACAAATAACAAAAGCTTTTAAAATCTTACTACCTACTTACAAGTTTGGAACTGAAGTTTTTCGAATTAGCATTAGACAGCTACTAACTAAGCTCGTTAAAGTTTGATAATGGTAAAGTAAAAGCGAAATAACAAAAGGTTGTAAAGTTTAATTGATTTATTAATGTACAGTGGTTCGCTCTACATAGTATAAAACGACGTCGCTTCCCGTTGTAAGTACGCTTATATCTTTCAAAGTTCGTTTTTAACAATCTACAGAGTCTACAGAATGAGGAAAGTCAACACGCATGTATGAGTACCTATCTATATTACACCATGCAAAGCCAGGGTCGAAGGATTACATCATTGAAGTGGCAGTGGGCGGGACACATAGCGCGGAGAACCGATGGCCGTTGGGACGGAAAGGTTCTCGAATGGCGACCGCGTACCGGACGACGTTCCGTGGGCAGGCCCCACAGCAGGCCCCCTACAAGTTGGACCGGCGATCTGGTCAAGGTCACGGGGAAGCCGCTGGATGCGGGCAGCGCAGGACCGATCGTTGTGGAGATCCTTGGGGGAGGCCTATACCCAGCAGCGGCGTCGTTCGGCTGACATGATGATGATGATGATGAAGCCAGGGCGTTACTAGTAAAAGATATTTCGTTTCTACACAAAATATAAAAAAACAAGTTTTTTGTAATAATTTCATTTTTATGACAAGCTTTTTGCTGACTGTACTTTAATATTATATTGTTATCTAAACCAAACCAGCCCCCCTACCGCCTAAGCACACGTCGACCAGCTTGAAGCCGATTACGACGTATCGTGCCATCCTTGTCCATGCATTGCATACTAAATGTGCTACGACATGACAAGGATGGCACGATGCGTTGTAATCGTAATCAAGCCGACGGTGCTTAGGCGGTAGCCCCACTGTATACAAAATTTTAGCTCCACCGTACACTGGGAAGTGGGTCAAATTAAGCTTGCAAGATTTGTCCCCCACTAACTAACAAACTAACTAACTGACATGGCAAGTTAATTAAAAACTCGTAATAAAGAGGAACTTCCAAGATGTATCTGTAACTTTTGCGTATACTGCGCTATCAGCCGGTCGGTTCCAGGGACGCGGGCCAGTCGTTAATTGACTTTCGGCTCCAAGTGTTTGCCAGTCATCGCTCTAGTTTTATATTTTGGCGCCTATTCCAATCCTAACAGCCCTATATTTTTTACATGCCAGATCAATTATGATTTCGAATTGGTTTGATGAATCTGAATAAAATCCCATTGCTGTTGTTTAATTGCCTTGTTGGCCGTTTGAAAAATGGTTCTATCAACATTGCAGCAGCTTTTAGTCGACGCGACATTGCTTTCGCAATTAAGTTATAGACTGCAGTTGCATATTTCAGTTAATGAGTAACTAATTCGTATTCCAATTAGTCATGCGTCGCGAATTCGCACATGCGTGTACGCAGCCGTTGCAGACGTTTCACAACCGTAAAAAAATAATCAATTTCGATGCAAATGGCCACGAAAATTGCGCGTAACGTGCGTTTTCGCTTTCGAATCTTCGATGCGATCGGTTAATTGGTGGGTATCTTTTTATCGCACGTTTGCAAAAAGCTAGCGGTGCATCCGTTGGTTGTTGGGGCTTACGATATTCGCATTGATATGAAATTTGATAAATAACGGAGGTGACTTTAAATAATTGTGTGTGGAAACTTACAAGGCTCGGCGGGTGGAATGGGGCGCCCGCACGCCACTAGGGCTCGGTAGCCGCTTCGATCGAGATGCAACCACCACGTAACCGTGCCAAGGTCTTGTTTTCTTCTTTAGGTCTATTGGAGCGATAAACACGATACTTTAGTGTACCTGAGCTTTCAAGTAATGCAATTGATCGGTATTGGATTCTATATTCTTCAAGTCTTTTTAACTTCTTTGAAATAACTAAAGGGTCAAAAGAGTTTGCACCTTTTAGGTAAGTATATTGGTTAATAAATGTATTTTTGTTTTGCTATAGTTTTCGTTTTCCATTGTTTTACCAGGTACTTTATTATTGGGCACTTTACACTATTGAATAAAAGATACTTGACTTTAGCGTATCCGCAGACAGGCCACTAAACGCCGCCACGACCACTTTCCTGTAATTTTCATACACAGTCGTCACTTGTTTCTTGTTCAAGTTTCAAGTGGCGGCGTGTGCGGCGACGGTTAGTTATCGTTTGCAGGCTCGACTAGGTATCAGGCTTAGAACGCACTGCGATTAAACGCGAGCGGTTTAGGAATAGCTGAAAACGCAAAACCGCACGCAAACACGCACTGCGGCTGGCGTTTTGCTTAATTTTATATCAGTACCACCATGGATTTCTGGCGAACAGCGTGTGCTGTGGCTTTGGTTTTAAAATTAAGAAAAAAAAAATAAGTATGTGCATTCCACATATTTTGATATACCTCCTGCCAAAGCCGGGCCCTAATATTTGTGTCTCTGTATTGATTCAACGAGTTGTCGTTTTTCCACTTCAATAATAATATCGTAGTCTATAGACGTTGCTTCTGAGTCGGACGACATGACATAATTTCTCTATCCTCTGCGCTCGCCCAGTCGAGACTGACAAACCGAACGCGGTTAAACGCTGTGCATGCCCACCATACTATTACCACAGTCTATACATTTCCGTTCTACTATAGGACACAAAAAAATCGCGCGTTTACAAACCGCGGTCAAAACGTAGCAAGTTACGTTTTTTTAAATCAATCACTGAAAAAAGTCGCTAATACGTGCGCTCGTATAGTAAACTTATGTGCTAAATTTTTTTGCGGTTTCGGACCTGCGATTAAACGTGTGCGTTTTATCGTAGTGCATGCTAAGCCTAAGTATACCTTTGCAGTAGGGTTTGCTTTGGTAAGGTTGTTCTGCATCCAGGTACACGAAACAGCTTGTCCACAAAGCATGATCGATGTTTCAACATTACAGAATGTGATCAGTGGACCGCACTGTAACGTATAAATTAGCGTGTCAGCATTGTCTTCTAAACAATGCGACATCGAAACACACGGGGTGATTCATATTCCCATAATTAGGCATTTGCGTCGACATGCGAATTCATTAACGCGTTCGGTGTTGTTAGCGGCCGCGTACCGAGCGTCGTCCCCAGACGATGCAATCGTACGTACGGTCAGCAGAAAAGTAGGTATAAATACTATATTGTAGATCGTTAGCTTTCTAATACCTAAGTAATATAACAGTGCTTCTCCCAAAAGGTGGGAAATTTAACATAGTGCCCTGCGTGTCCTTGCAGCTGCACGCAGGAGGACCTAATGAAGGCTACTAGTTCTGCGATTGTCGGACACAGTTTAGTTTGTCAGCGACACGAAAGAAGAAGATAACAGTTAAAGAATTTAACAAAAAAACAATACCTATAATACTACCCTTCCGGCTTCCGGCCACGGCTTCGCATGCGTGGACTACACGACGTTATCGACGATAAACAAACAAACACACTTTCACATTAAAAATATTAATAAGTAGGTATAGATTTGTAGAAGCATTTCAGTTGCGCACATGTAGAAAAGCTTATTTAGGACCTAAAATTGTCATTTATGGTTCTGGTAATGTTTTAAACATCTGAAAAGGAGCATAGGCTATAGCAACACGTAGGTATTATGTCTTAGCTCTTGGAAGCGTTGTGAATTCACTATTGCTTTGTTAGTCAAGTAAATAAAAGATACATAGAAAAATATAGGTATCTACAGGTACGTAAAAACTAGTGCATTTACTTGTAAAAGAACATCAAGCAATCGCTGTTTTGTTACAACCTGATTTTAAAACCAACGTTCGTTTTGGTACAACTATTCACACGAGAGCGCGGTGTTAAGATAGTAATAGACATTTCAACAAAGAGTAAATTAAATGTAGCGAGAAAAGTTACATATGAGTGGTCCATCACCGTGAGCATTTCATTGAGCACAGCATCGAGTATTCGCTAGGATGGTATGTACATTACATTGAAATACTCGAGGAAATGCTGTTGAGCAGTTTTATACCATGTTTCGCTGATTCAACATGGCGCACTGCTCGTTTATTGCTACCTTTCCACCGTTTCGGTTAACAACATAAAACAGCAATAACGGCGTCCAAGGCGTGCGTGTGTTCCGATGACTTCAAGATTTATGCGACGTAAACTTTACTGCGCCGTAATGGAAACGTAGCGGGAAATCAGATCGCGCGATCACACGGAAAATGTTTTAAAGCTGCGTTTCGGTGACGCTGGGAGGTGGTGAGGCAACTCTTTTGGAAAATTTCTAGTTTATTGCGTGTTTATAGCGCTTTATAAATTTACTTAGTCAGGTTAAGTTAAGGTGTTTGCATGTTTTGGTCGTTGATCGCTCTCGGAGTGGTTCTCGGCTCTAGGGATCTGGAATTCGCAACGAGAAGTATACAATCATCCAAATAATATTATTTATTCAGTGACAATTTGAAATTCATATACATAAAAGTTAAATTACCTACAACAAGTTAAGAACGAATTAGTAATATATATATAATATATATTATAAGATTAATTCGTAATTATGTATCAAGCAAATCTCATTAAAGTTTTTTTTATAAGAAATTAACCTGCATCTTTTCTTCTGACCTTACCAACGCAAAAAGCTCTCAAGCAATGATGCTATCAAGCGCACACCTAGCTATGCAGACTGATTAATTAAAAACAATAATAATAGATTTAATTTCTAACTTTATCACACTCACGTAAACCCGGGGCTTTCAACTCCTCAACCTAATTACTAAGTGTCGCTTTAAGACGACGCCGACGTAAAGAAGTATTTTTATATCTTTGTGTGAACTATCAGACTCTAACGTACTTGAAATAAAGGTTATTTTGCTTCAGTTCATTGTGTATTTATTTTTAAAGATATGATATAAAAGGCAGGTGTTATTACCCTTCTTGTTAAGTCTTGATCGAAAACTATACTAATTGTTAATCAAGTGTCATATTCATAGTAATTGAATTCGTAAAAAGAATGATGAGCTAATTATATGGCGCAAGCCCATTGCAGCTTAAAGGAGAGTAAAAATTGATTGAATTACTGAATTACTCAATATTTTTTAAATGGATAAGCATATTTCCATGTTGTTATCAGGCAAAAAAAAAATTATTTATAATTTGCTTGAATGTAAGTGAGCAACGCACGCAGAGTTTTATAGTTAGGTACTAACACTAAAGTTAAGCACACGCATTTTCATAGTTATCCTTGGTCTTCGTACCTGTAGATAGACAGATAGCACATTGCCACCGACAAAGAGGAAATTGTGAAAATTGCATACAGAAAATGAATTGCATACAGATTACAGGGTGATTTTGAAGTCATTGGCATCCATTCGGCCGATTAATGTATTCATATGAAGGCATGTTTTTACGTGAAATGGGGTGGTGCCGGCGCCAGTGCGGGCGCAGGGACACGGGCAAAGCGGGCATGAAGCATGGGTGACATACACTTAACATCAGGTGTGATGAAGGCTAAGTGCTACACAGTTGTAGATAAAAAAAAACATTGTTTGTTTCGGTGAATTCCGTGCGCGAACTTGAATAATTTTACGTTTTAGTAGCGCCCGCGTTTTGTCGGGAGGCTAATGTAGTAAAAGTACTTAGTTTGACGTTTGACTTGTACGATATATGAATATTATTAAAGCCTCAGATCACATAAAGCAATGTATTTTTCACTAAATTTTTACTTTTTAGTTATTTTTATTTGTTTTAGTGATCAATTACTGAGTAAATTAAATGATTTTTCAGGGATAAAAAAATGAATTTTACGTCTTGGATTTGCCTCATATTTAGGGAAAGGTCTCTATATCACGAGTATGTTCTTATTTTAAAAGGTTGCTAAGGACTTCAAAGTTAACCTGTATTTTTTTATGTTTCTGCGACTAAATATTATTACTTAATTAGGTATCTCACAAAAAAATATCTACTTGGCTAATCAAAATAAAGCTTTTTTATTCCACTGCCTTTCAATTGTTTTCTACAAAATTAAACAGTGGTAGGTATAGGTAAAGATAAAAAGTTTTAATCTGCGATCGATTTCTTTCAAAGGATAAGTATTTCAAAATGGTATATTTGATTTGCAACACCCGTTGTTTAATTAGTTAAATAGGTTCGAACATTTCAACGCGTTCGCTCGCCCGACAACGTAGAAAACCGCAGAGGGATAGTCACGCGACTTTCTCATAGGGTTGTTGCACGTCATAATTTATTAGGTATTCATGGCTTATAGTATAATGTTTGTAAACCTCTATGTTCCATTGCCTTTACATATTTTCTTACTCATGCTCTGGTCTTTTGGTCTCCCATACAAACTCCACAGTCTGGGGGCCGATTCTCAGGCAATCGAGAAAAGTTCACATTTATAGCTCGAAATTCAAATATAACACAGTTTTTGTATTGACAGAATTTCACAATCGAAAAAGTTCGATCGAAAACCAGTCGAACGCTACGAGTGGTAAAAACCAATAGATGTTCGTATACGAACTTAGCTGTCAAAATGAATTTGTTGACATTTGAGACAGTTTAGTTTGCTTGAAACGTTCTAACTTTTCAATAGAAACCACAAACAAAATGTTCGACATATGAATTACCACACTGAAAAAGTTCGAATGCCTGAGAATCGGGCCCCTGTTGATCGATTTTGATTAAAAAGCCAAAATTTTATTTCAATCCATGTTTCTTGGGGAAAGTTATTCAATTTTATGAGTACAAGCTAAAGTTTCGGGCTTGCAACTGACCAAACTAACACACTGTATAGCTACTTTCGCATGTATAATAATAAGACATTCTCTGACGGTTCAACAACCAATAAACTTCGCCTAATCAAATCATTTTTGATAGTGACTTGTAGCTTATATAACAATTTTCATACTTCTAAATCCATAAATGAAAAAGTTCCATATATGTAAACTTCACCCCCCCATTTTACCTCATTAGCGGCTGTCCATGAGGCCCATGTCCATCACGTGAGGTTTTTAGCAACTTTTTAGACCCCCCCTCCCCCCTGGTGATACGTGATGAGGTTTTGTACTATCCCTCCCCCACCTAAGATCACGTGTATTTTTTTATAAGGTGGCGCGATGGCGGGAAAATTGAAACGACACTGCGAATCTACAACTGATAAGAATCGTCGTACGTATTCATAGACTAAAATTATTTCATTGTAAAAAAAATAATGTGCTTAGCGTTATCAGTTTTACGCAATTTCGCAACGTTATACCTATAAACAATGTGTTTAGGTATCAAAAACAAATACACGTGATATCAGAATAAACACCCTTTCCCCCTTGTAATATTTGGTGATTCTTTCCTGGACCCCCCCTCCCCCCTTTGGGCCTTACGCGATTAATGGACAGCCCCTTATAGGAGTTTCCCAAAATTGATTCTTACCGGCTGGTACTTAAAATATCTGCAAAATTTCATCTAGCTGGGTGAGCGAGTGACCACTTTTACTTTTATATAGTATAGATTAGTCGTTTGTATCTTTTTATTTACATATTTATTATTATTATTATTATTATATATTATTTTTTTATATATACAAGCTTTTTATTAACTTGCCATGTCAGTTAGTTAGTATGTTAGTTAGTGGGGGACAAATCTTGCAAGCTCAATTTCCTTTGTTCGCTTTATACCAGATTCGCAAAATACCAGATTCGCAAAACACCAGATTCTCAGAATACCAGATTCGCAAAACACCAGATTCTCAGAATACCAGATTCGCAAAACACCAGATTCTCAGAATACCAGATTCGCAAAACACCAGATTCTCAGAATACCAGATTCGCAAAACACCAGATTCTCAGAATACAAGATTCGCAAAACACCAGATTCTCAGAATACCAGATTCGTAAAACACCAGATTCTCAGAATACCAGATTCGTAAAACACCAGATTCTCAGAATACCAGATTCGCAAAACATCAGATCCGCAAGCCTAAATAAGACTGAACAAAATATATATTGTTCACGCGCGCTTGCGAGCGGGCAGTTGTCATTGTCAAGGTCACGGGACAACGCGCTCGGGCCGGTGTAGGATTTTTTTAGTGCGCCGCCAACCACCGTCCGCGCAACTCGCGCTCAGTTCGCCACCTGTGACCCGTGTGTGTTCGCTTTGAAAAGCGCCGGGAAAGTTTTAGCTGCCTATTAGGGCATTGTGTAGTTATAAGAGTGTTAGCTATAACAGTTTCCCATCGGGGTTGACTGAAGATCTTAGCCAGGCGCGCGCGCCGGCGAGACAGCCATCAGCCCCCCTGGATTACGGACAGTATCTGCTAGTAAGGTAGGACTAGCTTAATTTACTTAATTTTGCATGAGAAACCTTCGTTTCAATAAACTGTGGAACACAGTAGATGGTCATCACAATTGTGCGTGATCATAATTTTGGTAGCAGAGCTTAGTTGATATAATTAATTTTCATATTAAAATTAACTACATAAAATTTCATAGTAAAAATAAAAAGCGTACCTAAAAAGCGTACCTAAAAATTATTTTTTTTTGTTGAAATCTCGAGGGTATTCCGAGACGATTGAAGTACTAAGAAATTGTTCTAGTAAATTCTCGAAGCGAATGTTTCTCACTTGGTGGATCCGATAATAGATAGACACTTATATAATTGTTGTCACATACTAGTGTTTTGATACGAGTTTACTCGCCTAGATGTGTATATTTTTTTTGTGTGTCCGGATTTATTTGACGAATAGTTCGTTCGAAAGTGTGTTTATTAGTACCACATACTAGTGATTTGATACGAGTTTACTCGCCTAGATGTGTATATTTTTTTTTGTGTGTCCGGATTTATTTGACGAATAGTTTCGTTCGAAAGTGTTGTTTATTAGTACCACATACTAGTGTTTGTTCCGAGTCCGCTTGCCTAGTTAAAAAAGTGGAACTAGTTTTAATTATTAGTAGTATTAAATTACGAGTATTATTATTAAAAATAGTTTTGTTTTCGTTTGTTGATAACGGTTTAGTAGTTGATTTGCGAGGTTGACTTGGCCGTGCCGTGTATGCCATACCGTTAATCCTATACGTTTTGTTTATACCGTTATATTGTTAGCCCTTGAAATTGGTAAGTTGTTAATAATTTATGAAAATAGTAGGGTCCGTGTATGTCGTCTGAATTTTAATTGTGTTTTATATTATCGTGACGCGACCTATTTCTATTGTTTTTTTTGTTGATGTTTACCACTTTTATATTTCTTTGTTTGCTTGTTTATTCAACGGATTATAAATGGCTCCTACGAATCCGACCTCCGTATCCAGGGCTGGCATCCAAGGAGCTTTGCGTTGGCTTGCTTGTGCGGTCACATTAATAGACCGAGCCGACCGGGTAGGCGCGTTGCTAGCTCGGTATGGCGGGCTGGCAGCTCGGCTGCAAGACCTGGAGCGCCACGCCATGGAGTGTCGCGCGTATTATATGGAAAACCCCCCAGCTGATGATGCCGTGTCGGAACAGCTGGAGCAGGATGTAGCCCAGGCCTATGAGCTGGCTGACCAGTTCACGGAGGCGGCTGAGAGGGCCCTGGCTGTTCGGAAGGGGGAGCCGGTTTTGAGCGGGGAGGTCAAACCTACCCCGACGGCGTTGCTAGGCCGATTGCCTACCTTGGAGATTCCCACTTTTAATGGGGATCTGTCAGCCTGGATGGGCTTCATTAATTTGTTTGACAGTTTGGTGGATTCACGACGGGACTTATCCCCTAGTGAGAAGTTGGCCTATTTGCGCTCCTCCCTGCGAGGAGAGGCCAGCTCGGTAATCCAGCACCTGCTCATCAGCGACGACAACTACCAGGTGGCTCGCCAGCTTCTGGTTAGCAGGTACCAGAATGTCCGGTTACTGGCGGACACCCACGTGGCCACGATTTTGGCCCTCCCGCGAATCACGCGGGTACACCTGTTACGGAGGGAGTTGCTGAACCCGCTACTGTCAGCGGTCAACTCCCTAAGGCGATTGGACCTGCCGGTGGATCAGTGGTCCTTTGTACTGCTGCACATAGTCCTCGCCAAATTGCCCGCTGAAATGAAGGGGCGTTTCGAGCAGAGGTACGGAGGCGACAGCGCCTCGTATCTCCCGCCCTTCGCGGACCTCCTTCGTTTTTTGGAGGACGAATGTAGGGTGACGGACCACCTGGAGCCCGCCCCGGTTCCAGGTGTTGGTCGTATGGTGGCGGCGAGGGAACAGCCCCGTCGCCCGACCAATCGCTATGCTGCCTTCCAGCAGTCCCCTCCCCCCGCACCGAGTGAGCGGTGCAGGTATTGCAGGGGAGATAGGCACGTGGTGCACGAATGTGCCAAATTTAGAGGCCTCCGCCCAGAGGGACGGGGGGCCGTCGCAAGACAGCGCCAATGGTGCTATAGGTGTTTGGGGGGACACATGCAGTCGGCGTGTCCCCAGACAGAGGATTGTCGTCTTTGCGGAGGGAGGCATCACCCCCTCCTTTGTTTGGACCGCAAGGACGCCGGGAGCGACCGGGGTTCGAATTCCTCGCGCACGGGCGGGGGCCCGGCAGCCCGGAACCGGTCCCCTAGAGATTCGGCGGGGCTTAGCCCCCCCGTTCAGTCCCCTCCGGAGAGGGGGAACTATAGGAGAGACGCCCCCGCCACGGGCGGGGTTAGGGGGGTACCACAAGAGTACGCCACGGTGGCGATGGGCACGGGCCCTATTTGCTACTCCCCCCCCCTAATGGAGAGGCCTCGATTGGGGTACTATGTACCGAGGCACGCCCCACACGGGTATTACCCTGCACCTAGGAGTGCTGTTGGTCGGGGCCAGTATGTACCCGATTGGGACCCGCTCGCCCGGTACGAGCGTCCCACATTTGGCGCGCCGACTCAGGCGCGAGGGGGACAAGTACCCCCCCAAAATTTTTAATGGCGCCCCTGTCGGACCCAACCACCCCTCCGGAGCTTGTGCTGTTGCCAACAGCCTCCGTGAATGTTTGGGGACCTAAGGGCAATGTTGTCACGGTGCGTGCCCTTTTGGACTCAGGTGCCCAGGGGTGCATAATGTCCAGGTGGCTTGTCCGACAGCTGGGTCTTTTGCTTGTGCCGCATCACGAAGCGGTACGGGGGGTGGAAGACTCGCGGATCCCTGATCCGATTGGTCGAGTTGAGTTCTCCTTCTCCCCCCACTTCGCGCCAAGGCCGAAGATCGGTGCTTCGGCGATAGTCTTTGATAAGGTGGTTGGACCACTCCCGCAAGTGCGAGTGCCGCCATCCACGATTGAGCTGACGTCTGGACTGGCTTTGGCTGATCCTTCCTTCCACCGACCGGGCCCAATACACTTGTTGATTGGTGCGGATGTCCTCGGTCGTGTACTGTGTGGAAGCAAGCGAGTTTTGCAGACAGCCGATCTTGTCGCCTTGTCCTCGTCGCTGGGTCATGTGGTGATGGGAAAGGTACCACAGACACCAGAGACCCCGTCGGTAGACCGCCAGACCATTGTCGGTTCTACTTTGTCCGACGTTCTCCAAAAGTTTTGGGAGGTGGAGGAACCTCCCACTGCCAAGCGGTTGGATCCGTTAGCGGAGGAGTGCGAATTGTTCTACCAGAACAACACTGGGCGCCTCCTCTCGGGTCGCTTGATTACCCGCTTGCCCTTCTTGGCGGTTCGCCCTCCTTTAGGGAGCTCCCGACCGATGGCCGAGAAGAGATTGTTGTCCATGGAGCGTAGGATGGCCAGGGATCCCGCATTCAAGGAGAAGTATATAGACTTCATGCGGGAGTATTTGGACCTTGGGCACATGTCCATCTCGCAGTTGGACTGGCGTAATGTGGAACATTACTTCCTGCCACACCACGCTGTTTTGAAGACTTCCAATGGGAAGATCCGCGTGGTCTTTGATGGTTCAGCGCCCACGTCAACCGGAGTGTCGTTGAATCAGTGTCTGCATGCGGGGCCGAAGTTGCATCACGATGTCTGTGATGTTTTGACCAACTTCCGCCGGCACGCTGTCGTCTTTGTGGCCGATATCCGCATGATGTTCAGACAGACCGTGATTCACCCGGAGGATAGACGATACCAGCTCATCCTTTGGCGTGAGGATCCCCAGGATCCGATGTTGGCTTACGAGCTGAACACCAACACTTATGGTTTGCGGTCGAGCCCCTTTGTGGCGATCCGTTCGCTTTTGGAGCTCGCAGAGCGCGAACGGCTACGCTATCCCCGGGCATCTGCTCTTATTGAGGGGGGGGCCTTATTTGTCGACGATATCTGCACGGGGGCCTCGAGCTTAGATGAGGCTCTCGTCTTACGTGATGAGCTGATTGCGCTCTTGAGGGCTGGTGGCTATGAGTTGCGGAAGTGGCTGTCTAACTCACCGGACCTATTGGCAGATTTGCCTAAGGACCACCAGCAAGAGCCGCTCCTCTTTGAAAATCCGGAGACTCCAGACATGCTGTCTGTTTTGGGAGTCCAGTATCGACCAGTCCCGGATTTGTTCACATATAGATTGGAACTGCCAGACCCAAAGGTCTGGACTAAACGCACGGTGCTGTCTACTGTAGCCCGTACCTTTGATCCGAACGGTTGGCTCAGCCCTGTAGTGTTTTCGATGAAGTGCTTCCTACAGGAGCTCTGGGCTGCGGAATTGTCATGGGATGAGCCCCTCTGTGGTAGCCTCCTACGAGAGTGGGTGAGGTTCGTGTCATCCCTACCCGACGTCAATCGGGTTTGTATACCGAGGCAAATGCTGCCTTCGGGAAAGTTTAAAGCCTCCCTGCACGGCTTTTGTGACGCGTCCGAAAGCGGATACGCGGCAGCCGTTTACATCCGAACGGTGGATGCAGCAGGCGTTGTCGCCGTACACTTAGTTACGGCCAAGAGTAAGGTCGCCCCCCTTCGGACTAGGCTAACCATTCCGAAGTTGGAGTTGTCCGGCGCCACTCTCTTAGTACGGCTACTCAATCATGTTGCCGACACCTTGGGAAACGGTGTCGACTTGGGGTCGATATTTGCGTGGTCTGACAGCCAGGTCGTCCTTTGTTGGCTGAAGAGTTCAGTCCACACCCTTGAGGTTTTTGTGGCCAACCGGGTCTCACAAATTCAGATTTCAAAGGCCCGGTTGATTTGGCGCCACGTACCGGGCGAATTGAACCCCGCAGATTGTGCCTCCCGCGGCTGCGAGGCGCCTGAGTTAGTGGACCACACCTATGGTGGAGTCCATCATGGTTGTTACGGCCTGAGCGCTCATGGCCTGCCACCCCGGCTGTGGCCAGAGTCCCAGACCTAGGCATGCGTGTTCACGCCGTGGAGACGGTGGCGGCTCCGCAGATGGAGTTTTTGTTAGACCGCTACAGTTCTCTTGATAAGTTGCTCGGCGTGACTGCTTGGATGAGGCGCTTTGTGCGAAATTGTCGCCAGCCTCAGGAGAAATCGTTGTCTCCGGTCCTCGCCCCACAAGAGCGGCAAGACGCTCTGTTGCATTGGTTGCGAGTGACGCAACAGCGAGAGTTTGAACCGGAGCTGAAAGCCCTGCGCTCAAGTAAGTCCAAGTTGAAGGGACCCTTGGTGCGGTTGAATCCCTTCTTGGACAGTACCGGATTGCTGCGTGTCGGAGGTAGGCTCAGACATGCCAACCTGCCGTACGGATCACGCCACCCTTTGTTGCTCCCCAAGGATGGACCGTTAGTTAGACTGTTGATTACAGACCGACATGTAAAGAATGCTCATGCCGGTTGTAATGCTTTGACCGCGCTCCTCCAACGAGAGTTCTGGATTTTGTCAGCGCGGAGAATAATCCGATCCGTTATTTTTCGTTGTCTCCCGTGTTATCGTTTGCGCGCCGATACGATGCAGCCCCAGATGGGTGATTTGCCTGCCGATCGAGTGAACGAATCGATGCCCTTCTCAGGAGTTGGAACGGATTTTGCGGGGCCATTTACCGTTAAGACATCGCGGCTTCGTAATGCTAGAACGGAAAAGGCTTACTTGTGTGTATTTGTTTGTTTGGCCACTAAAGCGGTCCACCTGGAGGTGGTTAGTGCCCTCACCACAGAAGCCTTTGTAGCCACGTTGAATCGTTTTGTGTCTCGCCGCGGAATGCCGTCGTTAATCAGGTCCGATTGTGGAACCAATTTCAAGGGCACCGATAGGTATTTAAAGGAAGTTTGTGAATTTTTGGATAGGAATAATTTTGAGATCGGATCCACACTCTCTCGCAGAGGGGTACGATGGCAGTACTCCCCGCCATCCTGCCCCCACTGGGGAGGGATTTTTGAAGCAACTGTAAAGGCCGCTAAAACTCACCTTCGTCGCGTTATTGGGGAGACGGTCCTCACGTTTGAGGAACTCGCGACCGTATTTTGTAAGGTTGAGGCGGTCCTCAACTCGCGTCCGTTGTGTCCGTTGTCTTCGGACGCGAATGATTTAGAGGCCCTTACGCCGGGCCATTTTTTGATTGGCAGACCGCTTAACGCCTTGCCGGAATATCCTTATTCCGAAGTGCCCTCCGGACGGCTCTCGCGATTTGAATTGCTCCAGCAGCTTACGCAGAGTTTTTGGCGCCGTTGGCATCTGGAGTATTTGCACATTTTGCAGCAACGCGTTAAGTGGTCGGATAGGACGACCCCACCCAAGACCGGAGACCTCGTGTTGGTAAAGGATCCAAACCTGCCGCCTCTCCGCTGGCGTTTAGGACGCATTGTTCAGCTTCATCCGGGGTCGGATGGTGTGCCCAGGTTTGCCGAGGTCCTGGTGGGGGACTCTGTTTTGAAGCGAGCGATCGCTACCCTCTCTCGCCTACCCTTAGATTGAGTTGGCGGACAGTTTGCTACTGTCCGGGACGGGGGGATGTTCACGCGCGCTTGCGAGCGGGCAGTTGTCATTGTCAAGGTCACGGGACAACGCGCTCGGGCCGGTGTAGGATTTTTTTAGTGCGCCGCCAACCACCGTCCGCGCAACTCGCGCTCAGTTCGCCACCTGTGACCCGTGTGTGTTCGCTTTGAAAAGCGCCGGGAAAGTTTTAGCTGCCTATTAGGGCATTGTGTAGTTATAAGAGTGTTAGCTATAACAGTTTCCCATCGGGGTTGACTGAAGATCTTAGCCAGGCGCGCGCGCCGGCGAGACAGCCATCAGCCCCCCTGGATTACGGACAGTATCTGCTAGTAAGGTAGGACTAGCTTAATTTACTTAATTTTGCATGAGAAACCTTCGTTTCAATAAACTGTGGAACACAGTAGATGGTCATCACAATTGTGCGTGATCATATATATATATATTTACATATATATATATATTATATATACCTTCCTATTTACTAATATACGGGTGGGCTTACCGGCTATTACGTTCGAGAACAACAGTAGTGAAGTCAGTTTCCTTTCAATACTATTACTAAAATAGAAATTTTGACCTTGATGCATTACGAATGTCTAAAAACATTTCATCAAAATGGGTAGGGCATTGAATTGCATTGAATTTCTTGACTGAACATATTTTTTTACAAGGCGGCAGACTAACAGTCTATGTATGTAGGGTATCGTGATAAAAAGTTTTTAATATAAGTACCTACCTAGTACTTGGCAAGCTGGAATATTTTTTGTCTTATCTACAATTGACACTAATGTCATAAAAATTTCTTGTCATTAACGTCTGTATTTTATTCATGGAAGTATTACATTTTATTCAAAGAAAATATTATACATAATGGATAACGACATAAAATTTATTACAAGCCAAAAAGGCAAGCCTGTTCTGTTACGTGGAGGCTACAGGTACAATTTCTGTTTAAAAAATAAATCTGGCACAACTAATTGGAGATGTCATAACCAGAAAGAATGCAAAACGTCCATAACATTAAACAGAGATAATTCTGTTTTGAAGGAAGCTCGCCATTCATGTCTTAATGATAATGTGCGGAATTCTATAGATGCTGCAATGGATATATGCAAACAAAAAGTATGTACAAATTTAGATGCGATTCCAAAAATTTTCGAGGAACATTTTTTGAACAGCGAAAACCAAGTTCATCTACCGATACACGAAATTCCTGTATTTAATGCCAAAAAGAGACTTTATATCGTTGTCGTAAGCGGTACCTTAATCTGAAGCAGACGTCCTTCGCTAACCCGAAAGATGTCAAGTTACCGAATCATATCGTTGAAAATTTTTACCTCTTTGATGAAGGTGGTGATGAAAAAATTATCTTGTTCGGAACAAACATTTGTAAAGATTTAATCAAAACAAACTGTAGCTATTACGGTGATGGAACATTCAAAACAACGCCTAAGCCATTTTACCAAATGTATTCATTACATATAGATATCGCTCAAAATGATGACTCTGTAATGTTTGTTCCCATTATTTTTGCATTGCTACCTAACAAGACTCAAAATACCTACAAGCGGTTTTTTTCGATACTCAAGGAACAGTTTAATATGAATTTATTGACGTACAAGTGTGATTACGAAGTTGCAGCTATGAATGCTGTACAAGAAGTTTTCCCTGACGCAACGATCAAAGGATGCTATTACCATTTTATACAAGCCGTTTGGAGAAAAGTTAAAACCAGTGAGTTTAATTACAGTGATACACCAGAAAATCGTAAAATTATTCGCTATTTAACGTTGTTACCACTATTCCCACCTGTGATGATTCCGGAAGTTTATTTGGCAATTTGCAGTATAGCACCTGTATCTACTTTCTTTTCGAAATTTAATGCTTATTTTAATGAACAATGGCTACGAAAAATTACTCCCGACATTTTCAGCTGTTACGGGGAAAAAAATAGGACCACCAACGCCATAGAAGGCTGGCATAAAAGAATTAATTGCAAAATACCAGCAAATCCAACACTGTTGCAATACGTTGTTTTATTAAAGAAAGAAGCACGTATACAAGAAATTAAAGTCAAAAGGGCTACTTTTTACTGTCCAGAAAAAAGACGGAGGAGACAAGACATACAAAAAGATAAAAAAATATCAATTATAATTTTAGATTTTTGTAATAACAAACTCCTGGTTGTAGACTGTTTAAAACGTTTAGACTCCTTACGCTACTGTAAACAGTAGTAACAAGAAAATGCATGTTAGCATTTTCTTGTTGCGGTTTTGTGAAGTTTTTTTGTTTATTTAAGAATATGTTGATTTTGTTTTAAGGATATAAAATATGTCTGTTTATTTTAAGGGGGTGAGAATTAATAATATTACATACCTATTGTTATGTTGTAATTTTTTTAAAATATCTTGCCTAGTCCTTGTATTTCTGTTGTGATATAAGTTTACGTTAAATATGCGATTTGCAGACAAGCAGAATGATGTTATATTTATTATTTGGTTTATATTATTTTTGTCCAAATATATGATTAGATCTGGAGTTTTGCGTTACAAATATTTTGCGAATCTGGTATTCTGAGAATCTGGTGTTTTACGAATCTGGTATTCTGAGAATCTGGTGTTTTGCGAATCTGGTATTCTAAGAATCTGGTGTATTGCGAATCTAGTATTCTGAGAATCTGGTGTTTTGCGAATCTGGTATTCTGAGAATCTGGTGTTTTGCGAATCTGGTATTCTGAGAATCTGGTGTTTTGCGAATCTGGTATTCTGAGAATCTGGTGTTTTGCGAATCTGGTATTCTGAGAATCTAGTGTTCTGCGAATCTGGTATTTTGCGAATCTGGTATAAAGCGAACAAAGGCTCAATTTGACCCACTTCCCAGTGTCCGATGGAGCTGAAATTTTGTATACAGGTTTGGTTCCGATGACAATACAATCAGCAAATGACAGTACAGTCAGCAAAAAAGCTTGTAATAAAAATGATTTTTTTACAAGCTTTTTTTAAACAACACATATTTGGATGGAATAAATAAAAACTAAATAATTTTCACGCCTTTTGCCAACCCTGGCACGCTCGCTGCGGTCAGGGAGACAACTGGCCCGCCATCAACCCGTCGTCGACTGATCGATACCAATTTGCTAGTCGCCATTAATTGAGTTGAGACCATTTTAGACCACATTTTGTACTCACGATGTGGCGGGGATGTTTACACCTCGAATTGAAACTACCAATTTGGGGCAGGAAGTTGAAGATGTTACTTTGATAGGCGCTTATTGTGTCTTACATACTTATATTTTATTTTAATCTATTCTTGTAACTGTATTTATTTGTATTGATATAGAAAAAGGGGATTTCATAGACATTAGTGAACTACTAATACCACAGGAGTACTTAACGTGCCTTCCGAAGTAGATAAGTGTGCGCCGATACCAAATTGACCGGCGGCGGCGTGGAGACCAAAATCGACCGGCGGCGGCGGCGTAATCGGCGTGATGCTTTTTTAGTGAACGCATAATCAGGAATAACAAAAATACTAATATACTGAGCATTTTGCGAAAAAACACCCACTTTATTGAAACAAATTTTGACAATGAGGGTTATTGTTTGTTTTGTAACTTACAAAACGATATAAAGTTACTAGAAATGGTCTCATCATCGTCATTTCAGCCGTACGACGCCTACTGCTGGGCATAGGCCTCCCCCAAGGATCTCCACAACAATCGGTCCTGCGCTGCCCGCATCCAGTGGCTTCCCGCGACCTTGACCAGATCGTCGGTCCACCTTGTAGGGGGCCTGCCCTGCCCACGGAACGTCGTCAGGGAAATACCAAGCATCGCTCTCTCCATTGCTCGCTGGGTGACCTTGAGCCTTCTTATGAGACCCATAGTTAAAGACCACGTCTCGCTTCCATAAGTCATAACTGGCAACACACAAAGATCAAAACCCTTAGTCTTGAGACATTGAGGAATTTCGGACGCGAATATATGCCGGAGCTTCCCAAACGCTGCCCATCCGAGCTGGATTCGATGAGAGATCTCTTTCTCGAAGTTGGACTTACCTAATTGGACTGTCTGTCCCAGCCCAGGTAGACATAGTGGTCAACTACTTCGAGTGTAATGTTCCCAACTTTAACTGGAACGGATGCAACATCGGCATTGGACTGGACATGGTTTTTGTCTTATATTCATGTTCATCTTCAGACCCACTCTTTGAGAAGCATTACTGAGATCATCGAGCATTGTGTTCAGGTCTTCCAAGGTCTCAGCCATGAGAACTACATCATCGGCAAACCGCAGGTGTGTTAGGTATTTGCCATTGATGTTGATGCTGCATCCTTTCCAGTCCATCCTCCGACGCAGCTGTGAACAGTTTCGGAGAAATGACGTCTCCCTGTCTCACATCTCGCTGTAGTTGGATAGAGCTCTGTTTCTGAAATCGGACCGACGACATGATGGCGTTTTGGTATAAGTACCTTCCTTAGCACCTCGATGTACCTGTAGTCTATTTGGCACCTCTGGAGAGACTGCAGCACTGCCCAGGTCTCGATCGAGGGTGGATTGCCATAATCGCCACGCTTGGCAGGCGGGTTAAATGGAGACGCTGCTGCCCATCACCTTTTGGCAGTTTTTCTTCTGTCGGCTCTTACGACACCCACGGAAAGAGAGGGGGTAGTGCTATTCTTTTTATGTGCCGGCACTACGGCACTACATGGTCTAATTAAACAATATTAGACCATTTCTATATTTTTGTCCTGAATAAATATTTTCTAAAGACCCTAGAGCTATACCCGACACTATACAGAAGATATCCCAGACGTCAGCCTGTACGAGACTAGAATGGCTCTCAAGTACCTTAAAAACAACAAAGCGGCGGGAGATGACGGAATCACAACCGAGCTTCTGAGAGCCGGCAGTAAGCCGATACTTAAAGTCCTCCAGAAGCTTTTCAATTCAGTCACCCTCGAGGGCAAAACGCCAAAGGCATAGGACAGAAGCGATGTGATGCTGTTTTTTAAGAAGGGTGATAAAACTCTTAAAGAACTTCAGAACCATTTCCCTTTTGAGCCATATCTGTAATTTGTTTTCGAGAGTCATTATAAATCGTCGCGCTCGGAGTTTTGACGACTTCCAACCTCCCGAACAAGCCGGGTTCCGGAAAGGCTAAAACCATAGACCAAATTCATACGCTGCGGCAAGTTATACAGAAGACCGAAGAGTACAACTTACTATGTTTACCTAGGACAAAAGGTTCAGTTAGGTAAATCCAGCTCAGATGGGCAGCATTTGGGAAGCTCCGGCATATATTCGCGTCCGAAACACCTCAATGGCTCAAGACGAAAGTCTTTGACCAGTGTGTGTTGCCAGTAATGACCTATGGAAGTGAGACGTGGTCTTTTGCTATGGGTCTCATAAGAAAGCTCAAAGACACCCAGCGAGCAATGGATAGAGCGATGCTTGGTATTACCCTGCTCGATCGAATCAGAAATGATGAGATCCACAGGAGAACTAAAACAACCGACAACGCTCGAAGGATTGCATCGTTGAAGTGGCTGTGGGCGGGACACATACCGCGGAGAACCGATAGCCGTCGGGGCAGAAAGGTTCTCGAATGGCGACCACGTACCGGATGACGTTCCGTGGGCAGGCCCGCTACAAGGTGGGCTCACGATCTGGTCAAGGTCGCGGGAAGCCGCTGGATGTGGGCAGCGCAGGACCGATCGTTGTGGAGATCCTTAGGGGCGTCATTCGGCTGACATGATGATGATGATCTTATCACTCATTTCCATTTTGTATCATAAATTCATTTAAACTACATTAAGCTTAGTTATTTTTTTCCACAGTTAAGTTTATTAAATGAAATTCCCTTAAATTAAATTAAAATTGCTACCAAGCAATGGCAAGTCTGCTCGTATAAAGCACGGGTAGATCAAGCAAGGTAATTGATTTTTCTCTAGATCAGGCGTTAATTGAATCATGTAACGTGGCGTGGCGTGGTACTCCTGTGTTTAGTAGGTTTTTGAACTACACCCGGCGTTATATTCACGCCGATTTCACGCCGTTCGAACAATCGGCGGCGGCGGCGTGGCAAAAAGTACCGGCGGCGCGGCGGCGCACACCTCTATTCCGAAGCACGAAGGAGCTCGAGATGAAAAGTTTTTGGTGAACCATCCCGTGACTGATCATTGTGAAAGTTGCTTAACTTCAACGATCGCCACGGGCTTTTCTTTCATATTTTATTTTAAATATTAGCTTTCCGTCCGCGGCTTCGCCCGCGTGGACAACACGACGTTATCCCGCGGGAATGTGATATTTCCGGGATAGAAGTAGCCTATGCTAATCTCCAGGTTACGAAGTATCTGTGTTCCAAATATCAGCCAAATCCGTTCAGGCGTTTTGGCGTGATTAAGTAACAAACATCTAAACATCCAAATATCCAAACATCTAAACATTCACATTTATAATATTATATAGTAGGATAAGTAGGACTAGTAGGATATTAGTCAATTGCATAAGGATAATAAAATCAGACCATGTTTTTTTTACATGACTGCCCAAGGAGTGGGAGTGTATGTATGTGAGTTTCTTTATTCCACCATAACTTATGAATGCTTAAGGCGAGGAATCCCGACCGAAATAGGCACGCTAACGCTTGCTCGGCCGCGCTCTATACACTCGCGCGGACCCAGCGGCAGCCGGCAGTGAACTGTAAACTCGCGAGCGCCCCGCGAATCGAAAATCACTTAAAATTCAATTAAAAATAAAAAAATAAAACAATTAAATTTATGACGGCAGGAATCCCTCGGCTATTCAAAGACAATTATTTTTATATGTTTTTCATTAACTAAAACCAAGTATACTGCAAGTAATATGATATTTGAATTATTATTAGACGGATGTTTGGGATTTTATTTGACACAGTAAAATACCACCAATCGAAAAAAAACGGCCGGAAGCACTAGACCAATAACTGTTAAATAACATATATTTTTTCCAAATTTTAAGTACTTGTGATTTGCGAGTAATCCATAATTTAAAATAACCTATTTTGGGGAATCGGCGCCTTAAACCGAGTAACAATGGCTATATACTTTTTTAAATCCTACTAATATTATAAATGTGAAAGTTTAGATGTTTGGATGTTTGCTACTCAATCACGCCAAAACGGCTGAACGGATTTGGCTGAAATTTGGAACACAGATACTTTGTAGCCTGGAGAGGAACATAGGCTACTTTTTATCCCGAAAAAATGTCATATTCCCGCGGGATAACGTCGTGAAGTACACACGGGCGAAGCCGCGGGCAGAAAGCTAGTATTCAATATGGCGGACGTGTCATGCCATAAAAAAACAATCGAATCAAATTATAGTAATATGGGCCTCGAGGAGTACATTTTAAAAATATATAATTTGTATACATAATCACTAAAAGGAATAAAATAAAAATTAAAAAAGGCGACTGCCAATATCGAACTAAAAAGTAAATAAATTAGAGCTTGTTTTCTTTTGTTGGTACTTGACAGTCGTGTTTTTTTTAATTATATTAACGATAATTGCATTGAAATCGCCACAAACTTTACCACTTTTTTCAACAGTTATTCAAAGTTTTAAAGATATCAAATCAATTCTATAATTTATTAGTGTAACGAAAATCACGAGCCCTTCTAAACATTATATCCGAATATGTAAAGAATGCAATTAGTCGCATTACACTCTGCCGTGTGTGCAGGGGGCATAATTCATTCGCTCACATTTCTCGTAGCTCATAAATTGTACAACTATTTTGATAACAGCACAAATTTAAATTTATGCCCCGTGGTATGCATTTTAAACGCGCAAGGCAGGCTTGGAGCAAAAAACATGGCGACTAATCTCACGTGATCTGGGGCGTTCTGGCCGCTTAGACATCTGGTCTGGAGTTAAAACCTTAAAGACGTTAACTTAAGTTTTAATAAAGGAATAAGTACGTATGTGTTGTTCCCAGTCAATAGAAGGACAACCCCGAGAGACAATTTATTGCTCATCATCATCAATGATCTCCACAACGGTTACGGGACAATATAAAAGAAATCACAAACTTTAAAAAATCTAGCCAATCTCCTCAACAGCTGTTAAAAAGAAAAGGGACTCCCTAAGAATCGGTAAACAATGTTAACTCTGTTTTTGTAAATACAGACAAGTTACTAGCACTTACTTCTTCAACTCTCTCACTCTAATGATACTTAAAACCCAGCTCATTACCACAAGCCTTCCTCGCTCAACTCTTTTGTTCTCGCACAGACCGATGAAGAAGAAGTTGAGTGTCTCTTAAAAGTGACTATGCGGTTGGTTGGGATTGGAACGGAATATCAACCGATTTTCTACTAACTTACAAAAAGGTTATCGTTCCACCGTTGCGCTGACTCATATTTGCTACCTTAGTATAGGATACGGTACATTCCCTAATTACTTTAAGAAGGCAATAGTTCATCCTGTTTTTAAAGCGGGAGATAAAGAACAAGCGTCTGATTATCGTCCTATCTCAGTCCTTTCAGCCATGTAGAAAGTATTTGAGTGTATTATAAACTCACGATTGACAAATTATCTGGAATGCAAGGAACTGCTATCTGCAAGACAATATGGCTTTCGTTCGAAATGGTCTACCTCTGATGCTGTACATGAGCTGATTAATGATATTGTCACTAGTATGGATGAAAGGGGAAAGTATGTGGCAATATTCTTCGACCTTGCCAAGGCATTCGATGCGCTTTCCATACCTTTGTTAATTAATAAGTTACATGCATAAGGAATAGGAGATAATCAACTTTCTTTGTTCCAGAGTTATCTGTCACATAGAGTTCAAAGTTTTGTCAGTGATGGTGTTGATAGCAACTATCTTCCTATCTCCTACGGAGTCCCTCAGGGCAGTGTCCTTGGCCCTACTCTGTTCCTCACCTACATTAACGAACTTGAACTTATGCAGAGCTACATGGAATGTGATAAACAATAAGACGTATGAAACAAAAAGGTAAAGCGATGTAGTAGAGCTGAAAAACAATAACAATATCTTACAAAATCCAACTGACAACGAATTATTTTAATGATTATTTTATAAATATGACGGAATCAAATGACGAAAAAATTGACACGACCTTTTCTGATGACATAAATGCAATAAATGATACTATTTCTTTAGCCCCAACTGACATGTATAAAATTGTAAAAATCATAAATTCGTTAAATATTACAAATTCTTCTGGCTATGATGACATTTCAACTGTAATCATAAAATCAGTAAAATACGAAATAGCAGCAGTCTTAAGTTTTATTGTTAATATGTCGTTCAACTTTGGTGAATTTTCAGATGCGTTAAAAATATCAGTCGTCAAACCTATATTTAAAAAAGGTGACAAATCAAATCCCGGAAATTATAGACCGATATCATTAATACCTATCTTATAAAGATATTTGAAAAGGCTATGCATATTAGAATAACAAGATTCTTAGAAAAGTATCAAGTCATTTTAAATGAACAAAACGGTTTTCAAAAAGGAAAATCGACCACGATGGCCGCTTTTACACTAGTCAATAGAATAACTGAATACATTGACTTGCCTAAGCCTGTAACTGCAGTTTTTTTCGACATGTCAAAACCAATGGCTTCAATCATATCTTTATCAGAGACTAGCTTTCCGCCCGCGGCTTCGCCCGCGTGAACTGCATGACGTTATCCCGCGGGAATGTGATTTTTTCCGGGATAAAAAGTAGCCTATGTTCCTCTCCAGGCTACAAAGTATCTGTGTTCCAAATTTCAGCCAAATCCGTTCAGCCGTTATGGCGTGATTGAGTAACAAACATCCAAACATCCAAACATCCAAACATCTAAACTTTCGCATTTATAATATTAGTAGGAGTAGGATATGACGAGTAACAAGTAACAAACAAGAGTAACAAAACTGGACGAAAATGACACAGAAGTCAGTTACAAATCTGAAATGAAAATAAACCGTGCAGGCGTTTCTCAGGGGAGTATTTTAGGGCCATTGCTCTTTTATATAAACGATCTGCCTAGTATAACAAAACATGAGTGTGTTCTCTTTGCGGACGACATCTCAGTTATTATTCCATGTAATGACATAAATGAATATAATACTGACATTAATAAGACTGTAGAGGCAATAGTACTTTGGCTAAGACGTAACAATTTGAAGATAAATATTACCAAATCAAATGATATACAATTTAGGAATAATCAGGGAAAGAAAACAAACATCCAAATTACTTACCAAAATAAGACGATTAAAGAAACCAGTGACATTAAATTTTTAGGTATAACTCTGGACGAACACTTGACGTGGTACAAAAATGTAGATAATATATGTAACAAAATCTACCCATTTTCTTATGCTTTGTGAAGATTGGCTAAAACTGCTGGAAATAGAGTGGCTCTTCAAGCATATCATGGTTATATAAGTTCAATCTTAAGATACGGTATCCTTTTGTGGGAAAATTCTTGCAATATAAATAAAGTACTCATTGCACCAAAATCTTGTATCAGAGCCATTTGAGACGTAGACAACATGGTGTCATGCAGGCCATTATTTAAAAGCCTGAATCTACTAACTGTCCCTTGTACATTCTAGAAATATGTATTTTTGTCAAAAGTCATCCTGACTTATTCAAAAGAAATGACGAATTAATTAGAAAATTTCCTACAAGGTATCCATCTAAACTGAGATTACCAAAGATGAGAACGGAAATCAGGTCAAGGAGTTGTTATCCTATGGCTATTAAAATATTTAATTGTATTCCAAACGACATTAAAGATCTGCGTCTCAATCAATTTAAAACCAAATTAAAGTCATGGCTAGTGTCATCGTTTTTATAGCCTAAATGAATTTCAAATGTAAATAATTTAAATATTTAATGTTTTGGTGAGGTTGTATGAAATTTATTTATTATAATTATCAATTTAATGTTATTACGAGTATATTGGATTCTGACATTTTTGTGATGGTACCTAATTATGTAATATTCTTATCATTATTATGTTCTCCTCTATGTTTTGCATGCCAGCTCCTGGTGAATGTGATGTTACTCACATAATTTAAGATCTTTTATGTACCGCAATCTAGCAAATAAATTCTTGATTCTTGATTCTTGATTCTTGACATACCTAACGGCCGAGTCATTTCCTTTGCTGATGCCACTGCCTTAGTCTTCTCGCTGACACCTGGTCAGATGTCTTTGTCACTGCTCAGAGGGGCTTTGATATGGTCACTGATTGGCTCTTAGCAAATTTTCTTACTCTTAATGTGAATAAAACCAAGTACATGACATTTAGTTTACGTGACCTCCCGGAAACTCACTCTGAGTTCTTTACCATTCTGGCCCATACTCCACATAACCATTTGTAATTTTTTATTATGTATGAAACACTGAATAAATACTTACTTTACTTTACTTTACATAACACGGCGTGTTCTTGTCCAAAACTGTTAAAAACAAAAAGTATCAAATGATAGAAATTATAAATATTATCCTTTTATGAACAGGGTGCCTACCATCAACTCTTATTGCGGTTTTGTTTAGGAACCTAAACTGATCTGCTTCGCTTATTCGTACCACGACAGCTTAATATCAATGACAGCGATTCAGTGATCATTCAATGACATTTCACAGCCGCTGAGCTGTCATCAACTCTTATTTGACGTATAACTTGGCCAAGCTAACATGTCACCTGCAGGTTATACCCGTCCCTTTCACTCTCCTGGCATGACAGAATCGAGTGAAAGAGACGGGTAGAAGAAATAAGGACACACATCGTTCGGTCATTCACATTTAGCAATTCATTTGCGATCCAGTTTTTAGAAGGTCATGGTACGAAAGAAAGCAATTCATTTTAGGAACCTATTCTGCATCGCGCTATTTTTGAATCGCTGTCTTAAAGTTGATGGTATGCACCCAGGTCAAGAACTTTTACACAAAAAAATGTATGTAACGTCTTCAATTAATGTATTCTGCCTTTGTTTTAAATGGGATGCACCACGATGAACCCTGAATTTAGCAAAACAATCAGAAACGGTCCAAATAACATTTCGGCCATTTGCATTATGTGTTAATGTTACCGGGAAGAAGTATGGAGCTCCTTCGAAGTAGCACAAAATTTAAATACTACTACTACTACCTATCTACTATATACCTACTAAAGTTATTTCTGTTTGTAGGTACCACTACCACATTGTTTTATTAACACAATTGCTTACTAAAAAGTTTATCGTAATTAAATTGAAACTTTATTTGTGCAAGAGTCGCTTCTTTTGAATTCACAGAAAAACCATTTTTCATAACAAAAGATATAATAGGAAAACTGGAAGTAGGTGGTTTTTGGACAATATTCGAATCTGAATTGACATTTTAGAATCCGATTTTACATTCTGAATCCTGCAATCTTGAAAATCCGGTTCAATACTCTACCAAGTAGACTTCTGAAAGGATTGAAAATGAACTATTAGAAAAAAAACGAGTAAACGACCCATCCTCCAAGTAGCTCCGCCGGGAATCGAACCCGGGACCTTTCACTGTCCGGGCGACTGCTCTGACCGCTGAGCTACGGAGTCGTTAGAGGAAGCGTCGAATATTTCTAATACTTCTTACGCGCTGTGAGCCAGCGCTTTTTTCTGAAAAGATTACAAAACATGCAGAACTTTTTTGTTACCTACTTGTTACTTTTTACCAACATTGTTTTATCAATGAGAGGATCCCTATTCCTCTCACCAATAAGGGGTTAAAACTAGTCTTTGACCTTATACCTATCAAAGAGGTCACTGTTTGCATCTAATTGTTTTAGGACCCAATTCCTAAATACGAAGTTTATTGTATAAAAAAAATTATGTTAAGCTATGCAAGAGTCACTGTTGTTGTACGCACAGAACATTTCTATGTTCTGTGGTTGTACGTTCCCAAATATAACTTTTCAGTTTGCTTTTTGTTTTTTTTTTTGTATCAATACAACTTATGGATTGTGTCACAAAAAAAATAACCACGAAATTTGAGGCGATCGCTTCGCTGCGCTTCGCGGTCGCCTTAAATTTCTAACCTATCACGTGTTCTACAGGACTTCTGAGGAGTAAGTACAGGACTTTTCTATCAAACGTTTTTGAACCAAACGATTATTAAATCAAATGAATAATATGCCAAACAAATTTTATGTTATCCAATTTTATACCGAAGGCGATTGTTAACCAATTTTATACCAAACGATTATTATGTTAAACGTTGTTAGAAAATGTGAGATTAGACCAAACGTTGTTATTTCAAACAAGGGAGAACCCGTACATTTTCGTGTGATGTTATTACCGTAAAGCGTAATAATCTTCCAATACACTTACAATACACACGTTATATAATACAAAGTAGCTTTAAGCAGGTGAGTTTGCAAGCCCCAGTTAATGGTCCCTGTTCATTATCGGGTTGATGCCGATCGGCGTGTTCTGATGACGAAACGCTCGACAAATATGATGCATCGCCCGATCGGCGATAGCAACTGAATACTTTAGACCTTCCTGCATTCCATTGAAAAACACTAACAAGGGAAAACAACCCTTATTAAAACATACGAAGGTCGAAAGAACAAACTTTAGATGGCAAAGTTAAAATGGTATTGTATGAACTATCGCAATTATTAATACCTACAGGCGAATCAATGAGGGCGCATTTTGTAGATTACATGCCTACTTCGGAATGAATGATGATAGCGAACTTCACCGTGATGCATCAATTGATGGAGAACTTTCATGGCTATTGAAATAAAAAAATGTTGGAATTTATAAAGGTACCTATCTACGTTAATGCTCATTAGTGGATGTCCACGGTTGACTGCGGATAGTCTACCATTGCTATTTTTATAGAAGATCCATCATTGTACTTGTATTAAAAGTAGGCAATGTATATGGGATTTGTCTTTTATTGACATCTGACATGTTGTTAAAAAATGAACCCATATTAAATTTACATAGTAACTAATGTAATATTTTTTTATCCACTACGGGGTAGCACTTAGCCTTCATCACACCTGATGTTAAGTTCAATTCAATTCAATTCAATTCATTTATTCTGAACAATGTACATTGTGTTGAATATTTAAAAACAAAGCAATTTAAAAAGCAAACAGCAATTTCTTAAACTAAGTTTACACAATATAAAAAGAAAAGGTACAAATATAAAATTATGTCAGATTTAAATAAAATAAAATTATTGAAATAAATGTCACGCATGATAAATGTAAATGTCAATTAAAATAAGTAATCATAATGTCAACCTGATTGAAAATGTATTAATGTCCAAATAATTTAAAATAATAATAGTATAGAAAATAAAATTAATCAAACACATTTCATTAACTCATTTATGATTATTATCATTAATAAATTCATCTACTGTATAGTAACATTTTTCCAATAAAAACAACTTCAACTTCGATGTAAAACTACTCTTATATAATAAAATCTTCAACTCTTTCGGTAATCTATTAAATATTAGTATTGACTGATAATATGTACTTTGTTTAACTATATCTAACCTGGGTATTAATTTATTTTTAAAGTTTTTCCTTCTTGTCTTTTCTCTAATGTTCCGTTCATCTTCAGATTCGTATGCGATTACATGCTTAGCGAAATTCGTCAACAATACTAATATATACAAGCTAGGAACGGTCAAGATTTCAAGTTTTTTGAAATGCTCCCTACATGATTCTTGTTGTCTTATGCGAACCATTGTACGTATAGCCCTTTTTTGAAGAACAAAAGCTTTATGTATATTATAATTGTAACTCTTTCCCCAAAATAATATACTATAGCGCAGTGTTGATTCAACCAATGCATAGTATACCAATTTGAGGTGCTTTAAATCTGCTTCATCACGTAAGCTTCTTAATACATAGCAAGCAGAACTAATTTTTTTTTCAACGTCAGTCAGTTGGTCCTTCCATTTAAAAACACTGTCAATTTTGATTCCCAAAAACTTTGCGACCATTACAGTTTGCACTTTTTTATTATTTAGTTCAACGTTCAGTACTGCTTTATTTCCGACCTTGTTTTGGAACAACATAACATTTGTTTTGTCTGAGTTAATTATTAGTCCATTAGCTGCCAGCCAGTTACTCATAGTTTCTACAGTCAAATTCACTTTAAGTTCTAGACTCTCTATATCGTTGGCTGAAATAACGGCATTTGTGTCATCTGCATATAGGATAGGGTTTACCATGTCATGGGAATTGGACACATGATTACTGAGGTCATTTATGAAAATAATAAATAAAATTGGGCCTAAAATCGAACCTTGTGGTACACCGACCTTAATATCTACCATGTTAGATTTGGTTACAATTTCAGACATCTCATCATCAACAGATTTTATTTCTACAAACATTTTCCTATTTTGCAGATAAGATTTTAAAAGTTCTAAAGCCTTCCCTCTAACACCATAATAGTTTAACTTATCTAATAGCAACCTATGACTTACGGTGTCAAAGGCAGAGCTCATGTCAAGGAAAAGTGTAGCTACTTTTAATTTTTCATTTATTCTGCTAAGCACATCACTCACCAATTTGTCAACAGCGTCCTGTGTCCCCATCATTCTTCTATAACCAAATTGAGAATCATTGATTATCTTGTTTAATCTAAGATGATTCATCAGTCGTGTTTTTAGTAGTGCCTCAAATATTTTTGACAACGTTGGCAGAAGTGAGATTGGTCTGTACATTTTTGCATCAATCTTAGAGCCCTTTTTGTGCACTGGAACCACTTTTGCTATTTTAAACTGGTCAGGGAATACACCCTCTTCCATACATTTATTATAGAAAAAGCTAAGAGGCTCTGCAAGTATGTCTATATTTTCCTTAATTATTGTGATTGGCACTTCATCATAGCTACAGGATGTTTTAGATTTCATTCCTTGAACAACTTTTTTCACTTCGGCTGCATCAGTTGCTCTCAAACACATGTCCTCTCTGACTTCTTCTACAGATTGACTAAGGAATTTCAAGGCCATGTTTTCATTAATAGAAAATTTATTCAAACTGTGATCAAACTGTTGTGCAAAAGTGTCAGCAATAATTTTCGGGTCCTTAACTACTTTACCATCTATTTTAAGCGTCATTTGGGATCTCTCTGGGCCTGTCAAATTTCTATGTCTATTTACTAGTTTCCATACAGTCTTAGGTAAATTGTTAGAGTAAGCAAGTTCTTCTTGTATAGCAATTTTCTTTCCTTGTCTTATAACTTTCCTATAAATTTTTAAATATTTATTTCTATAATTTGATACCGAAGAATCGTTCAAAAGTCCTTTACCCATGCATAAAAAACGTTTCATTTGACTAGATGTTTTTATGCCTTTCGTGATCCATCGTATTCCTGTATCTCGATTGAATTTAATTATCTTTCTTTTCTTTTTTATACAAGTCTGAAACAAGATATTAAATCTTTTTATAAAAACATTGATTCCCATTTCGTCTCACTTGTCTTTCAATAGATTCTGTCTAAAATTTTCTTTATTATTCTTTGTGAATGTTCGTCTTACTCCTTTCAACACCACATTTTTAGTTCTTTGTACATGACTAGGTACAGTGATACAGCATGATATTCCAGAATGTCCATCTGATAGACATAAAGTAAATAAATAACAAGTGGTGATAAGAGTGAAGGAGGAAGCGCACTACTCCCGGAATCCTCAATCACTGAGGAACTGGCTATCTTATCTTTAACTGCCGGAACACAATAATGCTGAAAACATCATTATTTTGGCGTCAGGCTTAGATAAAATGGTGGTAGCTAGCCAGGCGGTCTCAGGAACAAGTCCTACCACCAACTGAAATTGGTTTCAACGTAAAATTTCGTGGTATACTTATAGGATTATTTTTTATTAAGTGCACAAATTTTAATATGTTGTTCAGACCATGAAACTGAACAATTTTCCCCAGAAATACCTATGGGTCCGGAAATGAAAAATTTTTTGGACCTCTTGTACGAGATCGAATTTTTATTTATTGGGAGATCATAACGACATATTAAAGTTTGTGCACTGAATAAAAAATAACCCTGTATTAAATTGCAGATACCTACTTAAGTACCAACTTTATGAGTAGCTTCTAGAAAAAAGGTTTCGCTCTTACATTACGAAACTTCAATGGACTAGTATCCGACGGCAGCGGCAGTCCCTGAAACCTGCCATTTTTATAGAGTGACAGGTCGTATACTGGAAAGACATACTGGGTGCCTACCATCAACTTTAAGACAGCGATTCAAAAATAGCGCGATTCAGAATAGGTTCCTAAAAGGAATTGCTTTCTTTCGTACTCTGATCTTCTAAAAACTGGATCGCAAATGAATTGCTAAATGTGAATGACCGAACGATTTGTGTCCTTATTTCTTCTACCGGTCTCTTTCACTCGATTCTGTCATGCCCAGCGAGTGAAAGGGACGGGTATAACCTGCAGCTAGCTATGTTAGCTTGGCCGAGTTATAAGTCAAATAAGAGTTGATGACAGCTCAGAGGCTGTGAAATGTCATTGAATGATCCCTGAATCGCTGTCAATGATATTAAGCTGTCGTGGTACGAATAAGCGAAGCACTTCGAGCAACGCGGGCCTTCCGTCTCGGAAGGGAGTAGGCATATGAAGCATTTCCCCTCTGTCAAAGTACTAGCCCAAATGGGCATTGGCGTTTATAAAAACTAGTTGCACTCAGATTTCTTCCTAGACCGAATCCAGTCGCGCAAGTGAACGCCGCAGTATTAAAAATGCCGAATAGCCCACTTTTTTGCTGTAGAAAAAAGCCCTGGAACATCAAGTTAACAAAAAGATGGTGTAACATTTCACAAGTAAGTATATTTTTATCGTATTATTGCTATTTAATTACATTTAAATACCAAATTCGCATATTTTATTTGTTGTAGTTGTTGGATTTGTTCAGCAACAACAGATCCGCTCGCCCGTATAACTCGGTCGAGCCAACATGTCACCTGAAAGTTATACCCGTCTCTTTCAATCGATGCCGCATGCCCGGAGAGTGAGAGGGACGGGTATAACCTGCAGGTGTCATGTAAGTTCGACCGGTTTATACAAAGTTCAGATCGGTCGCGCGATAAATCCGACTTCTCGCCGACGATGGACAACACAGTGATGTAACCGTTACATGTCATAATGTTTGTCGATAAATTTGAGTGGCGGCTGGCGACGCGACGAGACGTTATTTATTCACATGTTCAAATTATTGTTATTATGGTTTTATAGTAGTACGTTAAGTAGTACGTTATTATTATTGAGTAATACCTAGCATTTAATTAGAATAAAACTAAACCGATCAAGAGCAAGTCAGACTCGCGCACTGAGGGTTCCGTACCATCATTTATAAATACACTGCGATGTAGATTGTCTATACTACTCGTAATATTATAAAGAGGAAAGATTTGATTGTTTGCTTGAACGCGGTAATCTCAGGAACTACTGAACCGACTTGAAATATTATTTTCGTGTTGGATAGTCAATTTAGAGAGGACGGCTATAGACTATATTTTATCCCGATACTCCAACGGAAACGGGTACCACGCGGGTAAAACCACGAAGATCCACTAGTTAAGTAATAATTGTTTAACCGATAAATAGACATAATATTTAATAATTATGTAAAATGTTTCAGTTTATTACCTTTAGTCCTTCGTTCGAAATTGAAATTTATCGATATTGCTGCATCGACAGTTGAGTCCAGCCCTATTTACGTTCAAAACGAGGCAATTATTGTGTAAGTGAGTTTTGACTCATCCGTACACGAAATTGTCGCTGTATTGTTTCATTTTTTATGTCTTAGTGTCGTCTTTACAGTATTGTTTTTGTATGTAAGTATACAGAATTGCACTTGTGTGCACATTTCCCCCCCCCCCCCCCCCCCCCAAAACGCCAGAACTATTTGAATAGAGTAAACTCGCTAAGGCTACTCCCTTCCGGGACGGAAGACCCGCGTTGCTCGAAGGCGAAGCAGATCAGTTTAGGTCCTAAACAAAACCGCAATAAGAGTTGATGGTAAGCACCCTGTTTTTGACGGAGATTATTTTTTCTAAAGTAACTGATATTCGACTCCAGACAGAATTTGGTTCCTGATTCTTTAGAATGTTTTAACTTACTGCAATGCAGTACGCATCTCGACCACGCCACCACGCATTTCCTCAAACGAATTAACAGAATCAGATATCAATCTGGACCTCCCACATCAAACTGCAGCAATTAAAACCAGAATGAGTTTAACGCTAGACTGATGAAATATTCTAATCAGCTACTAGAGGCATTGTAAAAAGCTGTGTGCACCGATGGACGATAAGGCCGGTGTCACACGGTACGCAAACGAGCGATTGTGCCCGCACACGGCGCGGGCGCCCGCGCGCTTTGCATAACAAAGGGTGCAATTTGGACGAAAAATGGGCCCAATCTCGAATCATCTCTGCGCGAGCGCTACAGCGTCGCGTTGACTGATGCCTCGGCGCTGTACGTTATTCAAATCTATTTTAAATGTCTCGTTTCTTTATACAGTAGTATAAAGTAGGTATCGAGAAACCTGAACGAGAAACAAAAAGTCAGTGCCTAAGAAGGTATGTTGGCACATATCCTCTAATCATAGCAATGTTCTTGAAAATGAAACTTTTGACATTTACTTACACTTTTTCCACCACTTTGTGTATGGAATTCATAAAAAAAAACACTCATCTTGGATTATCTCGGCTATTCTTCGCGCTGTTAAATTTATTAAACACGATCTAGTTCGTATAAATACAGCATATAGTACAGCTTTTTGTTTACTAGATCGCAAATTTTATCAATGGGCCCAATTTCGAATCATTTCTGCGCGTGCGCTGCAAGCAGCGTCACGTTCACGTCTGTGTGCCCAGTGGCAGGCAGGCAGGCTACTGCCGAGTATTCAAATCTATTTTAAATTAAATGAAAACTATAGCAATGCCAAATTATACCAGTAGGTAAGTATAAGAACTTTATTGACTCATATCTACCAATATCACATTTTCTTACGGATATAATCTTTTGTCAGCAATTTTTCCGATTTCCCGCTTTGTTATGTAATTTGCGATCTAGTCAAAACAATTTTGTTTACTAGATTGCAAATTCCAGGGTGTATAAGTATTTTTATCCACAATGGGGTAGCACTTAGCCTTTATCATAACTGATGTTAAGTGATGATAAGGCTGAAAGAGGAAGCGCAATACTCCCGGAATCCTCCATTACTGAGGAACTGGCTATCTTATTTCTAACAACCAAACCGAATACAATGATGTACCCCAACTGGATATCGAACCCGGGACCTCTGGGTCTGATACCGGTGCTGTGTACCACTAGACTACAAAGGCGGTAAAATTAAAGTGCTTAAAAATTAAAAGTGCTGCACTTTCACCAGCATCTGTGCCCTGTGTCTATAACAATGAAACACCCACATGGCTATATTTATTTCACGAATCAGCCATAAAATGAGGTTATGCCGAGCACGTCAGAGCGATAGGCGATAGGAATTAAAGCGGCGATTATATCTAGATAGGTGTTTTATCGTTGCCTGCGGTAGATCACGACTCAAATTTCACCTAATGAATATTATATTATACTTAGGAGAGTTTTTAAGGGTACGGAGTTTAAAGGTCGGGACTAAAGTTTTGTTTACTTAATGAAATAAAAATTACTTTATCGTAACCATCTGCAACACATGACACTCGTTTCACTAGTCAAGTCAAGTAATGTCTGTAAAAGTCGTTATTTAAAATTGACGTTTTTATACATAAAACAAGAATTTAAATGAAATAAGAACTTTCAAAAGTAACTTTGCCAAGTATTCAGTAGGTAGGTACCTACTGAATACCTGTGGTACGATACGATGTGTTTATATTGTCTATGACGGTATGTTTAGTTTGTAATGTAATTTTTTAATGTAGAACACATCAAACAGTAGACTGTTTAGCTATTGCCATTCTTATTGTAGCAGCCTTGAGAGTCAGCCATAAGTACGGCTGTAATAAACAGCAATATTTAAAAATAATCGTTTCCTTTCACCTGCACTCCACATTAGACTTTCCACTATTCGGTAGAGCTGTTTAGGTTCATTGACCGCATACGTTGATATTAATATGGATATTCTACAAGATTCCGAATTAAATTCCGGTATTTTTTATAAATAATCTTCAATTATTTAAGTATTGGGCTGCACACTCTCGCCCCCCACTGATAGTTACTAGGGAGGTTAGTGACACCCCCGACGAGACTATTGTCATTGTTGGCCTGTATGGCCTGACGCAAAATTAATGTCTCATAGATGGGAAACTATTTGCATCTCCGCGATAATTTTACGTCAATGGCTCTACATTCTTCTTCTCCAAGCTTTCTAGCCAAAATAATAGCTCATAATAAACCTGGAGTTCAGTGATTTCTTATTAAATAACAAATCACTGAACTCCAGGTATATTTTAAAATAATATAAAAATCGGGAAATGTCCATATTAATAAAAATTATCGCAAGTATGTATGTGTACCTACACAAAATGGCTCTACATATTCATATCAGTGCTAACTACTGCTACATTTCTAAATAATTTGCAAAATATCATCGCTATACCTAAAGCTACCGTAAATTCTAGAATTTACTCTGAATTTGATCGTTTTCAGGATTTGATGCTCGTAGAAACATACCTACCTAACTCCCTGACGCGGAGCCTATTAGGCTTGGCGGAAGGGCTGGGTGCGGCGAGGATCGGCGAGCCCTCGGTGTGACCGAGTCCAACATGCCGCTTGGTCTGCCTAAAGATCGCATGCTCCTCTTGATACAAAAAAAAGGTACCTACCTACCTACATACTTCGAAGCACCCACTCATTTGGGTTTTTTACCAACTCGACACGAGAGACTGGACACACGTGTGTCCTGTTGGTGAAACTCAAAAATAGATAAGTTGCAAAAAATTGTATAATAAGATTTTATTGCCTTTTTAGGGTTCCGTAGCCGAATGGCAAAAAACGGAACCCTTATAGATTCGTCATGTCTGTCTGTCTGTCTGTCTGTCTGTCTGTCCGTCCGTCCGTATGCCACAGCCACTTTATTCCAAAACTATAAAAACTACACAGTTGATACTTGGTAGGTAGATGTATTCCGTGAACCGCTTTACGATTTTAATAAAAAAATAAAAAATAAAAACAAATTAAGGGGGGCTCCCCATACATAGAACTGAAACTGAAAAATATTTTTTTAATCAAATATATTCGTGTGGGGTGTCTATAGATAGGTCTTTGAAAATAACATAGAGGTTTCTCAAATCATTTTTTCTCAAACTCAATATTTTGAAAGATAGAGTCTTCCAAAGTGGTAAAATGTGTGTCCCCCCCCCCCCCCTCTAACTTTTGAAATAAAAGAGTGAAAAATCTAGAAAAAATATATGCTGTAGATTTTAATAAAAACTTTCAACGAAAATTGGTTTGAACGATATTTAGTACTTTTTGAGATATAACACATTTTCAAAAACCGCAAATGGAACTTTGTCATTCATACAAACACTATGAAAAACAAAGTTATATTTTGCTGACAAAAAATTATGTTGGAATTTTGGCAAGATATAGGCAATCGGTACGTTAAGTGTGTACGGAACCCTTCATTGGCGAGTCCAACTCGCACTTGGCCGATTTTTTATACACTTCAGGGTTAGCATTTAGCTTTGATCACATCTGATGTTAAGTGGTAATAAGGCTGAAGGTGGAAGAGCACTACTCCCAGAATCCTAATCACTGAGGAACTGGCTATCTTATCTCTAACTGCCGAAACACAATACCTACTTAAGTATACCTAATACTTACTGAAAACATCATTTTTATGGCGTCAGACTTAGATAAGATGGTGGTAGCTAGCCAGGCAGACTAAGAACAAGACCTACCACCAACCAAACCAAATACAATACCTGTGTAGGTACTCCCACTGGGAATCGAACCCAGATCCTCTGGGTCTGTAACTGGTGGTCTGAACAACTACTCCACAGAGGCGGTTTACTTGCTGTATATAAATGCTGCGCAACGATAAATATTAAAATCCAGATTTCTCTACATTATCAATAGTTGCATTTAGTTCTGCTGCAGACGGTGTCATACATAAAAACCTTATTATTATGCATGACAATGACATTAAGACACCAACACACGATTCCTGCAATAAGAACAATGAAGAGTCAATAACATAATTACTAATGATTAACTGTCACTTCGATATCTTTGACGTTCACCGTGATGACTAGTAAGACCTTTCATCTATACCTACCTAAGTACAGTTGGTACAGTCGAGCCAATTAACCATTGACCTATTATGCTAATAATTTGTTTGAAGGCATCAAAACTACAAAGTTTAATGTCAACAAGCTTGAATTTCGATCATATGAGCAGTTTTCAGGCTAAGCTACTAGGTATTAACATCGATGGTAATGAGGAAATGACAAGGGTGGGAGAATTATTTCTTTCGCCTGTCACTTTACGCTAATAATATCTTTTATGGTCTCATGACGGCATATTTGTACTAAGAGTCTTGAATGGATAATTTCAAATCTAGATAGCACCTACTTACTATTGTTCAGTGTCATATTTTATCTCAATGCGAAATGAGAAACTTTTAAAATGAATACTCATTCATTAACAAGCTTTAATAGCCCATCACCATTGTCACTGCCTGATATCAAATGCTAATTAAGTTCACAGCTTCCCCATTGGCCACTAGTTGCGACACTGGTGAGTTTTTCCTAACAATCGTATGTTTTTTTTATAAGCTAACGAATAGAAACAATACGAGAGGAGTCGTTTTAATATCTCCGAGAATTAACCGGGAACGGATTGTCGCGCACTCGCAAAACAATAAACAATACAAAACGAGCCCGAGCAAAAACAAACTATAGAAACACAGTCCCAACAAGAAGAATAGGAAAATTGCTTTTGTTTAAAAAAATCTATTTGTTCGTGGCTGGAGATGTGCGCGCCTACTACGGTGCGTCGGCGGCGGCCAATGGCGCGCGCGCTGCCCCCGCCCCCTCGCGTCGGCCAATCAGAGCGCAGCACAGCGCGCACAGACAGCTTCCTTTTTTAAAAGTTTCGCCCTCGACTTCCATCCGATTTCCCGCTTCGTCTTCTTAAGTTATGGACGGCGAAAAAATCCGTTGATTTATTTATTAAGACACCACTTTTTGCGAAGTTAAATTATGATGTCGGCTGAAGAAGCGAGTTACCCAGTCTCCCGCTGGATGTTTTACAGTTTTTCTGTTAGCGCGATGGCCACGTCAACTGGCTCACTTTATTTAATTTCATTGGGCCTTATTGAAGTGGCAGCCCGTACGGAGGCAATTTATGCGACGTTTGCCAAGTTGCCACTTTCTTTGACCAGTTCCCACCATTAGTAGAGTCCTGAACGGGAGTGACATCTAGTAAGGAGGTCATTACCAGTACCTATATTCAGTGAAATGATTTTACTTGTTCATAATATTATTGACGATCTTCTTGGCTGAGTGGTGTACTTACGTACTGGTTGTGCCGTATCTCTGTAGGGGTTCGATTGCCGGTCGGGTAAATATTGAAAATAAACTTTTCAATAGTTCCTCGGGTCTGGATGTAGGTATGTGGTAATGTGGTATCCGTCATTTTTCCAATTTCCGTAACTTATGCTACACGATGCTATCCCGCGGGAATGTGATAATTTTCTGAAATAAAAACCTAATATACGAATACTTTGTAGCCTATGTTCCTCTCCAGGCTACAAAGTGTCAGTGTCCCAAATTTCAGCAAAATCCGTTCAGCCGTTTTGGCGTGATTAAGAAACAAACATCCAAACATCTAAACTTTCACATTAAATTTATAATATTAGTAGGATTTAATATATAGGATAACATTTTAGAGTAAATATGTAGCCTATTCTTTGAAAAAAACTGTCCTAAGATGCTAAGTAGTATAAAAATGATCAAAATATGAAAATTAAGCATTAGTGATTACTCGTAACGTAAGCAATAGATAAGTAGATTACCCTACAATCATTAGATTAGTATTGTAAACTAAGTAGTAGCTATATTCTGAAACTGAATCTGAAGACTAACATAGGGAGAAAAAGTTTCAGTAGTTCAGTACCTTCAGTGTACTTACTCTTTACTTAGTTACAAAATTGTATGTTATTATAGAGTTCGATTGTAGTTGTTTGGTAATAATATCTAATGAGATTAAATCACTGATAAGATTTTTCTATAAAGAAGTGAAATATGGTAATGGTACCTATGGTAAAGTGTGCGTGTTTTTAACAATAGGTACCTATATGAAATTATTTTAATTTTTACTTTTTTGTATTCACAATGCTATTTTTATTATTGAAAAATATGTATTGAAAATGAAGTATTAGAATAAGTCGACCCGTCTCACAACCAGCTCCGATGGGACTCGAACCCACGACCTTTCACTGTCCTGCATGCGCTAACCGCTAATGCGCTTAATTAATGCGTGCTATAGAGTCTTTTCGTACGACTCCGGGTCAATTTTTACTAATATTTTATTTTCAATACCTATTGAACTGTGAAATAAAAATTGCATTGCAAAGTGCAGAAAAGCAATACCTATAAATTTCAAGAATGGAAAAGTCAGTATCTACTTCTATAGGTAGTAAAAGTTTTAAGAGATATGCAATCCAAGCTGCTAAACTTTTTATACCTATTTCTGTACACATACCTACCTGTCTTTTTAAAATTTATTTTACTCACTCGCAACAGTCACAACTTCTGGGAAAATAAAGTAAAAGTAAAAAGTAAAGAAAGAGTAATTAATAACTAGTGTAAAATAGTACTGTTCACATTAACAGAAAGAGAATAATAAATACGTTTCGATAAACGAAAAAGTATTTGGAAAATCCAGAAAGTCGTTAATGTTCCAGCAAAAAAGTAGTAACACTATTAATAATATAAATAATAACTTCTTTATTTCACACTTCTACAAAACAAAACATAAATTTGTTAGTAGGTATTGTAATATTTAATATTAGTATTAATGTTGCCGAATGGCAAAAAACGGAACCCTTATAGATTCGTCATGTCAGTCTGTCTGTCTGTCCGTCCGTCCGCCCGTCCGTCCGTATGTCACAGCCACTTTATTCCAAAACTAATTCTGTGTCTGATGCTCACCTCATGCAAGAAGACCTCATAAGGGTAGTTGACTATTGTGATTTAAACCGCCTTGACCTCAACATATCCAAATGCCAAGTAATAAGTTTTTCAAGAAAAAGTGTAATGAACTTTGATTACTCGATTGCTAATACATCTCTTCATATCGTGTCGATAATACGAAAGATCTTGGTGTTCACTTGGATGGTCAGTTTCCTATAACATCATATTGATCGGATCGTAGGAAAGGCTTCTGCAACCCTTGGCTTTATTATTTGCAATAGGCTTTCAGTACTTACTAAAGTCACTTAAGATTCTCTACTGTGCTTTTGTCAGGAGCCATTTGGAATATGCCAGTCAAATTTGGAAAACGAGTTATGCAATTCATGCCTTTCGACTGGAGAGAATCCAAAAGAAATTTACCAGATTTCTATGTTTTAAATCCATGAAGTATTTTCCCTGTTGGATTTATTTATCTAGGTTTTCTAGCGCATAGGCCTTATTCAAACGTAGGCCTTATTTGTATCAATTACCTTATAAGTAGCATCTAATTTGTGTATTCCTTCCTGCCGAACGATAACGTGAAAATATCTGTATAATTTATTGTTGAAAAATGGAAAATGAAGTATTTAGAAAAAATCGACCCGTCTCACAACTAGCTCCGATGGGACTCGAACCCACGACCTTTCACTTTCCGGGCGACTGCTCTAACCACTGAGCTACGGAGTCAGTAGCTCTCTCTTTTTTCTAAATACTTCATTTTCCATTTTTCAGTAATAAAAAATGCATTGTGAATGCAAAAAACTAAAAGTTAAAATAATTTATTGTGGAGGCTTGTAAATGGCTCCTTGTTATATATTTTGTATCTACTTTGTAATATTAGCTGTAAGACCCCCAAATATTTTAAATAAAATAAAAATAAAACTATTTTTGAGACTTAGTAGGTAGATGTATTTTGTAAACCGCTTTACGATTTTAATACAAAAATAAAATTTTAAAAAAGTTAAGGGGGCTCCATACATGGAACTGAAACTGAAAAATATTTTTTTAATCAAACATAATTATTCGTGTTGGGTATCTATAGACAGGTCTTTAAAAATGACATAAGGTTTTTTTTACATTTTTTCTCAAAGTCAATATTTTGAGAGAAAGAAAGAGCTTTCCAAAGTGGTACAATGTGTGTCTCTGTATTTTATTTTTTGTTTTTCTTGTGAAGATCCACGAATAGAAGCTAACTATTTCTACGGAATGAATTTAATCCTGGTTGAAATCTCAAAGATCGAAGAAGGTGGAAAAACATGTCATTACGCTACAGAATCGTAAATAAACTACCTTTCTGAGAAATCACTTATTTTAATTAGTTCCTTCGTCAATGCAGTACATAGTGAATGCTGCATAGTGACAACAGATGAGTTTTTAAATGAAATAAAATGGTAGCTCGTAAATATTTATGTTTTTCTCACTTGCAGATGATTGGTTAAACACTGTAATAAAAATATAGCATAGAGTTCTCAGAAGATCTGAGTAGTTTTTTATAGTAAAAAGAATATAAAAGAAAACTAACTTTTTCTCGACTAATGACTGACATACGGCTGGGTACCAGGCTGGTGCTGGATGCACCATATCGATTAAACCTTAACTTTAAAAGATATTTTAACTTATCTGTATCTCGGTGACAGCGTCGCTGTCGTCTATGGCGTAACCTAGGTAACAATAGGTAATGTAATAACACATAGTTCTGGCCACTGACTCAAAATAAGTTTATGTCTGTTACAGTTACGGTTAAAGTAAGATGGTGCAACCCACCCTAAGATAGGAACCTAGTTTTTTAATGAAATAGGTATCTTAACTGACTAATTCAAAACAAACTGAAACCACTGAACGCGTTGAAGTTAAGACACTGAAGTTAAACTTATGAGTCTCCCAACAATAAAAACATGTTGATTATTAAATAATATTCGTTCGTTTGTCTTAAATGCATCATCTTAACGTTATTGTTTCATAAGTAGGCTTGACCATAAAACTTCACCTACTGAAATCTCTCTCTCATTTTACAATTGACGTAAAACAGACTTTCTTTTCACTATCTCTATTTCAATTCGATTTAATATGAAACATTAAACATCTTATAATGCGAGGACATTGTAAAAACTAAAACAAAAACAAATCGATGGTATCGCCTAAGAGGCAGGTTGCATCAAGCCCTAACTTAGACACAGGTGATTTATTTCGCAATAATACGAATGCACTTTCGCATTAAACCCAATCGAATCACCTTCATTACAGGCACATTCGGAGCTATAAGCAGTGTTTAAGGAACTGCGCCGGAGTGGTTACATCTGTCACAATTATCGGCCGCACACCTGCCAACCTCCTCGCATTTACATAAAACGAAGTCGTACACCACGGAATTCAGAATTGGTATCCATAAACGTAGCTGCCAGATACCAAAGGCCATACTTAAAAACAAAATTAAAGGGGATACCCGTACGATAATATGAATTAAAAATAATACTTAAAACAAAAAAATAGGAGTCACGGATCGCCTCGAGTGTCGTTTTTTTTTCTCGAGCGTTTTTTTCGAACGATGCCCGCGAACTGCGCCCTGTATCTTCTGACAATATCTTTGACGAGTTTTTTATGCAGCATTATTTTTAAATGAACAGATTATAAATGGTTGTTTGGCGATTTAACGCCCAATCTAATTAGGCAAATGATATGCATTTTTTTGTATACATCGGAGAGGGATAGCAAAGGGATCTTTATTGATTGGGCTTAATGGAGTGTCGTCATTATTGACTTCTTCTTACTAAATGTAACACTTTTTATAGGACTATATTTTTGATAAAAAATTTCTAAAAACAAAACATATGTTATATTAGTGTAAAACAATGTTATTTGTCATTACATTTTACCATTATCGCAGTAACAGTAACATTTACTCGTAATCCCTTTCAGTTATGGTTTATCATTCAAAATTAGCCGCTAAAACTGAAGCAACAATACTTACATTTAACTCAAGTCTGCCATTAATAAAAAACAAAAGAAGTTTTATTTCAGAGTTTGTGTCATCTCTAGTCATTGGATATAGGCCAACCTATATGTTAGACTATAGTTCAAAAATTTTGTGGCAAAAGCTCCTTAGTCCATGATATTTTACTATAAAGTCGCAAAGTAAGTAGGCATATTATGTTCTGCAATGTTAAAATTAGGCGTATGTTGAATCGCAGATCCGTCAGATTCCTTAAGGTACTTAGAAGGATTTCCTCTGGAAGATTTCTAATAAGATACCCCAAGGATAATAAAACACTAACTGCTTTAAAGTACTTCTAAAGTCGGGTTGCCAATGCCCGTTTGCTTTTTCCTAACGTTTTGGCAGTTTTCAGGGGCTGTAGCTACGACGACTTGAAAAACGTGTCAATATTTTTAATGCAATAAAAATGTGAATCTGACAGACTTAGGCTCAACCTACACGAACCACAACCACAACCACGCCACAACCACACCACGTGGCCGTGCGCATTTAGTATTGGAAATGAATAGTCAATTCACACGTAGGTACCACATTTTGTAGTCATTGTCGACCGCGTGAGTGATACCGGCCACTACGCAACCACAACGCAATCACTAGCGACGAAGACGCTGCGAACTAGCGGCCGGCCACATCTACATCACAACTACTAGCTTCAACGACATTTTGTCGCACAACCACAACGCAACTGCAAAAAGTTGTATCGACTCTATTCACACGTACCACATTTTGTCGCTGCGATGTGGTGTGGTTGTGGTACGTGTGGGTTGACACTAAAGGTTGCGTTTCCACAAAAGCAGGAGCTGTGTTTTCATACATTTGAAACAACAGGCGGTGTTGTCATCTCAACTTCAAATGTATGTAAATGAAAACCGCACCGCTTTTAGCTATAAAGGTAAGAGACACAATATCAGTACCAATAAGCAGATCCACAATACCTTAGAAAGATGCAAAATTTTCAGAAACACTTCCTTTATTTAGCAAATTCCCGCACTAAGAATGTTCACCGATCGATCGATAAATCCTTTAGGTACATTAGCCAGTACCTTGTTCGCATAAAAATCCTGCATCCAGCTTGGTCAAACACAAACGATCTCTGATCTTCCCGAAACACGTGATAATATTTGTATGAAAACAAATACTTGAAGATGAGACGTTATTGATACCAACAACAAGTTGCGCAATACTTTCTTAACATTCGAAAATTTCAGAAACACTTCATTTTGAAAATTCCCTCACCAAGAATGTGCTTAAAGTTCACCAACCCCCCATAAATCGTTTACATTAGCCATAGCTTTGTTCGCATAAAAATTCAGCATCGTCAAACTCGAACTACCTATCTCTGATCTCCCCGAAATAATATTAGTATTTCAATAAAAACTTAAACGTTAAAGCTAAGATTACGCTATTGGTACCAACAACCTGTGGCGTAGGTAGTAGGTATACTTACTTTGAAAATTTTCATAAACACTTCATTTCGCTAATTCCCTCACTAAGAAGGTGCTTAAAGTTCACAAACTCCCCCATAAATCGTCTACATCAGCCATAACTCTTTCAAATGCATAAAAGCCCAGCATCCAGCATCTTCAAACTCGAACTATCTCTGATTTCCCCGAAACGCGATAATATTCGTATTTCAATAAAAATTACGCTATTGGTACTGGTACCAACAACCTGTGGCGTAGGTAGTAGGTAAGTAAACTTACTTTGAACATTTTCATAAACACTTCATTTTGCAAATTCCCTCACTAAGAATGTGCTTAAAGTTCACCGACCCCCCATAAATCGTTTACATTAGCCATACCTTGTTCGCATAAAAATCCAGCATCCAGCATCGTCAAACATGAACAATCTCTGATCTCCCCGCCCGCTGGTCTTTTTGTTAAACCTCCTTTTAGTTTAGCCTCCTCGTTGCAAACGCAATATATGATGTGAGAATAGGCACGCTGCTGTTTCTTTATGTCACTAGAAGTGAGATATTGTAGAGAAAACTACAATTATCTTACTACAAAGTAAGAAGAACAAAAAATGTAGTGTTGAATTGCAAATCATCAATTATCATTGTTTTGCAAATCATTTTTTTTCTCCTTTCTGTAGCAAACATGATAAGTAGGGATGTGAGAATAGAGCTATGCTGTTTCTTTGCTTATACTTCACTAGGACTAGCGCTGTTGTGTAAACAGTAACCCTATCCTCACATAAACTAATTTGAAATAAAAAAATAATGTTTTAGTCTACTGAATCAATCTGAGTAGGTATGCGAGTTATTATAAGGATGATTAAAACAGGCTAGATATTTATTAAAGAAACGAGAAACTGGGTCGTGAAAAATTTATTATTTTGAAAAATTCTCGTATTAAAAAGGTAAGTAGGTATATAAAAAGAATGAATGTAAGTATAAATTAGTACCAAATTAAAAAGAATTTACATTTTTAGCCTCTCTTCAAAACGCGTTGACAAACGACTTAAAGTTATCCAATTGCACAATAAGTAACAAAAAACCAAAACCAAGAAACGCAAGTTCCCATAAAGTAATAAAATTCACAACGATCCTGCTTTATAGTTGCTGCGAGCTCGCAAAGCTTTAAAACAAAACACAATCTCAGTGAAGAGTGTATGCTTGTAAAATATGGATAATGTAATGTTAACGAGATCTGGCTTATGTAAAGATGCAATATTTTGCATTTAATAAGGCGTACATAGAGGCGCGCGTGGCCACGGGCGGGAGATGCGGCGATACTACGGTCCTCCGATCCGGCTCGCTATGAAATTATTGGAAAACTCGATTCGTGCTCGATGTATCTGCTCGCTAATGTTGCTCGCGAGCGAACGAGCGAGGTAGGTTTCGAAGATAAATCTTCGAGATAGGGAAAGACTTTAACTTCCCCTGGTAACAGTTCTGGAGATGCTTTCTTTCGGTTTTCGTTGCTAATACCTATTTAGGGCAGGCGTACCGGTTTTGGCCACTGTACCGGTTTTGGCCACTTTTTGCTCTAAAAGTTTTCTAAACAACTTTTAGCCATTTTTGATAAAGGCAATTTTTTTATTTTTTTTATTTTGTGCCTGGCCTCTTCCGTTTTCCACAGAAATTCCGCCAACGTCCCGTAATGAATAAAGGCAATTAAAATAAGGTATTTTAAGGTAATAATAACAACCGTTAGAATTCCTTGTCATAAGATTTTTTTTTTCAATAAATTCCATTTTCTGCTTGAAAAAATGTTTTGTATGAACATTTTAAGAAATTTGTTTTGGATGAAATACTTTAAGAACTTTTGTTTTTTACAATTAATTTGTTGTTTTGCAATTGACTGGTTTCTAGCGCATTAGAATATATTGATTTTACCTGGGTTTGGTTTTAATTTTTCGCAATACTTACAAAAGTTTAACTATCAGTAAGTGGCCTAAACCGGTACATTTGGCAACTCTCACACATATAAAAAAAACTATTTGACTTTTATAAATTTGAAAAATGTACCTTTAAGGGTAGGTAAATTATCTATAATTTAAGATATAATTTGTGTCTTAAATACCTAAGACTATTTAGTACTTAGTGCTTAAAAGTCAAAAAATCCTTAAAGTGGCCACAAAGGGTACATACCTCTGCCCTACTTAATTTTTTTTGCAATACCTATATGCAATATCACTATTGATTTTAAGGAATAGTTATTTTGAATAATATAGATTCTATTTAGTACTATTTTTGGGTTATCATCGTTCCATTTATAAACAGTAAAAAATCTTTATTCGATTTGATTGATTTAAAAACATTGCAAACCTAATAAAACTGTCAACGTAATTTCGATAGAATTAATAATGTCAAAGGGAAGCATTGACCAAGTGATTTAAATAAAAAAATACCTACCTAAACGAACCGAAGTAACACGTATGACAACCACAATACCAGTAAGTAGCCAAAACAAACACATATAAAACCTTATTTTTTTTAATCCTCAACGGAGCAGCACTTAGCCTTCATCATACCTGATGTTAAGTGGTGATAAGGCTGAAGGTGGAAGCGCACTACTCCCGGAATCCTCAATCACTGAGGAACTGGCTATCTTATCTCTAACTGCCGGAACACAATCATGCTGAAAACATGATTGTTATGACGTCAGACTTAGACCTCCTCAAATTATCTTACAGTCAGCGTTATTAAGCTGACATGCGCAAGGGCATTGACCTCAAAATGCAACACCAATACACAGTACAAATGCCTAATAAATTAATAAAATTGTATCGGGCCCCGGCTAAGTGTGGGGGCCCCGGGCCCAGGCGGGCCCCGGCACCTGTCCGCGTTTCGATACTCCACCGACCGATAACTCTCGGTTCAGCGTCTGTAATTAAAGTTTGAATTAGAGTTGGCTTCGTTCACGCCTAGCCGTTGTGATCACAACCGATAATCGACACTTTAATGTGATTCATCGATTTGTGTTTGTTTTAATGGTGTTTTAAATGTTTTAGTTGAATTTGAATATGCTTACTGCGGCTTGAGTTAGATATACGACTCTCACCGTCAGGAACAGAGTCATATAATGAACTTTTGTGAACAGGTGCATAGTCAAATAAATCTCTTTATTGCACACACACATAAAAAATACAAAAATACCAGAAAAAAACTAAAAGTATGTGGGCAAAGGCGGTCTTATCGCTGAAAGCGCGTGCTTATATGCTTTAAGTAGGTAGGTACTTAACTTTTGAAAATAAGCGCTCGATCCGTATAATATAAGCGCTCGATCAAGCAGAGGCGGTGCGTCAGGCATCGATGCGCGCGGTGCGGTTTAATTGTGCATCAGTTGGTGCGTCACATTGACTTTTTTGATTAGACGTCGGTTGCGAGCGCGCAATGATAGCACAATTTGTCCGCGCCGCACGACGCGCCGGCGCCTCTCCTTGAACGAGCCCCTGCTAAAAGTCGAAAAAGCTTACACTGAATTCATATTCGAGATTTCTACAACCATTGACTACTACTATTACTTTTAAATATTCTTCTACTTCTTTTCGTGTCAACGGTAGATATTTCAAATGATATTTTGACAGTAGTGCGCGACGTCAATCCCTCTCCGACTGGCTTCATAGAGGTCTTGTAGAGTGCAGGATGTGGGGAGGCTTGGGCATCAGATCATGTGCTGTGCTCCATCGTTTGGATCGCTCCACAGGCGCACGCATCGTTTGAGGCGAGCCCCACCTTTTGCGAGTTACGCCACATCTGCCTACTCCAGCTCGAAGTCTGTTTAAGGACTTCCAGGTTTTCCAAAGAAGGCTGTGACCTGGGGGTAACTTTCCGAAAGTTCCATGTTTGAATTGGTCCGAGGGAACTTTTTTGCCCCCAGGCCAAGTCTAGCCTGTGAAGGGTGTTTGTCGGGAGGCAGAGGTGGACAGTTGATTATGAAGCTTCGCCGGCTTTTAAGGCAATACAATGGCAGATACTTTTAAATATAAACAAATATGTCACTCAATCCCAAAATCTACTTCCCACGACCATTCCAAAAATGTTTGCAAAAAATCGAATTACTTAACAAATTAAAAAACACCTATTGTTCTTTCATGCGACGAGTTGCGATGTCCGAAAATATGAGAGGACCATCGCATACAATAAGCCCGCTCATAAATAAATAAATAGGGCCCCATTTTAATAACAAGTTCGGCCTAACTAATGGTCCCCGGAAGGCAGCGGTACATATATTTCGGTCCCGTCGATTTTATAACTTTTACGCACATTTCTTAGCGTTATATTAAAATGTTTAAACACTATAATTTGGTGCATCGGAGTTACATGGAGTTGGAAAAAAAAAACGAAACATCTTTCGTATTCTTAAGAAAATGTTTAAGATGTCTATAAGGTTCATACTTAAGCCTTTTAGTTTTATCGCTTTAGGGTTCCACTAAAAAAACATGAACTTTTTTAAGTAGGTAATAACTAACGACTAATTGTCAAGACTACTTTACTCTGCAACATTCAGTCAATTCATATTGAACTTTATGTCAAATTGCATTCAATCAATGAACACTTAATGCGTGAATGACATTAACATCAGCTGCCTATCTGTCTGTATAAAAAGCTATCTCTGTACCTATATATGGTATAAAAATATTAACATGCTTCAACATCTCGAAAAATATAACAATAAACCAATAACCGAAAATAAATACACTGAATCCTTACTTACACGGCGAACAAATCATTAAAAATCGATCTTCACTTAAAGAAAATGTATTTATTATACGAAACACAGAGTCCATTTAACAGCTTCAAAGTGCTCATTCCAGATACAGTTGTCAACGAAATCGATTTATGAAATCAATATGAGTCATAAAAATTACGTTCCAAAATATTGATTTTCATTTGTGGGCTATTAAAATGCGGTGGGGGTACAACATGATGATTCTAAAACATCACACGGTTGGTTCGATAAATCTCGCGAAAAAGTCGGAATGCGTGTGCGCACCGCGGCGCGACGCCGACGTGACGAGATCGACACGACCGGTGTCGATTCTCACAGTATATAAAAAGGGTCTTAATTGCATTCCGGTCAGAACAATTGGCTGTCTCGTGTTTTCTTGTGAACATTAAGCCTTAGTGGACGCCTCTGCCTCATATAAGGTGAGCGAGGAATTTTCTTTATGTAAAAATAAAATTATCTACTATTGCATCAGTTTGATTCTTAAAGTGTGCGAGCGACGATTCGCTTTTCGTCTTTGTATGGTTGGACTGGAGAATTTTGATTGCAACAAATTCTTGATGTTGTGTCGTTGTCGGTAAACATACCAAACATTCGTACTTGTTGTCTTTCAAATTACGATGTGCATCTTTTTTATTACTAGCGCTCAGCTCGCGCCTTCGTATGCGGACCACCTTTTTTACTCCGTTAGAGGGGGAGTTTCCAAAAATCCCCTCCCCTCCCCTACACTCTCCAAGGAACATTATTGCTAAATTTCAGCTTCGTGCGCCCACTAGTTTCGGCTGTGCGTTCTTCTTCTTCTTCTTCTGTCAGGCAGTCAGCAACGCACGAGTTTTATATAAGATTAGTTATTATATTACTAACATAAAACTGTACAGACATAATGGCTTAGTCATTGTAGCCTAGTGACTGGGTGGGTCTAGCAATGGCACCGATCAAGTCAAGTCAAAGTCAAGTCAATCGGGAAAAAGCCAATTCGTAATGGAGTCATCGTGGATTACGTCATAGGTTAATTAAGTCAGTAAAACGTTCCAATTTTATTATTCGATGGTGATTCAAAGTAATGCTTGTCTTGACCAGGCGGAATATGCCATTAGAGATAAGCCCCCTGAAATTATTCCAAACATTATAGCCACAGCACATGGTTAAGTCAGTTGTGGAAGTGCAACGCGTAGATTTATAATAGGTAGTAACTCTTACACACATTTATCAGCGCTACAAGATAACTGAATCAGCGACATAGCGTGCCCACATAATTTCCCGCCCAGATAAATCTCTCCGGCACTTTTATAGAAATGTCAGCGAAATGAATTTGCCCTTTGAACAGCTCAACTAGCTGCAAAACAACGTCCTTACTTATTAAGAACAAACCCGCCGACACGGGCAGTTTGCTCTTGTTGCGATTTCGCTAGCGTGCCATCGTGGCCTCAAAGGCATACCGGGTGCTCGTCGCGTCTTCATCCGCCTTTGGTCCGCCGCGATCTAGATGCGCGATGGTATCGGCGACAACTGACGCGCCGCGCCCGCGCCGCCGCCGCCGCCGCCGCCGCCGCCGCCACACCGCCCCGTCGCGAGCGCCACTGCCACATTCTGCGCTGCATCCGCTTTTAAACCTCATTGTCACCATGCGAATTCCATTTTCAATTATATGCAAGACGTTGCTTCAAGAGTAATGTAATGCAGTGTTGTGTTTTGTTTATCTACGTGTCTCAAATATTATTTCGATTTCATGTAAAAAAGATACTGTTCAATGTATGAGCTTACTTTGGTAAAACAAAACCGACATACCTACTATTTAAAGAATTTCATATCAGTTTTTCTTACCTACCTTAGTGTATTTTTTAAATATTAAGACAAAAGTAGTTCCTACGTAGGTTTTATCACTGTTCCGTGATTCTAAGTCACGCATTACGATTTCAAGTGAAACATTCTGATGGAATGCTGGATTAGAATTTTAACCCATGCAAGGTAAGTAGATATAAAAATATTTATCAGTTCAAACACGTATTTTTTTCTATTAATAGGTACTCGTATAGGCACGGAGATCCTTGGGGGAGGCCTATGCCCAGCAGTGGGCGTCTTACGGTTGAAATGATGATGAAAATTTGCTTGGCGTGTGAAATTATTTTTAATGAAAAATTTCCCGTGTATTTACTTGATGTTCTCACTGTTCTCCAATAGCTTAAAATCTAAGATTTAAAAATAAATCATCAGGTCTGAAAATATGTTATTTAGTCCAAGTTCACTGTCGAAAAGCTGAATCATACCTATTTAAACCGGAAAACTGGCTTTTAAATACAACAGAAACCCTTGTCATTTACCATTTTATAGCATAGGTACTATAGGGAAGATTGGTAAAAAAATCATTCAATGCGAACCCCTTTCACCGTTTTATTACATACGGATGAAAACAAACATACAGGGCGTCCCAAAACTATGTCACATGGAGGAAAAGTACCTTAAATACTGAAGATATAAAATTTTACTGAAAGGAGACTTCATTTTTATTTTTAAAAGAAAACGAACTGCATTCAAATAATTTTAAATAATTGCCTGTCTGAACTGGGAATCGAACCCGCTAAATGTAAAAAAAAAACTCTAATTTTATTGTACCGATCGAAAGGATAGATTATACCTAAGCATGTCTTCTCAAGTAACATAGCATCTGAAATAAAAGGAAGTCTACAAAATTTAACATTTAATGTTGAATAATAAGTTTGTGCAGCGTTATTGATGCCCTGGGGGCGTCCCACGACTATGTCACAAGGTGGAATAGACCGCACCAAATTATTCAAACATTTTTAAACCAATCGAGCTGGTGTTATGTTAACACATTATAACTTTATCAAACACTTATGATAGGGAAATTATGTATAATTGCTCGCATCTTCACTCATTAGTAAAACATTGAAATGTTAAAGTAGTGAGCACGACAGTCACAGAAAAGGTTATCCGTAAACGCTGCACAAACTTGTTATTCAACATCAAATGTTAAATTTCGTAATTTTCCTTTTATTTAAGATGCTATGTTACTTAGAAGAAATGCTTAGGTATGCTTTTTACATTCAGCGGGTTCGATTCCCAGTGCAGACAGGTAATTATTTAAAATTCTTTGAAACCAGTTCGTTTTCTTTTAAAAATAAAAATGAAGTCTTATTTCAGTAAAATTTTATATCTTCAGTATTTAAGGTACTTTTCCTCCATGTGGCATAGTTTTGGGAAGCCCTGTATATTTATACTAATCTATCCTTTACAGCCATGTAATTAACCATGATGATCAGTTAAAGCAGCAGGTCTTCAACTGATCATTATGGGTAGAACCGAAGGAAATAGACGCGCTTGATGTAGGAAAAAATCGTGGCTGCGGTATATTCGAGACTGGGCTGAGACACAGAATGCTGAGATCAATTCCGTTGAAAAATTATTCTGCCTTGCAATGGAGAGAGAAGAGTTTGGGGAACCAGTGAGCAAGCTTTATGAGTGAAGAGGTCCATCAAGAAAAATAACCTACTATAGAGTAAGCTTCACAAGCTCCGTCGGGCAGATACCCTCACGCGTCGCGCATCAGATACGCCGCCCCTTGTGAATATTGCGCGCACGCAACGCCGACACAGCGCTGAAGTCGCATAAGCATGATACAATTAATTCAGATGCGGATAGGTGTGAAGTTAGGGTAGCTTGCCAATGTCCGCCAACCCTAAGCGATTAGGTATTTTGTCAACCATAAGATAAAAATAGTCGTAGTGAGCGAGATTTGCGCGACCAAAATGTTAAAATTTTGTCAAAACTACATTAAAAGCTCTATCGAATTTGGACGCGATGGCTGGCATCGCTGCCTGAAAGTTTTTAAAAAGTAGCCTATGTTCCTCTCCAGGTTACAAAGTAGCTGTGTCCTTAAAGTAGGAAGTAGGATTCCTAGCCCTACTACTACTGCTACACTGCCTTGGCGTCTTGATGGGGGCGCCATGCAGCCAAAAAACAAATAAATGCTGCTGGTATTTGCAGCCAAGGCGCGCGCCGGCGCCGCAAAGAGATAGAGCCCTTATTTAAACCTAAGTTTAGTACTGGGTGCCTACCATCAACTTTAAGACAGCGATTCAAAAATAGCGCGATGCAGAATAGGTTCCTAAAATGAATTGCTTTCTTTCGTACTATGACCTTCTAAAAATTGCAATATGTGAATGACCGAACGATTTGTCTTCTTGTTTCTTCTACCCGTCTCTTTCACTCGATTCTGTCATGCCCGGAGAGAGATAGGGACGGGTATAACCTGCAGGTGACATGTTAAATCGACCGGGTTATAAGTCAAATAAGAGTTCCTGACAGCTTAGCGGCTGTGAAATGTCAATGAATAACCACTGAATCGCTGTCATTGATATTAAGCTGTCGTGGTACGAATAAGCGAAGCAGATCAGTTTAGGTCCTAAACAAAATCGCAATAAGAGTTGATGGTAGGCACCCAGATACGTAAGAGCTTAAGATTTGGAAATAAGTACCTATCGAAATATTTTTGATCGTTTTTGCCGTTGAATGATTTGCTGTCGAACTAATATTGTTTCTGCTCATATACGAATAATCTATTAAAATACTACTTACTAGCCTTCCGCCCGCGGCTTCGCCCACGTGGACTACACGACGTTATCCCGCGGGCATGTGATACTTTTTCGGGATAAAAAGTAGCCTATGTCAATATCTCCACCTCCCAAACTATCTTCATACCAAAAATCACGTTGATCCGTTGCTTCGTTTTGCGTGAAAGACGGACAAACGATTTACGCCAAATGTTTGACAGCTGGTTTGTAAGGCAAAAGAAAAGCGTTGTTTTTAGTATTTTCCACGCAATTTTTTTTTTCCTCTCCATAAAAACCTTCTGTGAACATATGGAACAAAATACCCGAATTGTTCCAGCGGTTGTCGAGTTTTGCGCTTTTCATTTTTAACCGACTTCAAAAATTGAAAATGAGGAGGTTATCTATTCGTCGCGTTTTTTCATATGTTTATTTATACACATTATAGAAAAAATGAGATAGTAAATAACCACGAGCCCTATACTTATAGGGCTCGTGGTTTTTTTTACTATCACATTTTTCTTATACTTACTTACAGAATTGCATTGTGAATGCATAAAAATAATTTGAAATCTCAAATATTATTAATTACTTATTTATATTGTGTTTAATTTTACATGGCACCACACTGGTTATCAATAGATAATATCGGAATTAAAAATATTCTATGTTTTATTCCACCCTTTAATCCATACATCCATACTCACAAAGTTTCGCATTTATAATATTAGCAGGATGTGAAAGTTTAGATGTTTGTTACTCAAGCACGCCAAAACGGTTAAGCGGATTTGGCTGAAATTTGGTACACAGATACTTTGTAGCTTGGAGAGGAACGTAGGCTACTTTTTATCCCAGTAAAATATCACATTTCCGCAGGATAATGTCATATAGACCACGCGGGCGAAGCCGTGGGCGGAAAGCTAGTATATTCATAACTTTAATGCAAGCTTCTGTGGTAAATTACATTGCCTTCATCATTAACAGCAAAACAAAAATATAACAATGCATAATATATAAAGTATAACATACTGTGTTACCTACTAAGTATATACTAACGAATTCATGTAGAAAAAAAGCAGAGGCATAAAAGCTTCAAGATTTACTTCATGCAGTGTGAAATACTACGTGCAACATGGTTTTTAGTGCAAAGCATGTGGAAATAAAATTGGCTTGCTAGCTATTTCTTCACCTACTCGTACTTACGTACAAACAAGTAGTGATTACTTAAATACATTTCTTTTCTTACGTGGTAAACAAGGTTTTTTAAGGTTGACTTCTCTATGTATCACAGATAGTCTCAAATCTAAATACTGACTTATTCCACCGTCTTATAGCCGAAAGACTCTCTATAATAATAAAGAGTCTTTCGGCTCACTCAAGTGTTATTTTGAGGGACATTTTAGGCACTTTTGAAATGACTAAATAAATATTGACTTTCCCCGCTAAATGCCTATTTAAGTTTAGTTTTGGTTTAATTAAAAAAATCATAGTCTTAAAATTAAAATCTAAATGTGAAACCAACGAAACCTATTGTCATGATGATAAAAAGATATTTATTCTATTAAGTTAGTTATACATTTAAGTTGAAATTTTAAGAGTCCCAAAACCCCAACTCGTTATGTATGATACTTGCATACAAATCGCGCTACGGAACGATTTGTTCAGAATCTCATTCAAAATAGACTAGAACACGACGTGTTATGAGCATGTTCTGAAAAAGCGCCTTGACACGAGGCCGGCCGGCGGGCGGCCGCCATGCCTGCGCATTCCCGCCTTTTTGCCTGTCACCGCGACGTATTTATTGCAACACTGGAGCGTTCGGATACATCGCCCAAAATATGTCGAAAGTCGCAGAATAAAATTTGGAAATTACAATAATTTTATAAAATATTATTAGTATTACTTACTTATTAGGTATGTTTTAAAGCGATAAATATGCCGCTATCAACCTGTTAATTTGACAGTGAGCATCTCATACTGCGAAAGCTTTGCTGAATTTGACCGAAATAGACTAAGCACGACATGTTATGAGTTCTGAAAAAGCGCGGCGCGGCATAGCGGTCGCTTGCGCATTCCTGCCGTTTTGCCTATCACCGCGACGTATTTATTGCAACACTGGAGGCGTTCGGATAGCATTGCCAAAAAACGTCGAAAGTTGCAGTTAATATAATTTAACGAAATTTTCTAATTCCTTATCAATATCATTGTGCTTATTTTAAGAATTTGATCATAATATAAGTAGGTAATCTTATTTTTAATCATGTGGTACGTAATTAATTAATATTGACATTGTAAATACCACTAAACTCAAAATAAATATAATTGTGCCTACCTATATATTAAGTAAGTATTTACTTAAAAATTTAGTCCTTCTTTCTTGAATTTATTAGGAAACATAAAATAAGTTCCAAGTTGACCTAGACGGTTCCAAAATGTTATGACTTTTTATTTTTAGAGTAAAAAATATGTATTTATGTATAATTTAAGACTTAATCGAACCAGAAAGCAGAAGCATCAATAACTTCTAATATTATTAAACATTCGACGAGATTCGACGCTTCTCGTAATAGCGAAAGGTCGTGGGTTCGAGTCCAATCGGAGCTAGTTGTGAGACGGGTAGATTTTTTCTAAATACTTAGTTTTCCATTTTTCAAACGTGTTTTTATCTTATCGTTTGAACAACTCAACTTTGTCTTCATAATCCTTTTTTGCCCAACTACGACAGAAGGTGGGTTAGATTTTTTTATTTTAATCACAGCATATTGATAACTAAAGTCTTATTAGCAATATTAAACCTAAAATCCAACAATAGAGAAAGCTGTGTAACATCCCATTACTTATCGTCATACGTCATGAAACGGGTCCTACCTATATGCGCGCGCCGATGCGACGTTTGACAAGGATCCTCGCAAGTTTGATATCGGACTTCCTATTGTATCTGCTTCATTGTATCTGCTCGGGTTTTTATGGATTAGTTTGATATCCTCTCGATGCTTTCGCACCAGTCGCCGGCGAGGTAGCTTCACTTCTGATGAAAATTTTATTTTTGTAATAAAATATTTTGTTAGTATTAAGTAATACTTACTAATAACTATTAAGTACAAAATAAGTTTTTGTATTTTTATTATTTGTATGACTAGCTTTTTTGCTGACTATACTTTAATATTGTATTGTCATCTGAACCAAACCTGTATGTATAAAAATTTCAGCTCCATCGGACACTGGGAAGTGGGTCAAATTAAGCTTGCAAGATTGGTCCCCCACTAATTAACAAACTAACTAACATGGCAAGTTAAGAAAAAACTTATAAAAATAAACCGCCGCCGTCAAAGAAAAAACTGCAAACAAAAGCTCACTTCCAAAAAACACGTGAAAATGAAATAAAATTGAAATTTTTAATTCAAAGAACGGAATTGCGTGACATTTTCTAATTAATCTTAGAACTTACAGATTAGTCTGAAGTCGGAGCCCGGTGAACATGCTCTAACTTCTAAGCTTAGGAGTTTTACCTTCCATAAGATAAGATAAGATAAAAATATTCTTTATTCACTTAGACATAATAAATATGTACTTATGAATCGTCAATATTTTCCTACCACCCATTCAAGACTTTTTTAACTGACAAGAAGAATGGGCGCAAGAAACTTGCCAGCGTTTCTTAGTTAGGTAACGACATTTACAAAAAAAAACATATCGTTACTAATACAACAATTGCTTAGTATAAAAATACATCATATTAAACAGTGATTATGTTATGTGTTACATCATGACCATGCATTGCGGTCATTCAAATAATCGTCTACTTTATAGTATCCTTTGCTCATCAGCGACTCTTTAATGTAACATTTAAATTTATGCAATGGTAGTTCAATTATATGCTGTGGAACTTTATTAAAAAAGGCTATGCTTTTCCCCAGAAATGAGGCTCTGGATTTTTCTAGCCTAAACTTGGGAACGACAAGTTTATCTTTATTTCTTGTGTTAAAGCGATGAATATCGCTCTGCTTTACAAATGTATTATAATACTTTTTCACATAAATTATATTTTCATAGATGTAATGTCCTGCAACAGTTAAAATGTTTATTTCTTTAAATAGATCTCTTAAAGAATCTCTCGATCGGAGGTTGTAAATGGCGCGAATAGCCCTTTTTTGGAGCACGAATATACTTTGGATGTTAGCGGCTGAGCCCCACAACAAAAGGCCGTAGGACATAACACTATGAAAATAACTAAAATAGACTATTCTAGCCGTTTCAATATCGGTTAAGAGCCTTATTTTCTTAACTGCGAATGCAGCCGAACTGAGTCTACTCGCCAAGGCTTCGATATGAGGATCCCATTGTAGTCGCGAGTCTAATATAATACCTAGAAATTTTGTATTGTTAATGAATTCGACTGTATCGCCGTCTAGTCTAATATGAAAATCAACTTGTCTTACATTAGGTAACGAAAATTTTAAACACTTAGTTTTCTTTGAGTTTAATGATAAATTATTACTATTAAACCAATGTGACACTTTTGAAAGAGCACTATTTACTTCGTCAGAACAGTCATCACCTCTATCTACTTTAAAGACTAGAGATGTATCATCGGCAAATAGCACCGTCTCACATAAATTCTTCGCGTAGTAAGGAAGGTCATTTATGTATATTAAAAACAACAGCGGGCCCAATATTGATCCTTGGGGTACGCCCATAGTAATGGGAGCTCCGGTAGACTCAGTTTTATTAATAACTACCTTCTGAGTTCTTTCATACAGATATGAATGCATAAGGCTTACTGACATTTCAGAAACACCATAATGTTTTAACTTCCTTAATAGTGTTTGGTGATCAACACAATCGAATGCCTTGGAAAGGTCACAAAAAATAGCTATTACATCCTGCTTGTCTTCCCAGGCATCAAGTACATGTTTTAGAAATGCAACCCCAGCATCAGTTGTACTTTTACCTTTTGAAAAACCAAACTGTTTCTCATGCAATATACTATTTAATTTAAAATATTCTAAAAGTTGAGCATAAATTAATTTCTCAAATATTTTACTTATTGCTGGTAGTATGGATATAGGTCTAAAATTTGCTGGGTCACTTTTGTCACCAGCTTTAAACAGAGGAATAATTTTACTATTCTTCATTAAATTAGGAAAGACCCCTTCACTTATACATTGGTTAAAAATTATTGCTAATGATGGAGCTATCACATCAATTATTGATTTGATGATACTTGTAGATATGCCCCAGAGATCTTCTGTTTTCTTAATATTTATTGCTTTGAATGCTTTAATAATATCTTCGGTAGTGACATAGCTAAAACTAAATGTTTCCTGGCACTTGTTCACACTAGATTCCATAAGAGAGACAGCGGTGTTGGGGCAAGAATTAAGTCTGCTAGTAGTTTCTAACGGTATTCGAGCAAAGAAACCTTCAAAAGCACTAGCCATCTCAATATCTGATTCAAAAGTCTGATCACTAATTTTTAAGTTAAATGAATTAATTTTGCTTTTTGTTTTGCCAGTTTCTTGGTTTATAATACTCCAGGTAGCTTTTATTTTATTTTCAGATGATTTAATTTTATTTGAAATATACCTTGATTTTGCCAAAGCACATACTTTCCTAAATGTTATTGAATATTTCTTGACATATTCAATGAAGCTAGGATCACAGGAAGTCGTTTTTTGTGCATAGAGTTCAAATAACTTTCTTCTGCTATTATAAATACCAGGTGTGGCCCAGTCACTAAACTTCTTACGATCATTACACTTTATAACTTTTTGTTTAAAATTGTTACTAAATTCTTTTTCAACAATATCAAATAATGATCATCAGCTTACCTAAATAATCAGAAATAATACAACTATAAATCTTTACTATCAACAATACTCTTCATCATGAGGTACTAGATACTGAGATGCAAAATACTCATATATAATTGTATACAATACAAAAACTTTGGAAATATACAAATAAAACACGTAATAAACAACCTATAAAATTCGTGGGTTTTCCTCGATTTTCCCTGGGGCCACCATCAGATCCTGACTTGGTTACAATGGGATGACCTCAGGAGTATATCTACTCTTAAATATAAAATAATAAAAAAATATCGTAATTGGTTAATAGTTCGCGAAGATATTGACGCCTAAAGGAGGAACTACCAGTCGACAACAATGTGTTTTTTCAGGATTCTGAAAAAACTTCTGAACCGTTTAGGTACTGTAAATTTTTCATGGGACCAAATTGAAAGTATATGGTCTAACAAATAAAACAAAAAGGTTTATCAAAATCGGTTCATAATTGGCGGAACTATCGTGAAACGTAGGTACCTACATAAAAAACCAGAACCTCCTCCTTTTTCTGAAGTTGGCAGTTTTTGAATCTTAAAAAGATGAAGTTACCATCAACGAATAGTTCCATTGACGCTTAAACAGATGCGCCAGTTTAGATGAATGTAAACAAAATGGAGTAGGAATTTTGTATCAAGGTGTAAACTTGTATCCCACACAGGACACAAAAGTGTCTTCGTTCGCTTTTGGGTAGTTATTAAGTAAAAGATTTAATTAAAACATGTTTTCCTAACAGTCAAGTTAAAATCAAACCATCATCAAAAATATACTTTATCCACAAAAATCTCAACCAGAAATCGAGCCGCCATCGCCACGACCAACCTTTTCAAACCCTCAGCCACCGCGGTACAAATATGAATAAATTGCATTAATATTTATCGGCACATATTATGCCACCGGGGCACCGGCACGGGCGGCGTCTAGGGCCAAACGAACCAGCGAGCCGGTACAACATTTTTGAGTCAGTAGTTTTTGCTATACGTTATCGACATCGTATCTCAAACGATGCGCACCATTAGTGAGGCAGTTTTTGCGCTGGCGACAAACAGAGGCCGATATGCCAACCGCAGTGGTGAGGAAAAGAAGTTATGGCACCAAATGTTTTGGATTCAAATGTTTTTGCTGGCGTATGAATCAAAGGTCAGCGAAGCCAATATTTAAGTAGATATCGGAGAGCAAAGTAGTTGTTTCCAAGCTAAGACTCACAAAAAATATATTACTTAGAATCTAACTTACTAATCTAATCTAAATTTAACTACCTATGCTAAAAAGTAGAGTAAAATGAATTTATTTCTGCATTAGCTGACTCTACTGATTTGACCTTTCTTAATTCGTTTTCATTTTCAAGACAGCAGAGTGAGCACGTTGCTATGGAGAACAAACGCATTGAAATGCATAAGTGTACGTTTTGTTTTTGTTTTTATATTTATCATAAGTAGTTCTCCCTAGCCGCGCCACATATTTTGCGGATAATTAAAAAAATTAATAGCTTTAGGAGAGAAAAAATAGTAGCAACAAGATGTAGAGAATAGGTAGATTATGTTTAAATAGATTCACGCATCGATAATATTTAATATTATAAAATGACTTGCTGCAGAGTATACTCTCCAGCCGGACCACAATCTACGACTAGTAACTTCGGAACCAATGACTTCTATCGTACCACACTTGTATCTATGGAAAGTACTCTTTAAGTAGTTTTTTTAAACGTATTAAATTTTTGGAAAGTGCATTACACTTTTCTGAATTCGAGGCGGTCCGGCCAGAGAGTACTGCTTTGCAGCCGGACCACAAAAGCTACTGAAGATTTCATTATCTGTTGAGGTACTTTTAATTTTAATACATTCCTATGAAAGTAGACTACAGGTAGCTGTTATTGCACTATATAGCATCTGGGTACTGATATGTGGTCCGGCCACAGAGGATCACACATTTATCATAGATCTTGAAATATTTGCACTTTATTGATTTCATACAAAGCAAAAAGTGCTAATATTTTCAAACCTACAATGATTATCTATATATAAAGGGTGTCTCAAAAGTACGTATAGGATTTGAATATCGCGCTATTTCCGAAATATTAAAGATGGCGGGTTGAAATTTGACATACTTCACATGTAAAATTTAATCGTGGAGCGTTTCACAATAAAACAGCGCATATAAGTTTTACAAATATTTAACGAAAATTCACGATCAATTACAAACACTCGTCGAAAGGTCGAAAAATCTCGTAATTTCAAGAAAAGGTGTTTTCAAATGGCCACCGAGATCTTGCCTTCTGATGCCACTGGATTCTTTTCTTTGGGGCTACGTCAAAGATAAAGTCTACACCAGCGATCCACAAAACATAGACAATTTAGACAAAATATTCGCCGAGTTATTGGTGAAATAAGTAGCGAAATGTGTGAAATTAGCAGCGAAATGTGTGAAAGTGTCATGAAAAACTTGCACACAGCAAAATAATGCCCGTGGCGGCTATTTAGCAGATATTCTATTCAGATTAAATTGTACAAGTCTCTTCTTTAAAATAAAATAAAACTACGAAGAAATTCCAATCCATTCGCGTCTTATTGAGACAAATCATCCTATACCTACTTTTGGGACACCCGTTATATACACTATTTCCCTTGGTCACTCCATCACGCGTGAATGGCTGGACCGATTTGGCTAATTTTGGTCTTGAAATGTTCGTGGAAGTCCAAGGAAGGTTTTAACGGTGAGGAAATAGGGGAAGGAGGGGTAAGTAGGGGTAGAGTAGAAGTAGGGTAGGGGTAGGGGTAGGGTAGGGTAGGGGTAGGGTTGGGTAGGGGTAGGGTAGGGTAGGGGTAGGGTAGGGGTGGGGTAGGGATGGGTAGGGGTAGGGTAGGGTAGGGTAGGGGTAGGGTAGGGGTGGGGTAGGGTAGGGTAGGGGTAGGGTAGGGGTGGGGTAGGGTAGGGGTAGGGGTATGTTAAGGTTTAGAGGGTGGAAAGCGTTTTCGCCGTTCGTATGGAGACCGTTTGCTACACAATCCTCTTAAATTAATTTGAAAGATGGATAAAGTTAACAGTCTATAAAGATCCAAAATTCTGTTTCGACATAGAAAAGATATCAACGTTCCTTGAAATAGCCTGTCACGATTCAGTTTTAACCCGCGACGCAAAAAGAGGGGTGTTATAAGTTTGACGTGTATGTGTATCTCTGTCTATCTCTGTGTATCTATGTCTACTGAGGCAACGTACCTAGCGCCTAAACGACTGGGCCGATTTTGATGCGTTTTTTTAATTGAAAGCTAAATTTAATCGACGTGGTGTGGCGGCAAAAAAATACTTTCTGTCTGTACTTATTCATTCGTAGTGCCTAAACGGATCAAGCGATTTCAATAAGGTTTTTTTAATTTTGAGTGTAATTTAAAAAGGATGAAATAAAAATAAAACCCCGAGAAAAAAGTCAAATAATAAAATTCCTCCTTCGGTCGGGGGAACCCCAACGTATAATACACCTTTTCAGTACTTCTCTTTTTGTGGTCCCCCGACCGAGAGAGATTATTTTTTTCTCGGGGGTTTTTAAAATTATAATTTTTTTTCGTAAACTTACCGGTGCCAAAACTTTTTTTAGTCTCATTCATAAAAATCGAGTTTTTATCTTGCTGAATCTTATAAAGGCAAACATGTGACATAATTCGATTCTGGCACTTTCAGTTAACTTGGATGGCGACATTTGGCAGTGAGCCAACTTTTGCAGTAAAGCATGGAAAAAGAAAAAGATTTCAAGTAGAGTGTGTGTCAGGTCGTTTTTGGTGCTAGTTACAGTAAATCTTTTTTGTTCTAAGCATATGGAAAAGATTAGTATTCGATTTTGATCGCGCGCAGACTGCAGATTATTTGCGCTGTGATTGATATCATTAATTTGGCAAATTGAATTTGTTTTTATTTCGTATGTTCTATTATTATAGGTACTCATAAGTAGGTACTTAAAACATGCAAGTCAACATTGTGTTGTGTACAATTATCAAAACGTTGTCGTATTCTTAACACTTGTTTAGCGATTAAGTTAAAGTTAAAGCAGATTGTATTATTTGGTTAAATTGTTTTGAGAAATAAATACTTTACTTTACTTTACTTATCTGGCGCACACTCTAGCTAGTTTCATTGCTTAAAAAAGACAACAAATGCCAGTCTCTGGAATGGACCTACCTACATTATCAGCAACAAATTTTTGTGATTTTATTGTTGTTTTTCTATGGTAACTGGTTTTTCTGTGGTCTAGTGGTTCACACCACCAATTTCAAACCCAAAGGTGCCTGGTTCGATTACCAGTGGGGGTACACATTGTAGGTATTCGGTTTGATTGGTGGTAGGACTTGTTCTTAGTCCGCCTTGCTAGCTACCACCATCTCCCCTCTGACGCCATAACAATGATGTTTTCAGCATTATTGTGTTCCGGCAGTTAGAGATAAGATAGTTAGTTCCTCAGTGATTGAGGATTCCGGGAGTGTAAGCTTCCATCTTCAGCCTTATTACAACTTAACATTAGGTGTAATGAAAGCTAAGTGCTACTTGTTGTGAATAAAAAAAGATAAAGATATCCATTTGGCTTAACTTCCGTGTTTGTTAAAATAAATATCATTTACAAACGTTTTTTCGCTAAACCATTTAGAGATGTTTTATACGCCAAGTACAGAGAACTTGGCTTGTAAAAGGTACCAAATATCTAAAATACATTTTCCTGCTGTGTCCACCCAACTGCAAACGAGCCAAACAAGCTCTTATTAATGTTTCTACCTTTACATTTCGCAGTTAATATCCGAACAATGTACGAAACAAGTGAAGCCCACATTAGTCTCAAAACTCAAGATAACAAGAAAACGGCAGAGCAGGGCCGAGCAGACGGGACGTCTTGTTGTGTCGCGCGTCGCTGTAAATCTTTCGTGCTCTATCCGTCGTCAAGCATCCACCATCCGGGCATCCTGCTGTTCCAAGCCACAAATTTACGATCGCCTCCGAACCGGCCCAATGCCATACAACACGAGATGCCGATCGTTCCCCCAGCGTTATTCCTACAAAATATCGTGATTTATACAAAACTGAGACGGTTTGCTCAACTGCGCAATACACTCGTATATAAATTATTAAACTGCTTATTGTACGGACACGATGCGCGAGGTTAACTTACGGCCCGCAGTAAGCTACTGGACGCACTGTATTGCTTAAGCGAGAAACAAGCAAAAATATACTGTTCAAATATCCGAAGTGATATTCGTATTGCACTTACTTTCATAACCCATAAATGCCAAAACAAATTCATGGTTTTCGTTGCAAGAAACTTGGCTAAGCTTTATGCCATTTTAAAAACAAATGAATAAAATTTGAAGGTATTTCAACTTTTAAAGCGATTCGGAAATACTGCTCTTCAATCTTGCATTAGCAATTAGGAAAAAGTCGACAAAAATTACACGGACGCACCAGCGAGCGTAAGAATGTAAACAGCGAGATCCACCACATCCCGAGGGCGCAGCGGCCGACACGAATAAATATTCCTTTTATTCCAATTTGTCAGCTAAGCCACTCTCCGCGGCGACTTATCTCCGTATTCAGCGGAGAGCTCCCGCCAAAACAATACGGCAGTATCGTTAAAAAACGTGCCTGCATACTGCATTTATCATCGTTGATTAAATACCATTGTTTTGTATCGGCAGACTCGGGGTCTCCGATTCTCTTCGTCTTTTTGCCCCCGGACCGTGTCTCGCATTGTACGCTCGGAGACAATAAGTCTGTTAAATTGGCCCCCTATACTCGTTATATTATGTGGCAGAGAGTTTGTATTTATGTCCGCCCGGGAGAACGCGTGCTAGCGCCGTACCGCCTTCGCGTTGTAAATTCTTGGACGCAACAAGGGAAATGTGTTTCATGGCAATCGGAACTTTTCGAAATGCCCCACGTTCGTCCACGAGCTCAAGGAACGCAATTGTCTCGACCATTATTAGGCTATCATGTTATAGGCATGCGATTTTAACTGCTTCGATGTGCAGTTCTTGTAATATTTACACGTATTTCAAGCGTGTTAAGGCATTCTTGTAGAGGTCCAGGAGTAAGAAAACTGTCCGTGACATCGATCAACGCTCATGATGAGAGAAGAGATGTCAATACTTTCTTGCTTGCGACGGCTTAAAAGTTTGCTAGACAGCGCATAATATTAATGACAGTAGCTTATACATATACCCTACCTACTTAGGTATGAAGGAGAAGCAGAGAAGGAAAAAATACAATTTAATATTGTATGAAGACACCGCGTCACTACATCAATTCTTAATTGAAGAAAGAACAAGATACACTCGTGTGAAGATAGAAAATATTGAAGTCCTTACAAAATGTGAAATTAGAAAATATTAAAGTCCTACGCCCACGCGCCGTAGTCGGCGTCACGTACTGCAATTTCCAGGTTCAGATCCTACGAGTGTTCTTGTAACTCCGTGCGTTTCCCAGAAGGCCGCGAGATGCCACTACGTGACAACTGGCCACGGCGGCGTCACATCAATGGAACGTGCCTGTATGCGCTAACTTTCCTAACCCCTCTGCCGTCCACGTTTTTGTACACATTATTCCTCCTCCTCGCTAAATGCTTGTAAATTATTATCCACGCGTATGACCTGGCAAAACCTGAAAGACTAAATAAGAAAGATAACAGCATTCTTCCGGACAGTAGAATTACAATGAAAGCCGCTCCCTAGGCCTTATCTTAACGACGACGATGGCCGCTCCGCGCACAAAACCCGTCCGCGTTATTGCGAAAACAAATGACAAAATATGATATAAATTATAAGTGAACGTCGCTTCAATTCAATCGTTATGTGAATGAACTGCATAGCGATCCTAATTAGGAGCATGTGGGGCCTCTAAATCGTAAATTAATAATTTTAATAAATCAATTAAAAAATGTACATAAACTTAGCGGTCGAGATCATGCCGTATTTAGTGGATGTCGTAAAAAAGGGAATGCTGCGGCGGAGGATTAAAAATGTAGCTCGGACAGATACGTAGGTAGGTACGTGGCTGGAGAAAAACTGGACTCGCTCAAGCGTCGTATTAACATGGTTAATTAATTTATTAATTAGCATCAATTAGTCGTAATACGGCGGGCGCGGCGAGCCGCCCGATACGCTACGATAGTTTTTCCGGCGAAGGTTAGTTTTTAGTCCACAATTTAGCATGCTGCCGACGTAATATCAAAAGCGAATTCCCGTAGTCACCGACAGGTTTGTTATGAAAATGTAAATGGTAACGGGAGCTGTGAAAAACTGGTAATTTCTAAAGAAAGAAGTCGAAGTCGGGCACTGTATTGTTTTTTGCTGGTACGTTTCTATGAACGGGTGAAAGTGTGCGGTAAGTGGAATACAAATTGGAAGTATTCGCGACGGACGAAGGCCGGCGGAGTGGAGTGGACATTGACAGATGCTCGGCTGTCACTGAGGGCGCTGGAAGAAGTTCGAGAGCGGCTGGTTCATTAATTACCTGCAATGGATTGTGCGCTGCGCGACGCCGCGATGCCGCGATCGCTACCTGTGTTCATGATTAGCTGCCTCTGGAAGGAATGTGTACATGTATGAACGCTTCACATTACAATAAAGAAATGTAAGCAGATCGCTCTAAATAACTAAAATTCCTTACTGTGTAACTATACAAGTAACAATGCATTTATCTATACTTTATTATCATAGCTAAACTTATTTGCAGAAAATGGACACTTGCTTTATTTTCATACCTACAAACATGCTCACACAGCAGTCTCTATTAATAATAAAGAATAATTAATATTTTCTTACAAAGCCTATAGTAGATGTGAACTTGATAGATAACGTATAAATATATACTTAAATACTTTTTTGTTTGTGTAAATACATACTTAATATACATAGAAAACACCCAGACCAAGAGAAATAGACATGTTCATGCACACAACTATTTGTCTTGTATGGGAATCGAACCCGATACCTCTGGCGGAGAAGGCAGGTAGCTTACCCCAGCGCCAAATCAGTCGGTTCTATAGATATTGCAGTTCATCTGCTCACTATTTCTCTAGACTATGGCTAAGTATTTTCAAAATTCAAAATTTGAATAAAAGCCTCAAATAAGAACAAGCACTTCTCTATTTCCACACAGCGGAAATACATTGAATGAGCATGTTTGTATGAAACTAAAGCAAGTGCCCGTTTTTTTCTGTAAACGAGTGTATGTATTATGTCCTACTACAGAGCTACAGGGTGCCTACCATCAACTCTTATTGCGGTTTTGTTTAGGACCTAAACTGATCTGCTTCGCTTATTCGTACCACGACAGCTTAATATCAATGACAGCGATTCAGTGATCATTCAATGACATTTCACAGACGCTAAGCTGTCATGGACTCTTATTTGACTTATAACTCGGCCAAGCTAACATGACACCTGCAGGTTATACCCGTCCCTCTCACTCTCCGGGCATGACAGAATCGAGTGAAAGAGACGGGTAGAAGAAATAAGGACACAAATCGTTCGGTCATTCACATTTAGCAATTCATTTGCGATCCAGTTTTTAGAAGGTCATAGTACGAAAGAAAGCAATTCATTTTAGGAACCTATTCTGCATCGCGCTATTTTTGAATCGCTGTCTGAAAGTTGATGGTAGGTACCCAGGTCTTCTTTATGGATGGATAAGGAGAGAGTTCTTTTAAATTTCCAGGTGCAGTCGAACAATTTTTTTAAAGTAGAGGATTCAAATCTGGATTTTGGTTTGAGTACAACCAACTGTTTGTCAAACATGAACATTAGTAGGTACCTACTCCCTTTCTCTCTCTCGCTTTTTGTTTCTCTGTATAAAGGTTGCTTTTGAAATGTCGCATTGTTTTAAACCGCCTCTGTGGTCTAGTGGTTCACACCACCGATTTCAGACCCAGAGGTCCCGGGTTCGATTCCCAGTGGGGGTACTTATAGTATTCGGTTTGGTTGGTGGTAGGACTTGTTCTTAGTCCGCCTGGCTAGCTACCACCGTCTTATCTAAGTCTGACGCCATAACAATGATGTTTTCAGCGTTATTGTGTTCCGGCAGTTAGAGATAAGATAGCCAGTTCCTCAGTGATTGAGGATTCCGGGAGTAGTGCGCTTCCACCTTCAGCCTTATCACCACTCAACAAAAACAGGTGTGATGAAGGCTAAGTGCTACACCGTTGTAAATAAAAAAAAAAAAAAAAAAAATTGTAAATAATTTAGAATCTTTGAGACAAAAACATCGACTAAGGTGCACAGTTGCGATTTACTACTAAAAAAATAAAAAGCGAGTGTGTCTTAACCATTTATAGCTGAATTAATTAAACTTCAACGCAACTTTAATTATTAGCGTTTGAGAAACTGACATAGAAAACAGATTTCACTAAAAACTAACATAAGCTATACTTAAGTAGGTACATAGTTAAAGCCGTTTTCACCAAAACTTATGAATCGCCTAAGTCTTAACTACCACCCGAACAAGTTACCGGCGCGAAAATGTCGTAGATTACACTCAGGGTGCCGAGTTAACTTGTTCGGGTAGTAGTTTAAGCAAAGACTTAGGCGATTCATAAGTTTATTATACAGTCCACGCGGGCGAAACCGCGGGCGGAAAGCTAGTTAATAATAATGTTAACTTGCTTATTTATCAAATTGCCCCGACATTATGAATATCGCCCTGTGACTTTCAGGCAATTATATTTTTGTAGAAACTTACTAATTAATGAATTACATACTGGACAAGTCACCTGTAGGAACGGTTTATTCAACTACAATTAATTACCTTAGGGTTGATGGAATTAACGGACGACTCGACTCACCAACTGTTGATGACAAGCTCCTTTCTTTCTTTTCTTTATAATTGTTATTGAATTTTTCTTAGGTGAGTTGTCCATGTCCATTGAGCCAATATATTAGCGCGCAGTACCTATAAATAAAACAGTTGTATTCTACGATTGAAACAAAAACATACTAGTTAATTAAACCTGGTTGTTATCTCTGCCTATAGGTGATAAACATTATAAATAATGCCCGGGTGATTTGACCATATCAATAATTGTTATCATATTGCCCTCTCATATTGGACATTTATTAAATAGCCCGGGCAATATGGAAAATGCCCTACTAATCATCTGGTCTATAACTTAAGTAATAAAACGCATTGAAATCCGTAATAAAGTTGTTTTACTTCAATGAACAATAGGTAACTTTACCTGAATGAAAAATTAATAGGTAGGTAGCTTAAATTCAAAATATTTCCTATGGAACATTTTCATTTTATTTCAATATTACAAAGCAGAATTCCGTGATTTGAGGTCCGACTGACATACAAATAAGGCTGTGCAGTCTGCACATTAGCGCCGCCATTGAAAAAAAATTATAGTGCCTAAATAAAGACGAACTTGTAAATTACCTCTCTGCAGTGCACCCCGAAGAAGCTTTGTGGTACTTTTTATCGCATAAAGGATATTTGTTAGCCTGTCGTTTAGTTTCATTCAGTTTTTTTGCGAAAAGTGGCCACTTTTAGCAATACTTACAACTTAATTAAATTAAACGACCATAGCTACAAAATATAGATAAAGCAATAGAAATTACCACATTGCTTCTTCGGAGTGTACTGCAGAGAGATAATTTACAATGTAGTCTTTATTTAAGCACTATGTTTTTTTTTCAATGGCGGCGCTAGTGTGCAGAATGCACAGCCTTAATTGAGGTAGAGTGAAGTAGAAGGAAGAGTGATAGGTGTGACATAGGCGATGCCACTTGACTAAGTGAATGTAGAAAAAACATAACCACGCGGCAGAAGTTTCAAGCCAGTGTTAGTTATAAATAAATAATATCGGCATTTGCAAAATCTAGTTGAAAAACTTCAAATGTCAATGCAATCAAAGAGGTTGGAATATGCGATGCCACTTTCTGAAATGAAAGGTGAATCTAGAAAAATAACCACGGGACTGAAGTTGCAAGCCACTATTAGTTATTAATAAATACATGACAGTTAAAGTAACAGCTCGGCATTTGTACATCATGAGTCACGGTAAGAGTCACACAGTTGAAAAACTCCAGATGTCAATCTGTCTATTAGAACGGAATCCAATGGAAGTGGTCCGTTGGCTACCGTTGCATCAGATTCGGTAGCACAACCATTACTTTATCATCTCGCATCGCAACTATTGGACACTGATTTGTAAGGGTTGCCGACTATACGTAATTAGGCTCGGTTTGTAGGTATACGATTAATGAATTTTGTCATTTAGTTTAATTTAGGTATTGAAATAAATTGAAATTCATACATTTACTATGGTTAGAAACACATTAATGCAGTGCAGTGTGGCGCGACTTTCTCTGTCTCTGTCGTGTCCATACTAAGTGTATGAAACAGATATTCATTTGGCGTCGCGCCATACCACAGAAGTGTTAAATACGAATTTAAAAAAAATACGAAAGCTGAAGGAGGAAAAAAAGGTTACAAATATTACGATCTTAAATTATAAATGCCAGGAAGCGTTCCAAGTTTGAAATACCTTAGTATTATTGACACTGTCAAAATAATCTACTTATAATTATACTCTCAAGTGGGCGTATAACGCTCGGCCATGTCTGTCACCCCAACTATGTATCTAAAACTAGGTGTTATTGTTGATCGAAGTAAATATTGCCATAATTTTCATATATTGAAATAAATTGAAATTCATACATTTACTATGGTTAGAAACACATTACCTATTGCAGTGTGGCGCGACTCTCTCAGTCTCTGTCGTGTCTATACTAAGTGTATGAAACAGAAATTGTTCTGGCGTCGCGCCACACCACAAATGCGTGTTTCCGACTTAAGACAATGAATTAAAAGAACGAAAGCTGAAGGAGCATTTGAAGACGCTGCAAGTTTACTTATCCACTAAGGTGACCTAACTCTTTTCAGTTATAACTCTTTTTTATAACCTGCAAATAACCTCTTTTTACGTTGAAAGGTAATATTATTAGTAACATCTTCAAAACATGGAAGGTTTAAGACAAGACGTTGAGCACGTCACCAATCGCCAGAAAACTATACTTCCCTTGAAACCATATTGAATAATAGTTTAAACAATATGCCAGGTTGTGCCAACCCTAAAGCTCACCTACATACTGGCACTTCCATCGAATACGTTGATGGTTATGGTTATTTTATAGGTGGGACCAGCTAATCCTATCTCCCATCTCAAGGGTACGTATTCGGAGATTCCTTATAAAAACTCCGGGCCGTTTTGTTTCTATCCTATTACTTGTTTTCCGTTTCTAAGATAAGCTCTGTGCTTCTGTAAGGTAATCATTTTATTACTAAATAAAAGATTTGGTGACGATGTAAATCATATGGTTATTAGAAGGTGAAGATTTTAATCAATCTGATAGTCTTTCATCGCCTTTTCCCTAAATGTTTGATGTATATTTCTGAGTCATTTTAATATCTTTAATGTTTCGTGGTTACCAAAAAAATTACGATTAAATTTATGAATAACTTTTATATAAAATCGTTTATTTGGAAATACGGTTGTTTTGTACTTTTGTGGTATGCGACGATTATTAAAAATCATTAAAATAACAACGTATTTTAAGGCGCTACTCGGAAAAATATGGACTTTTTGATTTAAAACTATAGGACGGTTACAGTTGTTACAAATCTGGTAATCCTACTAATATTATAAATGTGAAAGTTTAGATGTTTGGATGTTTGGATGTTTGGATGTTTGTTACTCCATCACGCCAAAACGGCTGAACGGATTTGGCTGAAATTTGGGACACAGATACTATGAAGCCTGGAGAGGAACATAGGCTACTTTATATCCCGTAAAAATATCACATTCCCGCGGGATAAAGTCGTGTAGTCCACGCGGGCGAAGCCGCGGGCGGAAAACTAGTAAGATATATATTTCTTCATACCTTTATCTAGAATCGTATAGTTTCAAAAACACGATTTTATGATTTTGCCTTGACACTTTTTATTCGAAAAGACCTCTAAAAATACGAAAAGTGAAGATTATTCTTAAATGGGGTTACTTACACTATTGGAAATTGGTTTAATTAGTGGACACCAATAATATTAAGGATCGTATAGAAGATTTTTTTTAAATCGCTGTAGTTTTTTAATACGAAGTGATTTTGTGTTTTTTTTGTCTGATCTGCAAAATCGGTCTCGCTCCCGCGCGCGTCGTTTTCTCATTGCTATCTCGTTTTTTTTTCCGTTTTGCACATTTTTTCCGAGTATCGCCTTAAATCAATCAATCAGTGAATTACTAAACGAATAAAAAGCGCAAGACACTACTAGAAATAAAAGAAGCTAGAAAGAAAGCTATTAAATAATTAAACATTAGACAGCACATCACATACACTGATCAGATTCCAAGATAAAGTTCCTTGAGCACTTGTGCTACGCCTTTCAGAACTAGATAATGGTGTTACAACTATCCTTATGGATGAACAGGGTGAAGGGCCCATGCATCAAGGCAGGCCTAATGTGGATTGGCGGGTATTGAGGACTGCAAGTGCATCCGGAATCAACAAAAAGGCGAAAAGTGCCTTCCGAAGCACAGATGATTTTGAGATTTTTTGTAGGTATTATTTATTCACAACGGGGTAGCACTTAGCCTTCATCAGTTCATCACACGTAAAGCTGAAGGTGGAAGCGCACTACTCCCGGAATCTTTAATCACTGAGGAACTGGCTATCTTATCTCTAACTGCCGGAACACAATAATGCTAGAACATCATTGTTATGGCGTCAGACTTAGAAGGTGGTGGTAGCTAGCCAGGTTGACTAAGAACAAGTCCTACCACCAACCAAACCGATTACAATATGTGTAATCAGTTTTTGGTCACTCAATCTGCGGGATGCGATGCGTGACCAACTATTTGCAAAAGTGCTTAACCTCAACGATATCATAGACCGAACCAATGCGCCACTGGCTTCTCAATCGGCAATTACTGGATCAGCAATATCTATTACCCTGCTAATTTATTCATTAACCTAAATATTACACCTTAAGCACTTGTGCTACCTTTTCAGAACTACATTGGTGTCGCAAATATCCTTATGGATGAATAGGGTGAGGGGCCATGCATCACCACGCAGGCCTATATGTGTATTGGTGAATATTGAGGACTGCAATTGCTTCCGGAATCAACAAAAGCATAACCTGCCTTCTGAAATACAGAAGATTTTGAGATAATCAATTTTTGGTCACTCATCCCGTGGGATGGACCGAACCAATGCGCCACTGGCTTCTCAATCGGCAATTACTAGATCAGCAATATCTATTACTCTGCTAATTTATTCATTAACCTCGTATTACACTTTAGTACCGGAATTAATTAAATTGAATCCAATACGACTGTCTTCATTTGCGGGTCCTAAGTGGTTAGGACACAGTGTGGGGCCACTAAAACAGCGGACCTGCCGCCGCAGGGGCCCCGCTTAACGCAAATATAAAAGTTCCGTTGCACGCAATTATATAATGAAACGTGTTATTATAAAAAAATATCGCATAACGCTAAAGGCAATGCTCTTTTGATGTGAGACAATGAATTTGTGATTTTGTGTAGGTAGCTTTTGATTGTTTAGTCAACTTATATGATGCTTAGTATTATTAGAAATTATAGTGTATAATGTGTAAACTATAATTTAAATTAATCGAAAACAATTTGTTGCAAATTAAATAATTTTCTATTTATCTCCGTAATGGATGGGTGTTCATAAATAATTTAGATATGTAGGTAAGTAGGTACTTGGGCGTTTTTCAAAAAAGTTGACCGTTACGGAACCGGAATATTACTTTTCTTCAAATAAATGCTATACAAAAACGTTACTCACCTGAACGTTACGAAAGTATATTTTATGACTTCACATCACAATATTTTATATAAATACACTAAAACTTATGATTCTAATAAACTTCAGTTATTTTTAGATACTTGGTGCAAAACTTTAAACAACTTTCATGTGAAAACAATAATATGTATCTTTAAAAATCAATGTACTAATCGGAACATGTTTTTGACGACACACTGCTCTGAACTGTAAGTAACGGTAAATAACCAATCCTAAAAGCCGGAAAAAGAAACAGATAATAGATGCTAAACCGCCCAAAAATGGTTGCCACAGAAAAAAATATCTGAATACTTGGTATTATTTTAAAGTCGACAAAATCGTCGTTACTAACTGTGAATTCCGGTATCATCAAATTTCCAGGACAAAATAAAATTTGATTTATTTACTGATTTTGATATGACAACCAATTAAAAGACATTAAAAAACGTAATTTCATATTGTTTTACCACAAATCAAGTGATTTTAGTGTGAATATGATGAGAATATTTGGGGATTATAACACTTCAAAGTTGGAAGGTATGCATGGGACATCGCGAAATTGGAGTACATGTAGTTACATTTTTATTTTTATTTTTTATTAGGATTTTATTTTAATTATTTTTTCTATTTTAATTTAATTGTGTTTAAATTTGCTATCGATTGCCATTTTAAACACGATGTTTACACTAATAATTATTAAATAGGAGAATTTATAAGTCAGTGGACATTGTGTTTTGGCAATGGTCAAAAGATTTGAAAAATGCCCACTTACTAAATTTAAAAAAGATGGGCGCAGAAATACGGAAAAAAACTTATTGCATCAAAAATAATAGGTACAATTACCTACAATATGCTTTTCCAAAATTAAAATGTCTGTGTATCAGAATCCATCCAGTAACATACAAAGCGACAGACATTCAATAATATCTATGTAAGTATAATAAATTTATTAGTCGATAATCTATAAAAATATAAGTTTTTAGTAAAAATTTCATTTTCATGACAAGCTTTTTTGCTGACTGTACTTACATATTGTATTGTCATCCAAACCAAACTTGTATATAAAATTTCAGCTACATCGGACACTGGAAAGTGGGTCTAATTAAGCTTGCAAGATTTGTCCCCCACTAACAAACTAACTAACTAACATGGCAAGTTAATAAAAAGCTTGTAAAAAATTAATGTTGCCAAGTGCAAAACTCAAGAACGGCTGGACCAATTCGGCACGGATGGTTTTTATGGAGAATAAACATAAGAAGTGCGTGGAAATAGTAAAAACCACAGTTTTCTTTTTCCATACACACCAGCCTTTGTTATTGTTGATCGAAGACACCAGCTATCAAATATTTTACGTAAATCGTATCCGTCTCTTTCAAATCAAAACGGAACAACGGATCGACGTGATTTTTGGTACCTATAGGGATAGTTTGGGAGCTGGAGAGTGACAAGTTACTTTTCACCCCGGAAAAGTATTAGGTTCCCGCGGGATAACGTCGTGTAGTCCACGCGGGCAAAGCCGCAGGCGGAAGGCTAGTATAATATAATATTAGTCCCTGCCTATAGCTAGATTGTAATAAGTCTCAAAACTCTGAAATAAAACCCTTTATATTTTATTCTCTACCACACAAGCTTCTGTTATTTCAAAGTCATTATTCAAATACGTTTAATAAATGATTCTTTTACCATAAGACGCGATTCCCAGAAGAAAACCATAGACCATCGAAGGTGTGCCCACACCATCACTCACTGCTTTTCACTTATAATGATGTTAAAAATGTTATATAACAGCCGTTCTTGTCCACCCATTGTACTGTTCAATAATAAAAAGAGAAAAAAAATACGAGTCGCATCTTAAAAAATGACTCTCAATTTATATGAGGTATAAAAAAGTTTTATTTTCCCATGACACCCGCTTGGGCGTTCTGTGTCCGCAGCGTGCGCCATCCTTCTTCGATATTTCTTTGTCGTTTTTTATTTAAATGGCTTTGACATTTGGAAGTCGGGTCACTTATTAAATTAGTCTTTGTATTTAAATGAGCGATTAATTATGTTGTGTGTGGAACGGCTTCTGGCTTTCGGTTGGTCGCCTTTGAATAGGTACTGTAAGTCTGAATCTAGATTAACCTTTGCTTATATGTATTGTACAATACTTATCTAAGTAGTATCTTTATCCTATCCGAAGAATGTAAGCGGATGTAAGGCGGATATATCTAGCTTAAGTTTTTCATTGTGATTTATAAAAATGCATTCGGTGTCAAGTCTAAATAAGAGACGATCATATTTTTATTTGTATCAGTATTCATTTTATTTTAACAATATCTTCGATAGGTTAAAATATTACAAACAAAACTAGCGAATGTATGTATTTACCAGTTAGTATTTCATATGGTGAACGCACAGTTATCCGAGCCTTAGTGCCTTCTGTTAGCACAAGAATATGTCACTTCCGGATACCAGCAATTTAAGTATGTTGTTAGGCATCATCATCTGTCTACAAAAGTTTGTTTGTTTTTGTAGTTGACAATCATAGACGACTATGTCAACGCAATAAGCTGTATTTTCGGCAAATATTATCTGTTTTTGATCATTTAAAGTTTTTTAAATAGGTGATTAATTTAGTATTCCCTTGGTAATACTTTGTTATAACGTTCTTTGTGTAGTTTTATGTTAAAAAAGAAAATTAAAAGAAAAAAGTCATGATATTATTTTAAAGTTTTATTTTTTAATCACGTTGTTTATTTTTTTACGTTAATATATTTATAAAATTAAAGGCTGTCTAATTTTCTTTCATTTGATACCCCACACGTATATGTCAACTGTATTTTTTCAAAAGTTAGATGCAGTTTTTCTTGACGCGAATGTTGCCATTTTGTTTTTGCTTTTACAGGAGATCCAGGTGCTAAAAAGTTTGTCTCCCAGCACTTTTTTAGATAGATGATGATGTCTAATAACATACAAAAATTATTGGTGCTGGTATCCGAAAGTGAAAGATTGTAGTGTTTTTATGTGCTAACAGGCGAGGCACTACAACGGGTCGAACTAAACGAAACGAATCCTATTATAAATGTGAAAGTATAGATGTTTGGATGTTAGTTACTCAATCACTCCAAAACGGCAGAACGGATATAGCTGAAATTTGGGACACACATACTTTGTAGCCTGTAGAGTGATATAGGCTACTTTTTATCCCGGAAAAATATCACATTCCCGCGGGATAACGTCGTGTAGTCCACTCGTGCAAAGCCGCGGGCGGAAAGCTAGTTTTAGAAAAAAAACACATGAAATTCTTTGAAACGTCGCTCACCGTCAGAGTCGAATCGTCCGAATCTTCGACGCGGTTTTCATACAGAACTCAAAAATTTGCGCATTCGCCGCGGACTAGTGTGCGTTCACCTTTAATTTATTAACAACTTCTTGGAAAAATATGTAAGCATTAACAAATATTATCTTCTACTACATATCATTATCAAATAATCGAAGCCTCTTTATAAAATGTCATATTTGCAATAAACATTTAAGATGTGCAATAAAGTAAGTGTAGAAATGGAAAAAGGAATGGCGTCGAAAAGATCTAGTTATCGATCAACGCAGGATGTCATAAACAAAGTCGAAGATCAACTGATCAACGAATTGATCGTTTGTAAATTGTGAAGAAAACTATACAGAGATACTTACTCATTGACTGTAATGCAAAACCAATGTTTATTAAATTACTTTTAGTTAAAAGAGAAGATTTTGTTTCTTATCAGCAAACTAATCATACTCAACATAGAGGTCAATTTAATAAATTCCTTGTTAAGTACCTACTTACAAACAGGCTAGCTCAAAGTCAAAGCTACCAGAAAAAATAACGAAGATCTAAAAATATTCCACTGTCTATTTAGTACCTCAAAGTAACTGAATATTAACGAATATTATTACGAAAACTTCTTTAAACAATTCCACGTCTAAAACAATAAAAAATAAATGACGTTACCAAAACTAAATACAAATAGGTACGTTTGTTAACCAAGCGTAACAAGTGACACTGAAAAATATTTTCCCAGATAAACCAGTATCAAACAATCGACTACTATTACAACATTGCCGCTAAAGCCTACCGTACACCACACATATCGGTTTCTTCCGATCTGTCACAAAAACAATCGAGACGCGACATCTTTAACCCGTTCAGTATTCGATTCCCAAACTTCTTGGTACCGGGGCCTAAATGATGTTGGACATTAATCCTAATGTACCGTCTAGTGGCTAAACGTTCAATCTGAAAGTAAATATTTCAATGCGTATAATAAAACTATGGGTTAAAAAAGCGGAGAGCAGTGCTCGTAAGGCATTCGTCGGCTATGACTTCTGGGAAGATATGCAGGCCACTGTCATATCACGAGGCTTAGGGAGGACCGTGGTATGCGAGGAATCTTTTATCGATGTTTTTCTTTAGTTTGCATGTCGATTATTCTTTTGACAATGTTTATATCGGTGAGCCTAAAACTGTATGGACTTTGTTGTTAATGATAAAGATGAAATGATTGTTAAAGAAATGGTAACAGCTATTAGACACTTGACCTCAGCCTTTTATTTATCATACTCGCCATCAAAATCTGTTAAAAATGAGGAATAACCAAATAAACAGGAATTTTAATTAATTCTTAAAAATTCCTTTGTTTTCATTGAAAAGACATATATTATATTTTGTTTATTACTAAACACAATAACTCACACATAAATACAATAACACAATACTAATTATAATGTGTCATTGTATTTGTGTTTGTGTCAGCGTCCTAAAAAACTAGTTTTCATAGAAAAGACATCAACGAAATCAGAATAACTATTTAGTTAAAAAAACGTTTTTGAAAAAAAATGTAACCGCCTTCAAAACTGATCTTCAAACAAAAATTAACAAACACTAAAAAACGAAAAAAATAATTAGATTTTTTAATTTAAAGGACGATGATACGTGACTTTTTCTTATTTATCTTGGTACTTACTGAACTGTTTGAAGTCGGTGCCGTCTTATACGTATTGAGGTAATTACGTCCTACACCACACGCTTGGGACCGGGTTTTTTTTATGTTAGTTATTTCACTCAGTATATTTCGTTCTTATTCTTTTTGGCTTGGCACCGACTTCAAACAGTTCAGTAAGTACCAAGATAAATAAGAAAAAGTCACGTATCATCGTCCTTTAAATTAAAAAATCTAATTATTTTTTTCGTTTTTTAGCGTTTGTTAATTTTTGTTTGAAGATCAGTTTTGAAGGCGGTTACATTTTTTTTCAAAAACGTTTTATTTATCGATTTTTAGTGAAGTAGCTTAAGAAACTACATGGTGATTATGATAAATTGTTGTTACGGAATTCAGCTTTCCATCTTTAGCTACTTAGATAACTTGAAGGAATACAACTGAAGGTCCATTCGTGCATATGGTATTTATAAAACATCATAATATAACTCCTAACTATTGAGGAGTTTCACCTCTCATCAGCAGCTCACCCTAATAACCTAAAAGAATATAACTATTGGCCCATACGTACGATTAATACTTAAAGAAATATTCTCCAGCTCCTAACCGTTAAGGAGTTGTTGCTTCCATCACCAGCTCATCACTATAAGATGATGACTACCAGATGCAAATACTTGACTAACTTCAAAAATAAATGGAATGCATAAGGCTTGCCTATATTTGAGAATTTCTCTTAATTCTCCTGGGATTTGATCCCCTGGTCCTGACTTGGTGAAAGTAAGATCAGGTCAGAAGTACCAACTTTCGAAAAAAAAATATTTTGAAAATGATCCCCAATTTGATGAAAGTATGAAATCGTCCATATACCCAAATAAAGTCTGAATACACATTATTCAGGATAACTCCTGAACTTCTTGCCAGTTCTTGATAAAATTTGAATGGGACCACACGAGAAGCGTCACCTTTTAAATAAAAAAAGAATTATCCAAATCGGTTCATTAAATAAAAAGTTCTGAGGTAACACACATAAAAAATAAAAAATAAAATAAAAATAAAAAATATACAGTCGAATTGATAACCTCCTCCTTTTTTTGAAGTCGGTTAAAAAGGTTTAACACTAAAATAAAAAATGAAGTATTTAGAAAAAATCGACCCGTCTCACAACCAGCTCCGATAGGACGGATTGGTGAATTGATTGTGAGATTTTTATCTAAGTACTTTATTATCAATTTTTCAATAAAAAAAATTGCATTGTCATTGCAAAAAAGTAAAAATTTAAATAAAAGGTTTAACACAATATAATTAAGATAATCATTGAGTGTTATTGATCGATACCATAATATCAAGTCGCGTCACTATCGGAACAGGCGCAGGCGCACGACAGATGATCAGTCATGCGCCTGATGTTGCGATAAGCGCGCAGTAGCCGCTCATTAATCTACCCACTCCCCACTGCCCCCTGTCCCCACTAACCCACCACTATCCACCAATTAAACGGGCACAACCACAGTTTCTAAGAAACCCAAAAAACCACTGATATCTCGATACGAGATAGTGTAACATGGTAGCGTATCAGTATCTGTTTACTTATCGATGATGTAGATTAAAGTATCCATAATAAAGTTTGGCATTTACAAATTGAATGCGGCTCTGATATTTTGATATATTAACGTTCGCAAAAGCAGATAGATAAATCACTGACTTTTTTTTGTCAAGAAATTGCCAAACCAGTTTCTGCTGTAGACTCGGTATTTTATTAACCAACTATTGTAAGTGAAATAAGTTTAAAGATAAAACATTTTGTCAGTGCCTGTGCGCATGCCCGTAGTAGTAGTAAGAATGCAATGGGCATTCCTAAACACTTTCGGAAATATTATACTCGTAAAACAGATCTTTTACCAGCATCCGTTTTTATTGCTATTAGAAAAATTACATAAAGTAAGGGTATTTACCTAATCTGGGACCGTACTCTGAAACGCTAATCCGAAACTTCGGTTAGCCCCGCCCCTTTCACTCGATTATGTGCCGAGTAGAGAGTGAGTGGGACGGGTATACCGAAGTTTCGGGTTTTGCGTTTCAGAGTAGGCCCACTGGATTTTCAGACCTTTTCTTGTTTTATTTTTTATGTTTTAGTAAACAATAATTATAAATTTTGCTCATAATATTATGTTGAAAAAAATGAAGAAAAAATCTTGAAAAAATGCAACTTTTAACGAATTGGGGAAAATTAGCTACGTTAAGGTTAGTAGTAAAGTTAGGTTTAATTAGCAAAAACGCAATAGTAAGGTTGTTTTTAACCGACTTCAAAAAAAGGAGGAGGTTATCAATTCGAATGTATATTTTTATTTTTTTATTTTTTATGTGTGTTACCTCAGAACTTTTTAGTTAATGAACCGATTTGAATAATTATTTTTTTATTTAAAAGGTGACACTTCTCGTGTGGTCCCATTCAAATTTTATCAAGAACTGGCAAGAAGTTCAGGAGTTATCCTGAATAATGTGTATTTAGACTTCATTTGGGTATATGGACGATTTCATAGTTTCATCAAATTGGGGATCATTTTCAAAATTTTTTTTTTTCGAAAGTTGGTACTTCAGACCTGATCACTTTCACCAAGTCAGGACCAGGGGACCAAATCCCAGGAAAATTGAGAGAAATTCTCAAATATAGGCAAGCCTTATGCGTTCCATTTATTTTTGAAGTTAGTCAAGTATTTCCATCTGGTAGTCATCATCTCATAGTGATGAGCTGGTGATGGAAGCTACAACTCCTTAACGGTTAGGAGCTGGAGATTATTTCTTTAAGTATTAATCGTACGTATGGGCCAATAGTTATATTTTTTCAGGTTATTAGGGTGAGCTGCTGATGAGAGGTGAAACTCCTCAACAGTTAGGAGTTATATTATGATGTTTTATAAATACCATAAGTATACAAGAATGGACCTTCAGTTGTATTCCTTCAAGTTATCTAAGTAGCTAAAGATGGAAAGCTGAATTCCGTAACGGATAGGATATTTACAACATTTTATCATAATCACCATGTAGTTTCTTAAGCTACTTCACTGAAAATCGAAAAATAAAACGTTTTTGAAAAAAAAATGTAACCGCCTTCAAAACCGATCTTCAAACAAAAATTAACAAACACTAAAAAACGAAAAAAAATAATAAGATTTGTTAATTCAAGGGACGATGATACGTAACTTTTTCTAATTTATCTTGGTACTTACTGAACTGTTTGAAGTCGGTGCCAAGCCAAAAAGAATAAGAACAAAATATACTGAGTGAAATAACTAACATATTAAAAAAAACCCGGTCCCAAGCGTGAGGTGTAGGACGTAATTACCTCAATACGTATAAGACGGCACCGACTTCAAACAGTTCAGTAAGTACCAAGATAAATTAGAAAAAGTCACGTATCATCGTCCTTTGAATTAACAAATCTTATTATTTTTTTCGTTTTTTAGTGTTTGTTAATTTTTGTTTGAAGATCGGTTTTGAAGGCGGTTACATTTTTTTTTCAAAAACGTTTTTTTAAGTTTATTCTAAAAATAATAAAAAAAACTGTATTTCTACAATTCACATGAATCACACAAGGACAGCAATTAGGCATGGTTAAAATCAGTTCATCCAAATTAATTTGAGGAATAGCGCCCACGTTATTTCTAGTCAAAAAGTTGTTGTGGGGTGTGCACGGCATCCATACTCGGCAGAGCTCTTTTTTGGAGCATGTCCCATGCATGCTCAATTGGGTAGAGGTCTGGTGATTGTGCAGGCCATGGCAGGACGTTGATATGAGAATCGGCAAGAGAGCGTGTTACGACTCTAGCCGTGTGTGGGCGTGCATTGTCATGCATTAGTCTAAACGAATTACCCAATCGGCCTCGCAAGGGGATGATCACGTTTGAAACAATCCTCTCCGCGTAGATTTGAGCATTGAGGTTGCCCCTGATCCAAATGAGATCGGTTCTTCCACCGATCCAAATTAGGAATAGTCAGATGTTTTAACACTAAGGCGCACGCGCCCCCTATAGTTGGATTGGAAGAGAACTTGCGCGGGCTACATATGTAGCCCTTTTCCATGCCATGTAACAGGCGAACGCAATGACTTAGAATAAATAAAAGGACTTAAATCAAATATTTAGCTTTTACTTTCACTATTACAACAGAATGTACAACAAAAATCTTCCTTCTTAAAAAAAAACAAAAAATTATAAACTTCTTAAAAGTTCAGTGCATTTCTAAAAGTCTGAAATCACAATATTTGGAACTGTTTTTATTTATTATTTGTAAAATTGAGGGTTGAAACGAACATTTATCATTGTTACATTCGGCAATCAGCACAGATTATCGAATGGTGGTATTATATATACATTTATTTTGGGCTACATACGTAGCCCCGTCACTTTGAGGTACAGCTGTGCAGGAGATCTATCACTCGAAGCTTACACAAACGGGCGCGTGTTTCCGTCCACTTGGACAAAAAATACAAATGAAATTATTATGGTGGGTGACATATGTAGCCCACGCGTGTGTTCTAGTATTAAGTGCTCCTAGACTTTTTGTTCAGAAATGACATTACCTAATATGAAAACATTTCGTACCATTGGAATCGCATGTTTGTGAACAAACGTTTGTAAACATTTTTAATAACAGTAATAGGACCACTATCAGTGAAAACTAAATTAACGTAGCAGGAATATTGAGCAATCAATCAATCTATATTATCAATCAAAATCCTTTATTTGTAAAACATGGGTTCATCATTTAGGTCTTTTAAGATAAATTGAGCGCCATATTTGCAAAAACTTGTCTTAATTTAATTACAGTGGCTCCCACCGATGCTCAAGTGGTTAAAAATTAAATCTTATGCTGTTTCAGAAGAAAAGTTGCTACTTATTGCTATAATAGAGATGATGATTCTCTGCAGGTAGGCCTATTACGGGATCGACTGAAGTACTGGTGAAGATCATGAGAAACTGGATGAAAAAGTTGGATGCTGACAGCATAGGAACAGTGACAACAACCGTCACGGAGATCCTAGCGATGTGTTTACCTTGTAGCTCGCTACTACAGGTGATCTGTGGTCTACCTACGTTAGTCACTTTCGTGGTCTCCAAAGTTTTCAAGGTTCGGTTATCTCTGAGGTCCCAGGTTCACTTCCCGTTCGAGTACATGTAGGAAACTTACTATTTTGTGCCTTATCGTGTCTGGGTGTATGTTGTTATAGTTACCCGTCGGATAAATCACCAACCCAGGAATCAGCATTCAGCAGCATCACCAGGTTCCACCGGAAACGTTACCCAACCTGGAATAAGGCAACGACAGTCAAAGTATTTAACCACTGGACAACAAGTAGGTAGTTCTGTTTACGACTTAATAATGTGTTTAACAAAATCCTGTTTCACCAGCCATTGGCTTTCATAGCTAATAGCCATTTAATTTTATGATTATTCATATTGGATCCTTACTATTAATTAATTACATCTAACTTACATAATTCCGTGGAATCAGTAGTCGTAAAACCTTTGCGTAGGGCTGTTTCTTACCAGCTATTTGAATTTATTTCTAAATTAAATGTTTCATAGACTTTACAAAATTTGTTCCACATATTTTGTCCGGTCTTTTTTTCAAATAATACAGCTTCATTACGAGTACAGTGCATGCTATCTTAATATCATAACATGTACCTATGTAACATGCCTTGTTTTATAAGAATGACAAAAGTAAACGACATTTACGAAAGACGAATTTTATTACATGTGACGATACAAAATGTCGATTTCATCATCCCTGTGACATATTATGCCTCCCCCCTATAATGGGGTTTTATGATGCGAGTGTAAATGCTTGGAAACGAGTTGGCCGCCACAGTAGCCAGGATTACAAAACACATTGCTGCCTGCCCATAGAAATTGCTATAAGAAGAAGCAGTAACTGTAGCTTCTTATAGCAATGTTCCTTTCGTCAGTTCAAACCCCCGGGATATTGGGGTAGTTCTACGCGAGATGTAACTACAAAAAGAGTTGTAACAGAAAAAGTGTCACCCCTAGATTTAGGGTTGAATTCGGCAACGACCGCCCGTGGGGCCTATACCCACACCGATTGTTGCCGATCGTTGCCGACCGTTGCCGAGCTTTGCCGACCGTTGCCGAGCTTTGCCGACCACCACCGACAACTGCCGAATGGCATCCATTAACGGAACGTTCAGTTTTATGGCGGTTTTAAGCCGAATGCTCGTAAAACCCGCACTTGATTGATAAGTGCCTCCAGAATCGCAACGAGCGAATGGAGGATACATATTTGATTCATGGAAAGATGATACTGTAACCAGGCTTTCTGTTTCCAGTAGGATAAAATAAAAAATGATTAATTATATTTTATATTATATAAACTGGACACCATCACATACATTGTTCTAATACCAAGGTATAGTAGCTTAAGCACTAGTATTATGGATATTGGAAACAACGACGGGTATTACCACATACCTACACCCAGACCCGAGGAAATATTGAAAAGTTTGTTTTCAACATTTACCCGACCGGGGATCGAACCCGGGATCTCTAAAGATAGCGGCACCTTCAAACCGGTGCGTGAACCACTCGGCCACGGAGGTCGTCTAATAATTCTTAAGAAGCCGTCATGATTGCAAATTTTGTATCTATTTTCTCTATCTATTCGTTGATAAAGATAGTGACATAAATTCAACAATTCTCACAATTACTATCCTACAACTTAATTAGTTAATTACGGTTCTATCCTCGGCGGTCCTAAAGGCTTTTGGTATTGGTAGGCCGGTGAGAGTTTTGACTTGGTCTGACCAGCGCGCAACGGGTATGAGAGCGACCTTTGGGTCTTTTTAAGTCAACCTAACCTGACCTGACCTGAGTTTTTCTAGACGACCCCCCTCCACAGTCGGTGTGCTTAAAACTGACGGCGGAGAGCAAGTAGTGAGGGGTTTAGTCTGTAGTGGTGCCTACTCTCGACCACCCCATCTGGTCAGCCCACCGTGAGCGGATATCCATATGGGGAGATTGAGAGGAGGCTCTCTCTTCCTGTCCGGCCTCCTGTCGAGCTTTCGAGCTCGTCAGGGGTCGGGGCAGGGGTTAGAACCACCCAGCCCTGACGCGAAGCCTAGGAGGCTTGGCGGGAGGGCTGGGCGCGGCGAGAGACAGGCCTATGTCTGACTGAGTCCAACATGCCGTTTGCGGTATACGAAAATACTGTATTTGACCTCACTATAAACAAAAAAAGGCTATCTTGATCTACTTGAGTATCCGCTAGAAGCAAATAGTGTTGTGGTTATTCCGAGTTCCTCGAGTATGGGAACATTGGTTCGGCGTGCAGTCCATAGAATTTGCAGCATACGCCTCCAACACCACATATCAAAAGCGTGACTTTCTCACTCGTCACTATGAGTAAATTTTATATATTAAGTCTACTACTACTAAGTATCTAAGTAATCACTTAGATATCATAAAAATAGTCAGTGAATAAATTAAACCGATGGAGTGACGTGAATTTGGTTTTATGCGTTTTTAAGATCAATGCTTATATTACCTACTTATATTTTATGTAACTCAGCTCTCACTGAAATTATATAAATGTATCTAGTAAAATCCAAAATGATCCTTGGGGGAGGCCTATGCCCAGCAGTGGGCGTCGTTCGGCTGATGATGATGATCTAGTAAAATAAACCATTGCTTCCAGTTGACTTGTTCTGTTAACTCATTTTTATACTTTTGGCCAAAGTAGATAATAAAGCCACAGTTCAACTACATAGCACAAAGTAACTACGCGGGCGGGCGGTCGCCCTAGCAGAGAGTCCGCTTAGAACAAAGTGCCATTTTCGTCACGCACACATAGACGTCACATATACAGGCAAAATGGGACAGTTTGGGACAGTACTCAGTCGCGACTATCGCAAAGAGGTCAGTGATCGCAAGTTCCAAAGAGCATTTAATTGATCACTTCACGTCCGCGCCGCTACGTGTCACTGTGACACTTATATACCAATTTTACTATTAATTAACAAAAATTAATAACCAATATTATTACAGTTGCAGTGTATTTGGTTGTCTAAATACGACTAAAAACTGTGCATACACGTTCTTTAAATTTCCAAACGATATTGAAAGGTAAGTTATGTCAAACTGTTTTCTCTTGTTGGTAGGTGAGTATACCTAGGTACTTTTGGGACTAGCCGCTTTGATAACGACGATGAACCATACACATTCATCTTATAGTTAGCTGGTTGTGGTAAAACGCCAGTAATTGGGTTCTATGGTCCTTATTTAGATGTTATAGTATTCTCAAAACTTCTTGGCGGTTCAGCGAACACAGCCACAAGTCATGTTGACGAATTTTCAAGTAAAAGTTGTCGTTGCATTTTCTTTTATTTTAGCAGTGTAATGAAATCCTACTTACATTTTAGAGACTTCAGTCATTAAACCCCAAATAACATTTTACTTGCAGTATTTTTTTTCATCTAAGCGCACGGCAGTGTGCCAGCCAAGTTCAGGAAAGGACGCCAATCAATAAATCCCAAATAACATTTCACTTGCAGTAAAGTTTTCTTTATCTAGGCGCACGGCAGTGTGCTTGCCAAGTTTGGGAGAGAACGCCAGTCATTATACTTTCCCCAAATAACATTTTACTTGCAGTAAAGTTTTTTTTGACGCACGGCAGTGTGCCAGCCAAGTTCAGGAGAAAACGAACCACGCACGATTATGCGTATACCTATTTATTTTAACGTCTTAATCGTAGGAGTGCCATAGGCTATTTTCGTTGCAAAACTAACTAGTTCATTTTAAAAATCAAATGCGTTTTTTTCAGACGAACCTTATGGATAAGTTTAATTGATCGAGAAGATGTACGCAACAAATGGTCAACATATCTTCGAGTTTGTGAGGCCCATTTCGAAACCAATTCTATAATCAAGACATCGAACCGAACTGTCCTGAAAAAGGCATTAGTGCCTTTTTCAGGACAGTTCGGTTCCCAAACTTTTGCTACCTGTCAAAAAAAATTTAAATGAAGAATCGCAAGCAACTGTGGAGACTAATGAATCTTGTACACAATATGAAAAAGTTAAATGTGACTCAAATTCACAAATAGCAACTCACGTTTCTGCAAATTCTCCCAGAAAAAGAATGCTGAAAAACGATATTCTTGAGTGCAAGAAAAGACTATGAAGAACTGCTGCGCCAGAAACAAATATGAACCTGTTTACATCTCGATAGCGTAGCTTCTATGACGTTCACAACTATTGTAAAAACCAATCTAAATTGAATAAACAAATTTGACTTTGACTATTAAACTACTTATATTTTTTATTTACCTATATACGATAAAAACACAACATAGGTATTTAAATACACTTTCTTGTTTTCAAAATAGTTACCACTATTGCTTGATACAGTTCTTGCGTTATAAAGGTTTTTAAATTTTTGTAGATGACAAGTTAGAAATTCAACATTTAAGAAAATATTAATTATTTGAAGTTCTTGAACGAAAAAATTTATGGAACTTGTAACCCATTTAGATTTCAACTATTTTTCGCTGAACTTGGCACCTTTTTTACCTTATGTTTTCATCGAACTTACTTAGTGCCTTTTTCACGTTTATGTTTTTAGTGGGATAACTATCACACCATATTTATATCTTGTACATAGAGTACATTATAACATATAGGAATGGAATACATTACAACATAATAGGTACGGTATAGGTACAATAGGATCTTGTCTTCGTCGTGTGTGGCGTCGGGACTTTAAATGGATATTAGATGCTCTGTTTACCATCTAAGCAGCATCTAAGGCATGTAAACTTGTTACGATGTATGTATAAACGAATTTATTTATGTATGATTGTTAACTTTTACTACTTACTCCTTTTTAAATTCAGAATCAATACAGAAGCAACCCTAGTGAGTCAGAAAAGGATAGGTATAGATTTTCAAAAATGGTGGGAGCGGTCCTTCTGTAAACTCTTTATTTTGTGTACATAGTATGTAGTAGGTAGTAGAAGTCCTACTATTATTTTAAATGTGAAAGTTTTGATGTTTGGATGTTTGTTGCTCAGACACGCCAAAACGGCAAAACGGATTTGGCTAAAACTTGGGACACAGATACTTTATTTTATACCCTGGATAGGAACATAGGCTACTTCTTATCCCGGAAATATATCACATTCCCGCGGGATAACGTCGTGTAGTCCACGCGGGCGAAGCCACAGGCGGAAAGCTAGTACATAAATGTAGGTAGACTGTGATAGAGCTTTGTGCTTTCATTCATTGCATGCATTTAGCATGTAGTTCGCGTGTCCGAACCCCGACCAACCGTCAAGGTTAGTCACCCGCCGCTAACTTACAGTCCGCGCGCGTCTGTTGTAGCAGCCGGCAGCAGGACGGCCGTAAAAAATAAAAAAAGCCTCGTTGCGTAATAGGTAATTAATTGCAATGTTGCAAAAAGATTTCGGTTTGGATTTCCCGTCACTAAATTTCGGCTGTGACGTCACAGTAGGTGATAAAAAGTTGGCACGCTTGGTTTCATTTTTCAATACAAATCGTGATACTTGCGTTATCTATGTAAATTTTCATATGTGGTACTATTGATAAAATGTGACCTGAATTTAGTACCTGTAATATAGGTAGGTAATATCTATATATATAAAATTCAAAGTCCTGACTGACTGACTGACTGACTGAGATATCAACGCACAGCCCAAACCGCTGAACCTAGAGACTTCAAATTTTGCACATAGATACGTTATACAGTGTAGGCATCCACTAAGAAAGGATTTTTGGAAATTCTACCCCTAAGGGGGTGAAATAGGGGATGGTTGTTTGTATGAAAGTCCGTCAGTTTTGAAGTTAGGATCTTCAAATTTTGTATTTAGGCTGGTAATTGAAAATTAATATTTACCTGTGTCAGCGTTTTTGACAATTCCGCCCCCGAAGGGGTGAAAAGGGGGATGAAATGTTGTATCTGGAAAGTCCTTCATTTAATTTATTATTTAGGCTAATGGTCGGAAAGTAAAACAAATAAGCAAACACATAAGTATTACGTATTTTTTCGAAAATCAACCCCTTAGAGGTTAAATGGGATAAATAAACCTAAAAATCGATATGGATGTCGTTATTGAGGTTTTATGGGATGACGATTGCAAAAATGGCATTTATTTTGATGTTCAACACTCTGAACATGATTCAACCCCTAAAAGGTTGAAATAGGGGTGGAATTTTGAATGAAAAATCAGGGGTAAAATAGACATTTCAACGTGAAACTTTGTAGGCTTACTTCTTAAAACAAATAGACAACCCACTTCGTAGTTTTCCGAAAATCAAACCCAGGGGGTAAATAGGGTATAGAAACCTAAACCATCTTAAGTACCCTAAAAGTTCTTGGTACCTAACAAGTTCTTGGTACCTAAGCTACTCAGAACTAACTTTTTGATTGTGAAACAGACACTTATTATTTACTAGCTTCCGCCCGCGACTTCGTCCGCGTTGACATTCGAGAAAATACTTAGGGGACCAATTACCAGGATAAAAGTATTCTATGTTTTAATTTCATAAAAATCCTATCAGCCGTTTTTACGTGATTAGGCGGGTCCTTCCTCACCAAGCGAGCAGCCTCGCGCGAGGCAGAACGTTTACCACGTGCGGCGGGCCTCGCACGAGGCTGCTCGCTTGGTCGCTCGAAGTCGCGGGCGGAAGCTAGTGTAGATATATTATCCCACTGATTAACTAAATTCTGGTCACATTATCAATAATGCTTATTCAAGTTTGGGACATTATGGTTTAAGGTTTAACAAGTCGCGGCGAGATCAAAGGAGCTAACAGGTGTAGTGAATTGAATGTGTTTATCCATTAAGCTACTTTAAAATTTGCATACGAACTGACCCACTGGTGAATTCCAACTTATTTTGAACTTGCTTAAGTGTACCCACTCACTTTATACATGCAAATTGAGCATTTATGAATTAAAATAAACATTTTATATTAATTCCTAACTTAGAGATCTAGACTCAAGATCAATAAAAAAAAGCTTTTTTGATGAATTTTGAAAGTGACTTAAAGTTTTCTTTTTAGAATGATATTATATGTACTTTCCAGTTTAATTAAAATAGCCCCTAATTAATAACTAACAATGTAACAATTTTACGCAACGGAAGAGCTTACCAAGCCCAAGATATGTATAAGATAAGGAAGGAGGTAATAATAAGACAAACCTCATGTCACGAAGGTCTGCCCACTTAATTTAGTCAATTTACCGTTTACGTCGTGGTATACCGAGAGATTCTCGGAACTCGTGAATGGCCGTCGTCGTCTCATATCATCCCACTTTCTTCGCCGTATGCGCTGGAGATGCCACAGCGCTGCCCTTGCGCACCTCAATGGTTTCTTGAATGTATGCTAGTTTTAAAATAATGAAGCTAATGTTCTAATGTCAGTTCCGATCAGTCAAATTATCATGGAGATTTTAATTAACAATAATTGATATCGTTAAATTATTCGTATACTTTGATACTTTTATGTACATAGGGCATATAGGTAGGCATTTCACATTCTTGTCAGTTTAAAGTATACCTAGACATGGTATAGACTTTCATTGTTTTTTATCCACAACGGGATAGCGCTTAAGGTCACAGCACATACATCAACTCGGAAAGGGATCGTAAACGTATCAACTCGAGCGGTTCAGTATTCTTTGTATGAAACCCCCTACTGCAAAGAACACTAATCGGATTCGTAACGTAATCGCCTCGCCTCGGGACCAGCTCACGAACCGCTTTGCGGGTCGCTCAACTTGCAATCCCCGCGCTTACCGCTATAGTCGTCCACGCGCTCACGTCTCTCCGTACCCGAGCTTACGGCTCTACGCACAGTGGTCTGAAAATGAAAATGAACATAAATTTTTATTTATTTATGTTTTTTTCACATTTTTGTAATTTTTTTTAATTTTTTTGACTTTTTTTTTAATTTTTAATTAAGTATTATTTTTTATTTTTTTTACTTATCATTTTTTTCTCTCATTCTTTCTTTTTTTTATGGAACCACTGTGCGGCGAGCCGTAAGCGCGGCGTCGCCTAGCCGTAGCCGAGCCGACGTACCGACGCTGATCCGGTTTGGTTACGTGCTTGCGTTAGGTTGACGCCTGGTTGACGGCGAGGCGAAGGCGATACGGTGTCGATCCCTTTCCGAGTTGATGTAATGTGCTGTGTCCTTTAGCCTTCATCGCACCTAAGATGATAAGTGGTGATAAGGCTGAAGGTGGAAGGAAGCGCACTACTCCCGGAATCCTCAATCACTGAGGAACTGGCTATCTTATCTCTAACTGCCGGAACACAATATAATGCTGAAAACATCATTGTTATGGCGTCAAACTTAGATAAGATGGTGGTAGCTAGCCAGGCGGACTAAGAACAAGTCCTACCACCAACCAAACCAAATACAATATGTACCCCCACTGGGAGAACGCGGGACCTCTAGGTCTGGAATCGGTGGTATGAACCAGTAGACCACAGAGGCGGTTAAAATAAAAATAAGGTGATTAAAATAAGGTGTGTATTTGTGTGTATTGGCTGTCTCCTTAGATTATGGTAATGTGTAGGTATAGGTATGAACGTAATTCTCAAAAATAATTATTCTTACCTACATCTTTAATTGAATGGTCGTGGTCTCTTAACAACCCGCTTTCTTCGCCGTATGCGCCCAAGATGCCGCTGCCGCTCTGCGCACCGCAATGATTGGCTTACAAAATGTTTTTATTACTTGCTCGAATTTCTAACACTCATCCAGAATATTAATGGCGTTTTAAAATCTGAGCGTGAGTCATCTCTGACACACAGGTTAAAAGGCGAAGTGATACATTCTGCAGACTATCTTTTTCTTGTTCCATTAGGCAAATTAACATGTCGGATGAATGGGGAATCTTCTTTCGGATGTATGGGTAACAATTTATTTAAGTATATTTAATTTTCGGATGAGTGGGAGATATTAGCTCGGATGAGTGGGGAATAGTTCGGATGAGTTTTGCGGATGAATGGGGAAAGATCCAAAAAAGATTATACACCGGAGAGAAATCCATGGTACCTAAATCCAAAATCTAATACTAAACTTTTCCATAACCTAAGAACAAAAAAATGTACTGTGACTAGCACCAAAAACGCCCCAGTCGCGCCCAGAGTTATCTGACTTGCACTTCATTGCTTCTAAGCAGTTGGTGTTACTGGTCGCCTCATTTATCTTCTTCAATAAGGGTTTAATTTAATATTTTATGCTCTACGTATGTTTTTACTCGCTTTAATTTCTATAGATTATCCAGGTCTATCTTATCTGGGTCCAGAATATTTGAAAAGCCAGTACTCAACGATACTGTTAGAGAGATTGTTCCGTGCTGCTATGTTTTATTCATAAGCTGTCGAGGAGAATGTGGCTAAAACGATTTCTTTGCACACGATTCCATTAGTACATTTTAATAAAAGCTTCGAAGTTACAAATAAATTGGTGTGCTGTTATAGATAACTAGCTTTCCGCCCGTGGCTTCTCCCGTGTGTACTACACGACGTTATCCCGCGGGAATGTGATACTTTTCCGGGATAAAACGTAGCCTATGTGCCTCTCCAGGAACAAAGTATGTGTGTCCCAAATTTTAGCCAAATCCGTTCAGCCGTTTTGGCGTGATTGAGTAACAAACATCCAAATCCAAACACCTAAACATGGACCTCTCAAACATTATACAATTTTTTACAAAAAAAAAATTAAGTAAGTAAGTATAGTTAAGTACTTTTTTAAATTTGAAAAAATTACCTTTAAAGTTCGATAAATCGTTACTAGTATTATAAATGCGAAAAAACTCTGTCTGTCTGTGTGTTACGCAATCACGCCTAAACTACTTAGGTACTGAACCGATTTCAATGAATTTTGGTACAGAAATAGTCTAGAGCCTGAGAAAGGACATAGGGTTCAGGATATCAAAGCAGGTGGCCGTCCTCGGGTAGATCACTTGCAAATATTGCATAAAGCGTACACGAACTTCCATCCACCTGCATTCGTCATCGTTGTCAACAATTAACATAAACATGTTCAAGCTCTGCAACGAGTTTTGACTAAAGATCTGCACATATAGGTAGGTACGCTTACCTACAAGATTCAACTAACACAACATCTCAAGCCAGCAGACCATGCGCAGCACCGAACATTCGTCAATTGGATACTGGAGCAGCCACAAGTCGATGGCGAAACAAAATTTCGAAGACTAGTTATCTCACAGCGAGAAGAAAGTAAACTGGCCAACAAGATCGTATGATCTGACAGCTCTAGACTTCTTTTTTGGGATTTTCTTAAGGGAAACGTGTATGCAAGTAATCAACAGATAATTCCTGAGCTCTATACAGAAATTCGTCGAGTTATTGACGAAATCCAACCACAATTTATGTCAAAATGAAATCTAAAATTTTATAAAAAGGGTGAGCATTTGGCATTTGGCATTTGGAACAGCAATACCAAGGCGTGCATTTGTCGGATGTTGTGTTCCACACTCTACCTACCTCCGTATCCATACCTATTTACAGTTGAAAATAAAATATTACAACTGCAATTTAGGTACATAACTACATGTAATATTTTATTTTATTTAAAAAAATAATAGTACGTTTTTAGGTTTTTAGACACCTTTTAGGTACCTACTTAACATTCATTTTACATACCTACTCTTACGCCGTTCAGAGGTACCTACGTTATCTAGGTACATAACGTAGGTACCTAACTCTGAAGAATAGTTATATTTATATTGGGCTGAACAGATTTGGGCAGCGCAGGACCGATCGTTATGGAGATCCTTGGGGGAGGCTTTACGACTGCTTTTGCTTGCTTTATTTCATAAGCTCAATAGGTTCCTATTAATGAAGAAACTTGAATCGATCAACCATTTTCAAGAAAAACACAGTTCCTTTTGATTGTGAATGGTATGCATGCACCGTATGCACCAATAGGTAGTTACTGATTTGAAGTGCAAAGCGCCTTGCAAGTGTTATGAATAAATACATGTACACTAACAAATAAACAACCAAACCATTCACACGTTACCAATGAATAGGCTAAGCAGAGTCTATCTCCATGTCATTATCCGAAGCTGTGGTTGTGGAGGTTTATTAATATCGTTCTACGGTCAAAAGTTAATCGGCTTTAAGTCGTTCGCATCGCCCACGAAGATCCATCACACTCGTCATTATTCACATACGAATTATGTAATTTCAATAAATGGAGCTTATTGAATAGTGATGAACGTCGGTAGGCCGCCGTAGGACCCCCGTCGTGACCCAACCTACCTCCGACTTAGCATTTTAATACCATCCAACATCCGAAAACAGATCCATCTCTTCTTCAACAAGCAACACAAAATAACGATCAATGAGAAAGAATCAATGGACCACGTACAGAAAAATTGTATTGCAATCAAAATTAACACGTGGTAGACAACTCTCCCAATAAGCACTTAGATCCTCATTGTCTAAAATAAATGTATTTTGTTTGAATAAATCGAGCGAGTGCCAACGGAGGTCGCGATTGGTGTTAATGAATCTTTTCTTAATGAGGTTCTTCTTAAGCTGCTGCGATTTAATGGTATCTCGGTCTTGATTGAAATAAAGTACCTACCTATCTTATACTTACTTATAAGTACAAACATTTGGCATTTGGGTTCAAAACTTGGTCAAGTAGGTATTACAGGGCTGCTTAAAGTTAACCTTGGCATTGGACTCTCCCAAAGCAGAACTACAATGCTGCCACACTAATATGGACCATGTTATATGTCTAAATCACGCCACTAATATATCTAGTCTAAGATAATTTAGATTATGAACATGGCACTAATTTTATCTTTTTTACCAGATAATTACCAATTTCAATAATATAAAATTAAGACATTTATTTTTATGTTGTGACATGATTGGCTACCAATATTTTTCTAAAACTTGTTTTTAATTATAAGTATAAGCTATATTTCCCCGCTAACGGTGTTATATGGACACGGAACAGCGCGCAACGAAAGCAGTAGGTAATTTATCTTACGAGTAAAGAACGAATACAATAATAGAGCGTTAAGCGAGCTCCCCACACGTCCATAATTGATTTATAGGCAAATATTAAATCTGTTCTCACCAGGCCTCTGTGAGTAATGACCGTGCCCAATACTGTTTGAGGTTTTGTTTTTCACCCATTTATCCGTGTAAGCACTCGCGCTGTTTGACTGACAGACTGTTACGTCCACAAAGAATCCAGTCCGCTGGAACACTCAGAACCCAAATGCCAAATAATGGTCAGCTTATATTTAAAAACATTTTTGTCAGCGGGCTCCTTATCAATCACCTGCGTAAGCCCGTTGTAAATGTCAACAAAATGTCCGAGATGAGCAGCATCACACTTATCAAAACAATACAAAACGCAGGATGTTATCGATAATGATCGCGGCCACGACAACCCTCTAACTCCATTTTTTGTTGGTTGACATCGCGCTAATAATACTCATGAGAAAAATGCGCGCTGGACCCCCGTCATCCTCCTTTTGTTTTTAATTTCTACCTCAGTGGCACCGATTTAATTGGGCTCAACTCGAGCGAGCGCACCTTCGTATTTCACCTCGGCTCGCTTCATTTGAATATTTAAAGCATTTCGGGTCTCCGTCGCATTATTTCGTTTATTTACACAATATTTATATATTTATTTCAGAGGCAGCGTCATTTATTTGGTGACGTGACTTACCGATGTCGCGTCCTTCCCAGTATCGACATAGTTAACGCGGTGAATTCTCTCGCGTTCCATTTAAAAGTTTGGAGTTCTCTCTTTGGTTCGTCTTTTTGTCGAGTCGCGTTGTGCCGCGTGTGGCGGGTTCTGCTCTTCGTTGTTTTCTGGCCAGCTCTTATCTTCGACAAGATTGCTCGTTTTTAAATGAAGTTATATCGCCTCGATTGAACACCGAGCCACGGAGGCGAGGCGAATTTTTAATTAGTTTCCGAAGATAGTGAATTTTAAAGGAGGAATGCGGGTGGGAGACGGCGGCGGTGTGCGCGGATTCCTTAATTGAGACGTGGACGGCGTCGCGGCCATCGTGAGGCGATTTGTTAAAGAGCCAGAGATTAATTATGAATTAAAGACCTAAATCGACATCCGTGCAACGGCGCACGCCGACTGTATAAGTCGGTATTCGCTAATGAAGAGAATTAATGGATGCTATTTTTCGTACTGTCATATTGAAAGATCGCGTGATGCAGAAGGTAAATGCACCGTCTCATATCAATGGTTACTTCTAAATATCTTAATGAAAACTTAAAAAAACTTGTAGGTAATCGCTCAAATTTATTGTTGACAAATTAGGTAGGTATACAATATAATAAATTGAGCAATAACTTGTAATTACTCAGAAGGAACTAAAGCCACCACGTTGAAGCCGATGTTATCAGGCTCTCGTTCTATGAACTGGCGACAGACCTTGGCAGCGTCTTCCAGAAGTCGCTCCGGGGTGGTGGGTCCGTGGTTGACCGGGAACACCTTGCGGCCGTCCAGCTCGAGCAAGTATCCGTCCTTGTGAATGAACGTCACAAAGTGGTTGTTCGGCGTTTCATTGGCATTCTCAACCTCAGACGCGGGGTCGTGATGGGCCACATCCTTGTACGCATCTAAAATGGCAGCGGAGTTTTCAAGTAGAGCTCCTTTTGCGGCGGCGTCTAAGCCCTCAGCATCTTTCAAATAGTTCTTCAAGAGCCCGTCGCTTATTTCTATTTTTTCAGCGTTGTTTGCGACGCTGTGTACCAAAGCAATGGTGCCACAGATGTTGCTTAAAACTTGCCTCATATGAAATACGTCTTTGGGAGTTTGGAAACCCTTGGTCTTCAGTTCGTGCTCCTGTTCGCGTCTGTGTTGCTCGTATATGTCAGAAAGCGGGAATAAGAGAACAACAGCCAAGACGGGCCGGGGGACCCAGGCAAGAGCATCACCTTCCAACCCGATGACATCAACCATCCGCCACTTCTCAGATACCCCTAGTTTGGCCAAATATTTGTTCATTACTTCGGGGTTGGACTCCATCGGCAGTGAAACAGCCATTTTCAACGAATTAAACGACTTTATCGCAATAGAACCAACTGGGGGAATCAAGAAACCGACTTGAATGTCAACCACTGTCAATGTCAATGCAGTTTTGTAAACTCTTCTTTTTCTTTTATGAAATCTGCCATGTTGAAAAAGATTTTATTCAAGAGAAACTTCTTAAGTGACCACAAACTATACCGGTAGCAAAGAATATTACCTACTTACCGGTAGTGATTTCATCATTAGCCCAGTCCTTTGAGTATGCCCAGTCCAACTACTACCAACAGTTATAAAGTTGATTCAAAATTAAATACTTAATGAAAAAAGCAAGTTAGCATGTTCGTACCTATTCAAATAACATTTTTGCATCGCTATTTTCCGCGCAAATGTACCTACTTACTCCTTTTCTGCTGCTCATATCCATTAGGTAGGCATTCGTATTTTTTCACTCACCGGTAGTCACTTATCGTATGATTAGGTTACATTGGAAAGCAAGCAGGTGCCTTCATGCTGTAGATAGAGCCAGCACGTTTCATCATAATTGATATATCAATATTTTTTACAATAAATAGGTAAGTACGTGTCTGGTATTAATGTGTAGTATGTGCTGGCGCATGTTCTCCGTCAGTTTTAATAGATCTCTCCTTTGTTAGGAGCATGAGTTATAAGATTACATGGGGTTTAAAGCCACTTGATACGATAGCTTATAAAAATGACGGCATTCAACTATTTTTTTTGTATTGCAGCATTTCTATAAATAAAGTGGATCAGGTAGTGTGACTATTAATTTTATTAGTACAAGCAACTGTTTTACGTGTTTTCCATAAAGTATACCTACTAAGAATAATGGAAGCAATAGTAGCATACGCAAAAAATACTACGCATAAATCATCTTTCTAGTACTTAGGTACGTATTATTAATATACGAACTTGTATCTTGTAGGTATGCCCGTTTGGTTTGGTAGGGAACCATTGTTTGATGATAAGAGCTTGTAAAAAAAACTTTGCATACGATCCAATAACTCACTATTTACAAGATCTAACCGCCTAATTCCTAAACATCTTAGATTCAAGAAAATGCTATGCACCAGCACCATATCAGGTAGTTTTATTTTAATACATTAATGATTTTTTAAGATTCTAAACAAAAAACGTTTCAAAATAAATTCTAATCTTTTTAATAAGTTTGTTTTCACGGTTTTCTGGCCAAGGAAGTAGGTACTAAAAATCAACCATTACAAATGAAATTCCTAAACAATATTACATACAACCTATCTATGTAGGTAGGTATAATAAAATTTATGCATCGCAAATATGCCATGACTGCTTGCATATCACAAGGGTGATGTGGCCAACTGCCGCTCTGTTGCAACACTTTGTGGGTCACAGTCTCGGGCGCAGCGCTATCTCATTAAGGTGTCGAATTTTGTCAAACTCCTCGCCGTCCATTAAGGGCAGCAGTGGGCGGGGCTATTGAAAAGCTATCGGTGCGATGCAAGCGAGATAAGTATCCGGTGATATTTCCTGAGATTTAAAGTCACGAGCAGATTTAAAACAAAACGCAAATATGGAACAGACTGACAGACAAACTGAGTCGCACCATAAGGGTTCCTTTTTACCATTTTGGTAAGGAACATTAAATCCCAGTACCTACCTACTTACAAAAATTTATAGCTCTTGCCAATAAGGCAAGTAGTAAAATATGCACTGGATACCCACTGATTGCACTCATTCCATCAAGAACATTAAATACTTACTTCTGTCCGTTGACATTTTAATTAAATTATAAAGTATTACCACGATAAGAGACTAGACTACATCAGCATGTAATACCTTACAATTTAATCTAGAAATAACGTTCGGATTGATGAGCGCTCGTTAGCCGAATGCTCCCTGCTAAGTAGTTAACCGTGTCGCTGTTAATTTAGTTTCTTGATACATTATGCGAAGGTATAGTTGATCACGCTATACACGATTTATCTGTCATATTTAAGAGCCATCATCACCTATGTAGATTAATAACACCAAGGATGGCGATCTCTTCTTCATGTGGCTAGGTAAATTAAAGCATCTGCGTCTATAAATAGTAAAGTAGGTACAGGTGTGTCAGGGTATATTATATACGTAGAAAGCTGGCTACTTGACGACGGTACGAGTCCGCGCAGGCAGTCTCTATAGTTTGTGTCAAACCAGCGCCGATAAACTGTCTGTGACGTTCGGCAGTTATTGTCGCAGGTGGTCGCTGGTTCGGTACGCCCGTTGATGATATCTAACAGCTCTTATTTCAAGAAGTAAATAGATAGTGTTGCGTATAAGTCAGCGCAGGAATAGAAAATTTAAATATCTTCATCCTCTTAATTATACGCAGAAAATAAAATTCCATGATAGCGAATCCTATGTGCTACAGCCCACAGAATATCAAGGTAAACGAATTGAAACTAAACTAACTGGTACCAATTTTTTTACTAATACAATTGAAGGGACAACATGTAAATGAAATGAAATGAAATGAAATAATTTATTTGCGTATGAACAGGGTACATTGAAGATTTTAGAATATTTGTAGGTTCATCCTATTCAGCTGACAATGGTAGCATGCAAAATTAATTTTTTTATACATGAAATAGAAAAATACCTACATTAATAATTAATTAAAAAAGAGAAAAATACATGAGAACAGAAAAATAGATGTCATTATGAATTAAATATGGAATGTCAATTGGTTTAAATTATGAAAACAAAATACAAATATCAGAATATGTCAACTAAGTAATAATAACTAAATTAAATTTAACTTATGTCAGAGTCACATGAATTACCACAATTGTGCCTAAGAAAGTCTTGCACAGAGTAAAACACATGTGCTATAAGCCATCTATATAGATTGATCTGGAACTTCTTATTATTAAGCATTTTCATTTTCTCTGGTAATTGATTATAAACCAAAAGACACATCCAAAAGCAGTTTCTTTGTATTCGTGTACTCTTAGGAATGATAGCAGACACCAATCTATTTCCATTTCTTGTACTACGTGGAAATATATCTTTTGCCATTTTAAAGACACCATCACCATCAACATGTTAAACTTACGATTTTCCAAATAGCAGCTGGTCATCAATGGCTGATATCTCAGGATCGATCAGGTCTTCGAATCTCATGCGAGCACGCACTAGAGGCGGGGCGTGGCGCTTGTCCGCGCTGACTACCTTCAATTATGGCCTAAGAGCGCTCATTATTTAGAAATTCTCTCGGTAAATACAATAATCGATTCACATGACAACCGCCGCCGACGGCCCGCGAGCGTGCCTTGTAACTTTCGATTTTAATGAGTTTATTGAAACCTTAATATTTGTAACGCTATAGTTCTTCCAATACCTGTCTGGTGCCAATCATGTCAAAATAACGTTGCGTATAAGATTCACTTTTAAGCGGTGGATAATTAAAAGGCGGTCCATTGTTTCTATAGAAGCACTCACGCAAATTATTTTTTCACTTCTCATGCTCGTAAAGTTCGTGTTTATGTTGGGTATAGGCTGCATAAAATCGCTTTTTATGCTCTAGTGCATAAAGTAAAATTTTCGTCTAAGTCTCAGAGTCTAAGACAAAGGTCGTCAGGTAAACAGTCACGCACGCAATTAAACTTCGTTAAATAAACTTGTAATTTCATTTTTTCTTTAATTTCGTACACAATCCATGTTAAATTACTTACGAAATTAATAAAACTAGGCAAAATTAATGAGTTTTGTAAGAAATAAGTATTTCAAGACCATTATGGACTACGATCTATGCCAAAGTCACTGTGCTGCCACTGCTGCGTATAAAAAAAAAGAAAGTCTTCCCGCCAATATGGCGGTCTTTATTTTTTATTTTTTGCAATATTGTTATTTGTTTTCCTCACACTCGAAGTGAAAAGCAGAGTGTATAACTCGTAGATAAAACCCAATTTCCCTCGAATTGACTATCCACCGATATATACGTCTCGGGTAAAATGGTGCGTTTTATGCACTTGTTGTACTTACAATCTACTTTTGCATTCAATATTGTTACTCAAGCGTTTAATCTTGCTCCGTAGAGGAATAAATCAGGTAAAGATAATATTTCTACACAAACGAAACAGATAAACATTTCTTTAATATAAAAGACATCAACGAGTTTCTATTAACGACTTATTAAAATTTCTTTATAACTGAAATTATAGACATCAATTATGTAAAAAATATCGCGGTTAATTTCATATTAACGACAAAAGGTGAATTGCAAGAAATAAAACGTGAAATTATTAGTCCATCTAGTAATTTATTCCGCTCACATACATAAATTTGATAGGACATGACTACATCCTCAATTATATCCACTACGATTTTGTACTGAACAATTCATTTGGCGACATATAACATTCGAATCAGACATTACTAAAAAAATATAGCCGAAATTGAGCTTTAGAATAAAAGACGATACAATTCGAAATACGTTGAGTAGATACTATTCATTAATAAGTCAATAAATTTTTGGTACAATAAAAATCCATCAATCACAATGGTTTGAAAGAGGACTTGATGTTTATATCACAAAAATATACATTAGCTGATATACTTAATCAATTATTTATAAATTCACAAATTTTATTACAATAAATATTCTAGATTCATTGTACTCACTGACCAAGGATCTTTGCCCCAACCTCGTCAAATCTCTCAAAACATGATGAATGAGGGACACACAAAATTAAATATTTTTAAATACTTTGAAATGTTTTACTTACGCTAATGAGAGATATAACACCGAATGATAGTGTATTACTAACCCACCATCTATTCCTTTAAATGTTCTTATATTATTATAATCATAATTTCATGCATCACTATGACATCTAGTCAAATCCGTACTTAAATTAGGTTACGTTATGTACTTGTTATATGGCCAGACATATCGCTTTACATTTATTAATATACACTTTTATTATTTACTACAGTCGAACAAATTGAATCGTGACTCACCATTATGTAATTTTCCAACAGATAAGTAGGTATTAAAATTCAATAAAAAAACTTATTCAAACTTATTGACACTGACACTGACTTTTAAGGTTTTGACGCTTTTGAAAAAAATAATAGCAAAGTGGGTCACGATTCAATTGGTTCCACTGTACTTACTAATCGTATTCAATCAATTAGTTTTTACTTGGTTTTACACGAATGTAAAAAGCTGGTATCGGTTTTATAAAAGTCGATATTCATTTAAATAACTTCTAAGCTACAATATATGCAATAACGCAGATTACTTACTAATAAAAAGAAGACTATTAAAGGGAGACGATTAAGTCAAACTTGGTATACAAGAGTAAACATTGAGAAATACTTGAACTATTGTTCGTTGGTACAGTGATCAGAAAACCTTAACATTACAATAATGTATATCAAAAGAATCTACTGTATAGTTTGAAAATATCACTTGGTTATTGGTAAGACTTGTTAGAAAGCCACTGATATTGGGACGCGAATAAGCAATATTTTTTTACTAATTTATAAACCAATAAAGCTTAAAAGGGGTTTTATATTATTTTTTATGCATTTACAATGCAATTTTGTAAGTATAGGAAAATGTGATAGTAAAAAGCCACGAGCCCTATAAGTAGCTTTCAGGCGGGATTCGAACCCGCGCCTCCGGGAATCCGGCCCGATGCTCTGACCAACTAAGCCACCGAAAGGCCTACACGACTCGTCGAATTTTGCTATCACTTGTTACGCTGTAGGCCAGCGCTGCTTCATCAATGTGAGGAAACCCTCGCATCCGAAAGAGGGGGGGTTAAAAGGGGTGTTTGTTGGACAAATACGCTATCACTTATTTATGAAATTTTATGTTTTTTTTAATCAAGAATGGATTAAGACAAACCAGGATAACTAATTTCCTTTAAAAAATAAGGAATCCAATTTTGTAATTTGTTATTATGCATACCTACATCGGTTGGTCAAATAGTTAATTAAACCGGCGAATGTTATAAAAGGCGTGATTGTGTATACAAACCTTATGTTAGTAGTTATTGAAATAGGACCTGTACATTATTGCTTTTCACGTCCAATACAATAACAATAATTACTTATTCTAAATAAACATAATTTATTTTTGTGTTTTAGCGAAAAATGTTTTTTAATCAATGTATACTTACTTATGTTTCGTGATTATCATAAATATAAATAAAATGACACAAATGAGATTACCACAGATGAAAAATTACACAATAAACTTAAATAATGTAATACACTTCTTTGATACCAATTTAAAAACTCCATATAATATATAACTTACTATAAAATTGCACCATTATTGTGAACTATATATTATTGTGAATTATATTGAGAAAAAATTTCATATGCATAAATCAGTTATTAATAATTAGAATCAATAATATCATAATTGAATGATAATAGTTAATTATTTAACAGTGCATTGTAATATAAATCACTTTACACAACTTAGACCCCTTTACACTTACATTTTTTCAGCGTAGGCGTTCGATGAACGTATGCGCAGCGCATACACCACGACAACGCGATGCAGCACACATCGGGCGTTTGTGCACTACACAGAATTTTACCGATCCGGAAAAAAACGGACGCTTGTATTTTAATAATTTAATCATTTATAATAGTAAGAATTTATTTATTTCGTGTAGTTTCAATGTTTCGAACCCTAAACTACACGAAATAAATAAATTCTATTATTTATAATAACTAATTATTAAAATACAAGCATCCGTTTTTTTCCGGATCGGTAAAATTCAGTGTAGTGCACAAACGCCCATCGCCTTGTTGCGGCGTTTCCTTTGCTTGCAGTAACGCTGCGCTAACACGGGGCGCGGCACAGACGTCACGTCACACAATTTTATGTAATTTTCAGGGCGCACAAACGCGGCGCACGCGCTGGAAATACGTTCATCAAACGCCTACACTGGATCAAAGCCTACACTGGACAAACGCCAGTGTGAAGAGGCTCTTTTACTTAGAGCAACGAAAATATTACTAAAACAGTTCGTTACAAAAGATTGCATTACACTTCTATCAATTAATCTTCAATTCCATTAATAAGAAAAAAGTAAAATAAATGGGTATTATGACACAACTAAACGACCGTTCAGACACAAGATTAATTACATGTGAATATACTTTAATTTTTAGTTCCCAATTGAGTTGGCCAATACGTGACGTCACACCTTCATAGTGCCATACAAAATATTTAAAGGGCCAATAATACGAATGGTTATTATGATTGTGTCTTTTAATTTTGCCCACGATATTGTATTTCGTTTGATATGCACCAGTTGAACGCATTTTATTACAGTTTTTTCTCACCTGTTTCATGAATTTAGCACTTCAAAAGTATTGTGTAGTTTTAAAAGCGTTGACGAGAGACAAGGTGATATAAATGGCCTGCATCTTGAAAATTATAACGTCTCGTAAATAAGGAACATTTTAGACAGCTCAAAATTAAGTGAATACATTGAATAATAGAATCATGTACCCAAGTCTATCACTAAATAATAAATGACCTCACAAATTGCTTATTTTTCCAGTCTATCGTGTTAACAACAGTTTTGGTAATATTAAAAAGTTTATTAATCCATATTCAATTCCTAAGTTATTAACAAATCAACAAGAATATTTCAATTGCTTTGTTAAAAAGTTGCATACAATGACACAATGCTTATTGTAAATTGAGAATAAAATGTAATAATAACCTAGTTTTCACTATTTATTCGTATTTTGTAATAATAACAAATAAAACCAATAAAAAATATTCCACTTTTGGTTATCAAAATAAAGAACCTTTAAAGTTGAATCGTAATGGAACTTATACTTTCAATAATACTTTTCTAGGAATTTAGATATTTATCTTTAGATTTTTATCACAAAGTAAAATTTAATGACGCATAAAAAAAATCACATTCAACGTTAAGACTTACATAAGCCTTTAATACTTCATATAAATACAGTATTTGTGCCGAACTATTTAAAATGTTTAAATTCTTAAATAATAAAAGTTATCACTTTAAATTGTAACAATATTTTGGAAGTTTTATGTCTCACGAAGTCTATTTAACTAATATCATAAATTGAAATGCATTGCAGTTATATGTGTAAATGAACAAATACTGTTCAGTGAAAAATCTACATATACCAGCATGCCGATATGCAGATGCAAGCAGGACGTTACAACTCGTACCTACATAGAGCACACTGAAAGTTCTGTGCTCCTGGCCGCTCATAAATGTTTGAATTTTGAATGTTAGTTACGCAAAACTTTCAGTGTACCTACCCCTCGTATTAGCGCTACAGCACATTTGCAACTAGCAATCTCTATAGTGGTTTGAATGCTGCTTTATTTAGAACGTAAAAGTTGCCAGTTGTCTAAGTCGGTATGTAATTCAATATTTTATTATAAAACCAATAGTTTTAAGCTTTTGTAGATAAACTCTTCCAACGGTCTGTACGTAACATAACTCAACATTACGCGATGCTACCATACTCACAAGCTTATCTGAAAACCTTACGCGTTAGTTAAAAAGATGCCGCGAGAGAGATACATCTAGATATCCGATCGTGAACTCTCAAACTAAATAAATAATAATAATACTTAAAACGGGTAATGCTTTAAATGAGTTACACCAAAGTATTATTGTAGTTTAGTAAATGTTTTAAAAATAATAAATATGTAGGTACTTTAAGCATAATTTCAATTCCATAATCTACACCTAATTTTAACTACAAATACATTCGATAACATATTGATATGGCTACTATAAATTGAAGATACAGTAAATTGAATATACGCATGCTTTCATTAAAATATAAAAAAATATAGGTTATGTTTTGAATAGCCTTATCTTTGCTATTTCATTCCTGTAGCTGATTGCATACAAAAATTCAGAAATCAACAAAATAAATTATTTTTGTTCGGAATGATAATGGAAAGCATGTTTAATTGTTGCATTATACATATAATTATATTCAATTAAATTCTTGAACATAAATATTATATCAAAACGTATAATTAATTCGAGCTACATTGTTTAATTGAGGTGGGTGAACTTTTGAATAACTTAAAACGAATTGCATTGAAAGCAATATGTAAAACCACAATAACATTTATTTAGGCTATAAACTTCAAAATAGCCGTGTGACAATGCAATTTTGACGCCCATCATGAATTCACCATTGTAACAATATTGCATAAGGAATTTTATTAATTTAAAATAGCTTTCTTGTAAAAGCGAACATTTGCCTTAGATACTTTGCAGGCGCAAGTCGCAATTGACTAAATATACGCTATAGACGCTATATTCGTATAGACGGATCAATGTATAAAGTTTTGCTTACAATTTAATCACTGACCTCCAGTGAATTTAATGCATAGAAACGCAAACAAATCTGTAGTTTTGTTGCAGCCTATAAATTAATTGCATGGGTATATTTCGTAGGCGCATTTTTTTTAACAATTTTAATATTGATTTTATTTAAACAGAATCAAATACTTTTTTCTAAATTTATAAAAAACACCATAAAGTCACATGAATTTTGAAATGTAAATTGATAATATAATTTAAAAACGCTCTTATTTTAGTTGTATGTATATCCAAAGTATTGTAAGTAACTTGTAAGTTTCAAAATTGTCAGCTCATGTCATGAGCTGAGAATAGCTGCTAGAATTATTTCATCTTGTCTTTTAATTACTAAATATTTGATAAACAGCTTACTTTTCGTAGTTGCCTGGCCGGTATCGAAGCTGCCGAACCGAATTACCTTTGGAAAAGAAATGCTATTTTAGATGACAAGACGTTTTTTTTATTCGTGCTAACTAATTTGACTCTCACATCAAATCTTTTGGTTTGTATGAAAGTAGCAATGCATGTAGCAACGCGACAGCTGGGAAAGATTATTTATATACAAACCTTCAAAAGGCTTGATGTTAGAGACAATTTAGTTGTAGAGACAAAAGTTGCTCATGCACACTAGTATAGGTCTTTTGGCGTATCTTGCTTTTAACAGAAGTGTGAGTGACCGCGAAAAGTAGAGACAGGCAAAAAAATTTGAGCAACTCGTCAACTCGTCCCACATGTCTACGGCCCATTTAGTATGAGATAAACGTTTTTTTGTTTGGATGAAATTTCAAGCGTTATTATAAACGTTTGGTAGTGTTAGTAAGACAAGTAAGTTTTTTTTAATTATATTTTTATTTTTGTAATCTGACGAAATTACTAAAAATAATATAGTCTTACAGCCGGTTGCACCAAAATATTCATTTTACGAATTCGTAAAAAGTAACCCATACATTTTTAAACCATTAACCCTGTAAAAGTAAAAGTATAATATTTTTTATATTTTTAAGGATAACCATTTACTATGTTATTTTACAAGCAAACGCCCATAATTAATACCATGCGCATACATGAACAGAGTAATATTCATTTTATTTTATTCAGTCCGACATTCCATAGCCTTAAAAACACAATATAAAAAGAAGAAACTTAATTAAGCGTGCCGTGCATAATCTGTGAATTGTTAACAAAAGTCTACTTATATAATTTGTTAAGTTGTGGAACAAAAGTGCGACAAAACAATCAAACCACGGGTCTTGTACATAAATTGTGCAAAAATTTATGACAAAACAACGAGATAAATCACATAAAACACGTTTACAAATACAGACGAATGGGGGATTTTCTGACAGCTATAAAGAAAAAAAAAGTTGATTTAAATAGGCGACGGTAATTTTTTTTTGTGAAAATAATAAACCTAGTGCGGGTTACAGAATTCATCTACCTACCAAGATTCATTGTCTATAGAATTGCTTAGGATGAGATTTCTTACCGACAAATTCCGATTTGTTACTGCCCACACGTAATCGCTCGTTTAATAATTTTTACCGCTCATTTAATTATTTTGCTGCTTAATTATATATTCACTGATCCATTTCATTATTTTTTATTACTCATTTTTGTTTACTTTACTGCTTAGTTTTAACTGCTGAACTAGTTATTAAACGTGCCATTTATAATTTTTAACTTACCAAAACTGCTATTTACAACTGCCTTTTTAAATCAGTGTCATATTTTTGTTACTTCGTTGTTATTTTACTGTTTTAATATTAGACAGTGCTACCTACAAAGGAGATTGGCCAAATTGTATGGACAAAAGTATTGAACTAAATATTTTTGTGTCTTGATAAAAATGCGTTTATTTGATTGTGCTATCTTAATGAAGTCAACGTTCTAACTTTAATCAATTTTAATTTTAGTAGTTTAGAGATATTGAACATAATAAATTCGTTTTTAGGTTAGGTTCCACGAACTAAATAATTGGTAACTTCTAATACCAAAGGCTTCTTTAATTTCTTTAGACACTTCTATCCGAAAAGTTCTGTTTTGCCTTATATGTTCACAATATTTTTACTATTTTGCATTCACAATGCATTTTTTATTGAAAATATTGATATTTTATTATTTCAGTTTCAATGTTTACAATAAATAAACTACGAGATGACAAATGAGATCAAAGAGTACCTATAAAGTATAAAACATCACTGGATAAGATGATCGATTGATTATTGACACTGACAGAGACAGACAGTGACAGCTAGGGGTGTAACATAATCAATCAGTTACGTTATCGATTTCGATTATCATGATATCAATATTACAATAATAAAGCTACATTTCAATATTTATGAAAATAAATGAATAATAAAACAATGAATTCACTATCAATCAATGAGCTCTTGTTTTACAATTACAGGCTTACTGGATTAATAGAGGATCGCCCTGATCGATCGGATATATATAGATATAAGTAACTAAGCCAGAGCCTCTAACGGCCAGAATTAATAACCTATCTACAGATAGGGATAGGTGCGATCCAGATTAGTTGCTATGCAACGCTTGGTATTAACATAGAATTAACGACAGTTGCCAGGGTGTTGCTAGGTGTTGCCTAGCAACTAATCTGGATCGCACCTATCCCTATCTGTAGATAGGTTATTAATTCTGGCCGTAAATGACCAAAAAATCTTATTAAGGAAGCAGCTCTAGTGAATACTTGAAACGTATGCTGAGCTGAGTAATCACTGAATAAATTAGTAAATGATGCTTTACAGTGTCATTAATTGTTATCTTCGGTCTGTATTATATTAAAACACCAATTTCAAAATAAGTATCTAATCGCTAAATCTGAGAATCGATTTCGATTATTGGATAGCTTCAAATCAATAAAAACATCAATTAAAATTCAATTTCAGGACCTTATGCCCAACCCTACCCTTAACTAAATGGCGGAATGTGTGAGTCATAATACGAAAGTACAGTTATTTTACTTATTAATTCAAGAAAATTAACCCCAAAAGGAATCCTAATAGAATATATAGCCGAAATACTTGAAATGTTTTTGTTTAATTTTAGGTGCGAAAGACTTGAGACACAATGTTTTTAAATAAAGTACTGTCCATGGGCAATCTCCTTTGAAAACAAATCAAAATGTTATTAACTCGTCATTTTAGTTTATTTCTGGTCACACCGACTTCGCTATTTGTCAGCGCCAAATTACGAACGGCCACTCATTGTCGTTGCATCTCTTTCTATCTCATATATTCTAGCTCTTTTGCGGACCTAATTTCTATGGATTTACAACGCCGGCGTTGCCGCCGCGTTTTCGAGCCGATACGGGGAGTGAAATAGGCCTGCTAGTACTAATACCGAGGTATGTTATTTTATTTTATTAAGATCAAAATTAAGGTAAAATTTTGCAATTTTGTACTTTCATTCAACCTTTTGACGACCGATTTGGCGAAGAGGTAGGATACCTGCCTTCTGCGCCGGAGGTCTTGGGTTCGATTCCCGAACAAGACAAATATTTGTGTGCATGAACATGTCTATTTGTCTTGGTCTGGGTGTTGTGTGTGGTGTGCTGTATATTAAGTATGTATTTACAAAAGTATACATGATGACATTGAAATCGTTAGCATCCTTTTAAAATAAGAACATACTCATAGTCTTTTCTCCAAATATGAGGCCAATCCAAGATGTAAAATTATTCCTTTTAAAACCCTGAAAAATCGTGTAAAATACTCAGTAATTGATCAGATCACTATAGCAAATAAACATTAAAATAACTAAAAATAACAATTTCATAAATAAAAATTAATACTTATTCAAATAAAATACAAGCCTTATACTACTTCATTAGCCTGCGAAACGCGGGCTCTACTCTACTATAACGAGTATTTATTCAAGTTCGCGCACGGAATTCACCGAAACAAACAATGTCACCCATGCTTCATGCCCGCTTTACCCGCGTCCCTGCGCCCGCGCTGACGCCGGGCACCACCCCTTTTCACGTAAAAACATAACTTCATATGAGTACATTAATGGACCGAACGGATGCCAATGACTTCAAAAACACCCTGTATATTTATCCGTTATCTAGTTTCCATAACACCATAACAGTTTCTTTATGATAATTGTAAGAAACTAGTTTTTTTTATTTAAAAACTTGAGGCTGCCGATATGCGAGAGTACCGAAGAGACTGTGGCCGGCTCTTAAACTCACTGTAAGCCTTACATTACACACATACGTACTGCCAAGTAGCAGTGCGACTCCTCGTTCTTATAATGACCAGAGTCGAAGCTGCTCATATGCGAGAGGCCTTTAGGTCAGCACTTATACCGCACCGCTCCAACACCGCTCCCACCCAACACCGTCCTAAACGAAGGCGACAGCTAGCAGGCACCCAGCAGTCCACGCGGCGACAGCTAGCAGACTCCCAGCTGACAACGCGTCGACTGCTATTCCCTCTATAGGTGCACGGCGGCGACCGCTAGCAGTCAGCGCGCGGACCGCGCGGCCGGCGTCAGCGAGGCGTCAACTACCGAGCAGTCTGACGGGCGGCAAGCTCGCGGACAGCGCTGTCCGCTATTTTATATTGTTACTGTAAAATGCATCTACATTGAACGATATTAAGTCCATATTTGGCTGTTCATACTTTGGTTGAGTGGGAGCAGTGCGGTCTAAGTGGGCTATGATCTTTTGGGTGGAATATGTGACGGTGACTATAGCTGTAAACCAAGTCTAAACCTCTACTTACTTACTTCCAAGTTAGCAGTGCGACTCCCCGTTCTCATGATGACCAGAGTCGAAGCTGCCAATATGCGAGAGCCCTTTGGGCGGGATGGGAGGCGGAGTTTCAGGCTCGCCCACTCGTAGCGGTTCCGACATCAATGAGATTATTTCCTCGTAACGGAGGGACTCTACAGCCAGTTCTAGTTCTGAAACTAAGGTAAATTGGTCAGATATTTTGCTATTATTAAGTCTGTTGTATTAATAGATGTGTCGCAAACGTGCATCATTAGATGCTCGGTATTGACGTTGCTAAACAAGCTGATCATTAAAATTACTGAAAGACGGCTTGTTAAAACAAAAAGGATATAAGGGAGCGAGCAAAACGCGTAATCTACTCCTTTCACGCGTTAATCGTAAAGACTATGACAGGTCACTCGGTTTATAGCGCGACAAGCATAACTGTTAAGCAGATTACACACCAAGCCCGCCGACACAGCCCGGCAGCGGTGGCTTAACTATCAAAAAAGTTGCTGATTTCGTGCCGCCGAAAAGTTGAACAAGGTTGAAGTCGCCGATCAACTCGCCGACAAAAAAGTTGACGACTCATGTCAGCGGGTCGGCGGGTTTGGTGGTTATGACTCCATTACGGCGATAATCTTTGGAACTAATAAATTTTTTACACAATAGACCATATTGACAGCTAATTTTGTATTGCAAGTGGCTCCTACGTCACGGCTGTTACCGTAACGTAACCGTCAGGAATGTGGGACTATACATCCTACTAATATTATAAATGCGAAAGTTTGTGAGAATAGATGTATGGATGTTTCTTAATCTTTCACGCAAAAACTGAAAGGATCTGGATGAAATTTGCAACAGAGATAGATTTTAAGCTGGAATAACACATAGGATACTTTTTACCCCGATATTCCCACGAGAACGGAAACCACGCGGGTAAAAACGCGGCCGCTAGTTATTCACAAACGTAGGTACCTGCGTGGTGTCGATGGTCGTCGGCGTTGGTGTAAGCGTGCGCATCGACGCTGACGCCGGAGTCGCGCGCGTCGTCCGACCGCCGGTCGTCCAGCGGTAGTTGTTCACAAACGTACCTGCGTGGTGTCGATGGTCGTCGGCGTTGGTGTAAGCGTGCGCATCGACGCTGACGCCGGAGTCGCGCGCGTCGTCCGACCGCCGGTCGTCCAGCGGTAGTTGTTCACAAACGTACCTGCGTGGTGTCGATGGTCGTCGGCGTTGGTGTAAGCGTGCGCATCGACGCTGACGCCGGAGTCGCGCGCGTCGTCCGACCGCCGGTCGTCCAGCGGTAGTTGTTCACAAACGTACCTGCGTGGTGTCGATGGTCGTCGGCGTTGGTGTAAGCGTGCGCATCGACGCTGACGCCGGAGTCGCGCGCGTCGTCCGACCGCCGGTCGTCCAGCGGTAGTTGTTCACAAACGTACCTGCGTGGTGTCGATGGTCGTCGGCGTTGGTGTAAGCGTGCGCATCGACGCTGACGCCGGAGTCGCGCGCGTCGTCCGACCGCCGGTCGTCCAGCGGTAGTTGTTCACAAACGTACCTGCGTGGTGTCGATGGTCGTCGGCGTTGGTGTAAGCGTGCGCATCGACGCTGACGCCGGAGTCGCGCGCGTCGTCCGACCGCCGGTCGTCCAGCGGTTCGGTCGCGCGACCGGCGCGCCGCGGGACGGCGGGCGGGGCTTCTGTCCATGAACGCTTGTCGCCTAATACGATAAAACAACAATATACAGGGTATATTTCTTTAAATCATAATAAATATTTTCTTACAATCACACCAATTATCTAAGCTCACAGTAAAGGAGACGGTCTAGATTTCCATACAAGGTCTTCACTAAAATGCAGCTGCACCAAAATGAATGAAAATCGGGAGAATGCAATATCTAGAACTCGTATGAGTTGAAAAAAAAGACTTAGTCTAGCCAATTTTTCACAATTAATTTTTGAAAACTAAATATTTTTTTCATTTTTTTACATGGCCATGTTGTTTGTTTTAAATAGCAGCACTAGCACAAGCCGTAGAGAAGAGATGGAGTCAAACATTAACAGTGTGTCTCGATTTGATGTACAGTATCGATATGTATTGCGGGAAATTGTATCGATTTTAGATTTGTTGCAACACTTTTGTATTTCATTCAATATTTCGTTACGAGATAAAAAACAACGCAATAATATGCATGATGTTTCGAGTTATTAAAACTAAGTTAAGGGCATGAGTTTTTATGCGAATTAATATAATGTCACCGCATATCGGGCATGAATCGATACCCAATCGATAATGAATCGATACTCAACTCGAGTAATATGGATATATTTGACACATCTCTAACAAATTGTTCATTCAACTAAAGTGACATTGACATGTTATGTTGTCAACCATCCAGACCATGAAGCTCGACTTATTACTGAGGTAACTGGAGAGTGCAGTACTAACACTTTTTTGTCACCAAAAATTACACAGTGGCTGTCTTCCGTCTCACCTACACTTTAAAAAAATACGTATGGTCATATGAGACAACTGACAGCCACTACATACATAAATGTCAAATTTGCTTGGTACACTTTTTTATTCAGGGTGAGAACTCCAGTTACCTCAGAGTATTAAGTCGAGCTTCATGATCCAGACGCTCAATCACACTTGATTTGACACTCACTTTTTTAAAATAGGATATGTTCTCATCTTCAAGCCAAGAATAGCTTCGTTCCCTAACGCAATTAGGAGTATTTTGAAAATTAAATATAAAATAATGGGCTAGCTTTAGAATTTAAGGATTAACGTAAGAAAATTACGTTTTAAAGGCTTTATCGATTACAAGTCTCATTATGCCAGCTGCTTCTTAGGGGGGTTTTATTCCGTCTCCTTTCTTAAGAAATTGTGTCTATGTGAACTTGATAACGGATAAATATATACAGGCTGTTAGTTTAAACAAGGGACATACTTCAGGGGGTGAAACTACCCATCAATATAAACAACTTTTACTATGGGACCAAGTGCGATATCGCGAAAAAAATCGGCTGTTTTATCATCATCATCATCATCATGTCAGCCGAACGACGCCCACTGCTGGGCATAGGCCTCCCCCAAGGATCTCCACAACGATCGGTCCTGCGCTGCCCGCATCCAGCGGCTTCCCGCGACCTTGACCAGATCGTCGGTCCACCTTGTAGGAAGCCTGCCCACGGAACGTCGTCCGGTACGCGGTCGCCATTCGAGAACCTTTCCGCCCCAATGGCCATCAGTTCTCCGCGCTATGTGTCCCGCCCACTGCCAATTCAATGATGCAATCCTTCGAGCGATGTCGGTCGTTTTAGTTCTCCTGCGGATCTCATCATTTCTGGGGGCTAATTGTCTAATTTTAACATCAATCGCAATCGCTTTCAAAGGTATTGCGATTATGATAGCGGTTGATGGAATTGTGTAACTTTACACAATTCCATAAATCGCAATCGCATTCGGAACGAATGATGTTTTGACATATTAAAAACATAATAAAAACTTACATAAATTAGTTGAAAGATTACAGTTAACATTGAAATCTTTCGTTTGACACTTCTCAATAGCTTTCATAGATTTTGCGGTTGTCACTTTGCTTAGACAATTCCAAATCTACGTAAAATTAACGATATCGTTCATTCAATAATCTTTCAAAACAAGTCGCGATCGCAATCGCAATCAAATGTCAATAATTTGTGGTGTGAAGTTCGTGAATATCTTTCAAACGTCAAATTGAAAGCGATTGCGATTGATGTTAAAATTAGACAATTAGCCCCCTGATTCGATCGAGCAGGGAAATACCAAGCATCGCTCTCTCCATTGCTCGCTGGGTGACTTTGAGCCTTCTTATGAGACCCATAGTAAAAGACCACGTCTCACTTCCATAGGTCATTACTGGCAACACGCACTGGTCAAAGACTTTCGTCTTGAGACATTGAGGTATTTCGGACGCGAATATATGCCGGAGCTTCCCAAACGCTGCCCATCCGAGCTGGATTCGACGAGAGATCTCTTTCTCAAAGTTGTACTTACCTAACTGGACCGTCTGTCCTAGGTAAACATAGTGGTCAACAACTTCGAGTGTAATGTTCCCAACATTAACTGGAGCGGGTGCAACATGGGCATTGAACATGATTTTCGTCTTGTCCATGTTCATCTTAAGACCCACTCTTTGCGAAGCATTACCGAGATCTTCGAGCATTGTGTTCAGGTCTTCCAAGATCTCAACCATAAGAACTACATCATCGGCAAACCGTAGGTGTGTTAGGTACTCGCCATTGATGTTGATGCCGCATCCTTTCCAGTCCAGCAGATTAAAAATATCCGCCAACGCAGCTGTGAACAGTTTGGGAGAGATGACATCTCCCTGTCTCACACCTCGCTGTAGTTGGATAGGATTAGAGCTCTGGTTCTGTAATCGGACCGACATGGTGGCGTTTTGGTATAAGTACCTCAGCACCTCGATGTACCTGTAGTCTATTTGGCACCTCTGGAGAGACTGCAGCACCGCCCAAGTCTCAATCGAATCAAAGGCTTTCTCATAGTCCACGAACGCCAAGCAAAGTGGCAAATTATACTCTTCGGTCTTCTGTATAGCTTGCCGCAGCGTATGAATGTGGTCTATGGTACTGTAGCCTTTCCGGAACCCGGCTTGTTCGGGAGGTTGGAAGTCGTCGAACCTGCGAGCGCGACGATTCGTAATGACTCTCGAAAACAACTTATAGATATGGCTCAGAAGCGAGATGGGTCTATAGTTCTTCAAGAGAGTTTTATCACCCTTCTTGAAAAACAGCATCACATCGCTTCTGCCCCATGCCTTTGGCGTTTTGCCCTCAAGGATGACCGAGTTGAAAAGCTTCTGGATGACCTTAAGTATCGGCTTACCGCCCGCTCTCAGAAGCTCTGTTGTGATTCCGTCATCGCCCGCCGCCTTGTTGTTTTTAAGCTGCTTGAGAGCCATTCTAATCTCGTACAGGCTGACGTCCGGGATATCTTCGGTATGGTGTCGGGTAGCTTGGCTCTAGGGTCTGTAGCCTTGCTTTCAACAGGTGTTTGCGTGGAATATAGCTGTCCATAGAAACTCTCAATCTCCCTCAGGATTTCAGGTGTTGACGAAACAATGCTACCTTCCTCAGTTTTCAGCCTCGATTGATTTTGCCTTTGCCCGATAAACAGATCTCTCGCGAACACTTTGGAGCCTTTGTTTCGCTCAATGGCTTCTTTAATACGCTCGGTATTAAATTGGCGAAGGTCGCGTGTCAAAGATTTAGATATCTGTCTATTGAGCTGCCGATAACGATGGGCATCCGCTGAGTTCTGCAGCTTCATTTCGTGTCTCTGATCCATGAGTAGGAGAGTCTGACTGGAGTTTCTTCAATTTGGGACGGCGGGTTTTATAGTACTTAGACCCTACCGTGCGGACAGTATCCACCACCATGTTGTATAGATCGTCCACAGCTATGCTGTTCTCAAGGGCTTCGAAGCGGTTTAGAAGCTCGAGCTGAAAGCACTCGGGGTTTTGAATTTGAGCTGGTATTAGTCGGAGCGTGGATTTTATCAGTCGCGATCTTTCGAGCTTGACATCGATATTCAATGTGCCTCTCACCATACGGTGATCGCTTCCTGTCTTAACAGCGTTGATCACACTGACATCATTGAATATGTGCTTCTTCGTCGACATGATAAAATCGATCTCGTTTTTTCTGGCCTCTATCGTTCCGTTGCCCAAATCCAAATTGCCCCACTCTCATCGTGTAATAGCCTCCACTTCGACATCGTCGTGTTTCGAGGTCGGAGCGTAGACCTGGATAACATTCAGCGAATATCGTTTCGATAATCTGAGTATCAGGTACGCTACCCTGCTCGAGACACTTCCGATGGTGATCACGTTGTTGACAAGGGATTTACGGACGGTGAACCCGACACCACCAATGGACTGTGGGTCGCCCTCCCGGTGGTAAAGTAAGTTACCGGATTGCAGGGTTATCGAGTCCTCCCCCTCTCTTCGGACTTCAGATAACCCAATGATATCCCAATGTAACTTACTTATTGCCTCTTCCAACTCTACGAGCTTCGCGTCGAGCCTCAACGTGCGCGTGTTGTAGGTTGCCAGGTCGAGTCGTCGGTATTGGTAGCCGGAGCCTACCCGGGGATTCTTAGCACCCCCTGCCCCGCCGTTACCATAGCCGCTACCGTAGCTAGGAATAGCGGGGCCGCCGGGGACTGGGGGCCGATGTACGCTTGGCAGGCGGGTTGGCGATCGCAGAATAGCCTGTTGAAGTCTGGAGACGCTGCTGCCCATCTCCTGATGGCAGTTTTTCCTTTGTCGCCTCTTACGACACCCACGGGAAGAGAGGGGGTAGTGCTATTCTATTTATGTGCCGGCACTACACGGCACAATACTACTGTACACGGCTGTTTCATACAAAAGTGCAATACCGGATGGGCCAAAATGTATGGAACAGTTAATTGTTTTTTTCGCGATATCGCACTTTGTCCCGTAGTAAAATTTGTTTGTATTGATGGGTACTTTCACCCCCTGGAGTATGTCCCTTGTTTAAACGTAACACCCTGTATAGGTACTTAAATAGTTTTTTATTTGTAAATACATACTTAATATACATAGAAAACAACCAGACCAAGACAAATAGACATGTTCATGCAAAATGAACTATTTAGAAAAAATCGACCCGTCTCACAACCAGCTCCGATGGGACCATTTTTCAACCATAAAAATTGCATTGTGAATGCAAAAAAAGTAAAAATTTAACTAACATGTTCATGCACACAAATATTTGTCCAGTTCGGGAATCGAACCCGAGACCTCTGGCGCAGAAGGCAGGTAGCTTACCCCTGCGCCAAATCGGTCGCAAAACCTCTTAGGTGGTGACTGTGCTCATGAATATGAACAACTTTTAATATGGGGCTAACTCTGCAACTCACCAAAAAAATCTGCTGTTTTATGCGTTTTGGTCGAGTAGGTATTGTCAATTTGTATGAAACAGCTGTTTTTTTTGTTGAGTAGCAGAGTTGGCCCCATAGTAAGGTTTTGCACTTATAGAAAAACACCCTGTATAATAAACCAGATTATCTACGGTAAACCTTACTTTGATTCGAAGGGGTGAATTTGTTGGCAACGTTTGTTTGACTAAATTATTACTATTTTTCAATTTTTTTTAACTGACCTATGGTAGCCTAAATTTAACTGAAGATACTTTGCCCATTTTTTACTTAATTACGAATAATAATAATACTGTTACTATACTACATTATAAATTATTATCAAATTAGCCCCGTTTTTTTTTAAGTAGCCCCAATCTACTATCCATATCCACTTATAGTCCCTTCGAACACGCTTTTCGCCTTACTAACGCGCAGCGACAAGCAAGTGGGAATGGACTTCACTTGACAAATTTAACCAAAAATAACAATTCGAGACTTAAATCATTTAATCAAATTAGAGGAAAGTCTATACATTTTATTAATTTTACAAATAGTGAATCAAACATAATACCTGAAACTCGAGGCGGAAGCGGCGGGGCGTCTCCCGGCTCACTCCAGGACGCGCGACTGTGTCTTCGTGTTTCCACCTCACCTTCCATCGAATCACTGCAACAAAAAAAGGAATTTTAAGTCTTCGCTGAACAATAACACTAGATAACGTTAACTAACGCCTCACGTCACGAACTAAAACACAACGCATATATGGCACCGAACGGAGAAAAAAGTTACTAAAGTGCGCGCCAGATAAGTCTGCGCGCGGTCAAAATCGGAAACTTATCTTAACCATTTCTGAAAAACAAAAAATGTACTGTGATGTAACTAGCGCTAAAAACGTTACTTACAATGACAGGAGTCGGTATGAAATAACAGCGCACCTTTTGCTGGGCCGTTTTTGACACTCCAACCGGTTATCTAGTGGTATTCTTGATAGAAGTGTTAAGGACTTCACCAACAGACAGTCACAGTAATCACTGATAGGAATGATAACTATAGGAAGAAAACAGCCGATGCTGAGTTTCATGCCGGTTCTTGTCGTTACAAGATCTACCGCCAAAGGCTTCGCGAACCAAGACGGCATAACTTCTTTGACATTCGCAAGTGCTTTCGGTTTTTCATTCTATACTCCAAAGGTGAGTCCACACTTTTAACATTTTGGCATGTCCGAACACCGTGTCTTTATCATGCATCGCTAGTTTTGTTAGACATGCGCTATGGTAATACTGTATCAAAGAGACAATGTATTATAAAGACACGGTGTTCGGACACGCCAAAATGTAACAAGTGCGGACGCATCTTTCGAGCCTAGATTGAAAAAACGATTTTGAAATTATTTAAATTCCTTACCGATATTTCTCCAACGGTGGTCTGGTGGGACTCCTTGGGTCACCAGATTTGGGTCTGGAAGGTAGCGGCGGCGCTGACTTCACCATTGAGGCATCGTCAAGACAATCTCGATTATCGCTGATAGGGAGACTGCTCGACATCAGGCTTTGTTCAGAGGAGTCTTCCATTGAATACTGTAAGTAAGCATTTTGTTATTTTGTTACACTTCAATCGATTGGCTGTATGTATGTATTTTTCTTTATCATTGTGGAGATCCTTGGGGGTGGCCTATGCCCCGCAGTAGGCGTCGTTTGGCTGACATGATGATGTATTTTTCTTATTTAGTTAGGTTTGCTTCAGCGTCAAAATTCTCGAACGCTATACTTTGTACAATGTATCACGAGTCCTTTAACAGCTCATTTCCGTGCAAAGCAAAATGTTGCTTCTGCACAAGGAAAAGGGTCTAATTTTCTGGCATAAACTGCATGGAAAAATGTCTCATACTGTTTTTTTTAACTTTATTCCAATAGCATATAGAACTTCTTGCTTTAAGTACAAGAATGAGCTGTCAAAGCCCAAAGGACCCATGCTACATTGTACAAAGTATACTCAAAATTTGGGAGCGTCATAAACATCATGGCGGCTCTTTCATACTTTTGACATTTAATGCGATAGAACGATGTTTGAGACGCTCCTAAATCTGAGTAGCGTTCGAGTATTCGGGCGTTAGTACCATAAATATATGTCGTAGTTATGTTAAAATGTTCGTCATCAAAAAAACATACCGTTGGTATGCACGTTAATGAAGAAACAAGATGTGACATCGTATGTGGTTTACTACTCAACTCAGTAACTTTTAACACTAAGGGCCTGTTTTATAATATCTAAGTAAGTTCTGATTAGCTGATACTTGACAGATAGGCCATACAAAACGGTCAAGTAACCTGGAAAGTATCTAACCTAATACCTAATCGGACATTGTGAAACAGGCACTAACTTTATAATCTAGGGATTCTAGGGTAAAAACTATTTCTATTGAATACTCACAATAGGCTTATTGTAGAGGTGTGCGTCGTCATAATATCCTTCAGTCTGTTGTATGCTTTGAGATCGCTTGTCCAACGACGGCACGGGCGGTAGTGGCGTACTGGTGCAAGGAATATTGTCACTTGTTAAATATAATAATAGAGAAAATATATCAATACTTAGAACTTTTTAGGATAGAATAGGATATTTGACTGATATTTTTTTATTTAAAATCTTTTTCGAATTATTAGCAAAACAATACAGGTTTTTTTTTACAATAGTGATTCTTGTATATATTAGACTAGGAAAGCGCTACAGGCAGATGACGTCACCTGCCTGTAGCGCCATAATCTCGCCATAGAAAATTTCATCTGGAGTCACAATATAACAGATCATAAGTAGCTTGTTGTAAAACTTTTTTTTCATATTTGATAGTTATACTTTTACATTTTAACGTCATTATTAAATATCTACGTTTAAACAACAGTCAAATACCCTATTAAATTATGTTTTTTTCTTAGTATACTTACTTGACAATACTCTCCGATAGTTGCCGTCGAGCTCGAGCTAAGCCAGGCCCCAAGTTTTGTCGGAGTTGATTGAATCGTTCCACCAGTCGCCTGTAGGATAAAAAACAAGAATATTAAGTAACTACAAATCCATGATTGTTTCTTTAAAGAAAAAACTTAGATGATATGGACACTAATGGATTTAGTGCAATTAGCCTTAAATATAAACAATCACTCACGAATGCTTGATGCCTTGAACATTCGCGTCTACGGTCCTACGGTCGCTTGTAGCCGCATGGAGAACGGGTTGATGTTCCCAGTGACATCCGCAATGTAGTGGAGTATTATGAGAGATGAGAGGAAGTAAGAGAGATATTGAAGGATCGTCGCAGATGAAGTGTTCTCGGCCTACCACTAACGGGAAAAGGCGTGACTATGTGTGTTTGGTATGTATAGGTACCTGTGTAAAGGCTTCACTTCTTCAGGCGCCAACCGTCCATGCAGCGACAACCCTGCATCCACAACAGCCAGTTGTCCCGACACCAATCTCCTCAGCTTAGCCGCCGCGGCCGCTTCCCTAGGCGTGGCATTTCTCGCGAAGTCCACCGTTTAGAACGCTTGTTCGTATTTAGTAATGCCGCCCTGCACGTTCGCGTCTATGGTCCCTTGTAGCCACATGGAGAATGTGTTGATGTTCCCAGTGAGATCCGCAATATAGTACTTATATAATGAATTGGAGGATCGTAGCAGGCGAAGAGAGTCAGCTCTCGGCTTACCACTAACGGGAAAAGGTGTGACTATGTGTGTTTGGTATGTATAGGTACCTGTGTAAAGGCTTCACTTCTTCGGGCGCCAACCGTCCATGCAGCGACAACCCTGCATCCACAACAGCCAGTTGTCCCGACACCAATCTCCTCAGCTTAGCCGCCGCGGCCGCTTCCCTAGGCGTGGCATTTCTCGCGAAGTCCGCCGTTAAGAACGCTTGTTCGTATTTAGTTATGCCTCCTTGGACGTTCGCGTCTATGGTCCCTTGTAGCCGCATGGAGAACGGGTTGATGTTGCGAGTTGGGTCCGCGGTGTATTGGGATATGAGGCTGCGGAGTTCTCGCTCGGTAGCTTCCATCGTTTCGCAAGCGAACTGAAAATATTTTACAAATAAATAGAAAGCTACTTTATTAGCGGCACTTTAAATTATAAAAGGGAGTTTATCGCATACTCAAACGTTAAGAAACCCTTACCTAGAGACGATTACCATATACTGCCGGCCTAGCATGAGCGGCTTTTATCACGCGATATGATATGGTACGGCATGCCGTCTTGCTTACACCTTAGTGGGGTAAGCAAGACAACTTGCCGTACCATATCATATCGCGTGATAAAAGCCGATCATGCTAGGCCAGCTGGTCTTATTCTAATGTACTACTTTCTATTTTAATAAAAAAGCCAAATAAATGTAAATGTGCATTCGCGAGGTAAAATATGTTTTAAAAATTTATGCACACACGAGATGTCTTTTTAAAATATAGTTTTGGATCAACACTTCCACTCTGCCCTAACTCATAATTAAATCTTTGTATAAATTAAACAGGTAGATTTTGGTACAAACTAATGATACTCACTTCAACTGGTGGGATTTCTTCAACTGATCTTGACACTACCTCCGACCATCGTAAAATGCCCGGTAAAGTATTTTCGGTCACAAGCGTCGTACGTTCAATCCAGAGACTCTGTAACAAGATAAAACATTATTATTAGCAGTGCTGACTATGGAATTTTCAAATATTATGGATTAAATATAAAGTCAAAAAGAATTGTTTGATCGAAGAAAAATTTAATTGAAGTAAGGCCTACAAAACAATCGATACCTTGAATTCATTATCCTTGTCTATGGGCGGTTTGTGCAGCGGCCGGTCGCAGAGAAACGTGTCTACGTCGTTGCAAGCATAGAATCTCTTCACGGCTTCGGGAGCGCCTGAAGGCCACACGCGTCTGCGGGCTACAGGCTTCACGTTGCAGATCTGGATGTCTGAAGAGGAGAAAAATTATATGATTGTTTCATTTCATTACAGGTGAACACGTTTTATAATACGATTGTCTAACTCAATTAATTATCAGCAAGGTGAATTTTGTTACGTGCACCCCACAGTCGTAACTGTAGGGTGCACTGCACACTTCGATTAACAATAACATCTAGGTCTAGATAGATACATAGTTGGAGTGACAAACACGGCTCAAAAATATGCGCCCACTGAGCCACTCGAGCGTATATTTATAAGTAGTTTATTACATAAGATCGTATATTATTAACCTTTTTTCTCTGCCATAAAAAGTTTTGATTTAGTTTTTGAGCCTTCATCTAGTACTTATTGTTGATCGAAGACTGCACAAAACGTATTATGTCAATGAACGAATATAACTATATAATGTAGACTCAATCAGGACCGAATCAATTGTCATAAACTAAAGGAGATTTTATGCACATTTCAGAAGTGAGTCGAGAAGGGTTAATGATGATGATAACATTAAATTAGAAGTTAAATGAATCAATATAAGTTATTTCTACCTACTACCTACCTAATCTATACTAATATTATAAAGAGGAAAGATTTGATTGTATGTTTGTTTGCATCGAACAGGCTCTGAAACTAGTGGAACGATTTAGAAAATTCTTTGACTATTAGAAAGCTACATTCTTCCCGAGTGACAGAGGCTATATTTTATCCCGATATTCCCACGGAAACGGGAACCACGTGGGTGAAACCGCGAGGATCCGCTAGTCTATAATAAACAGTCAGACCTTAAATATGAATGTATCTTTAAACACCGAAGCCAAAATCGGCAACTTACACTGTCCATCAGCTGCTATGATCGAGTCGTCAGGCGGCGTATTTCTCATGAGTATATGCGCTGACACGTACTCCGACTGTAGGCGCTGAGTGAACGCACCTATACGCTCGTAATCGTGGCCGCGATACACAAACAGCTTGTTCTAGAGACAAAGAAAATAGAAGAAAGGTCATTAAAAAAATATGAACTGTAAAACCGATAGGAATAGATCAATAAGTATTTTCGTAAAAAAATATTAAATTATAAAAAACCAAAGATTAAATCAGAATCATAATTATTTCCTTTTGCAGTACTTAACAACTATTATAATGACTCACCCTCACAAACAGCGGACATCCCTTCCCATAGAACCCAACCCTAAAGTACTCCGGTTCGGGCCTCAGTTGTTCCAGAACTGAATCCAAGAACGTCGCATGGGTCCGCAAGCAATGTGCCAGGCGCGCGTAGTCGCATAATTTCACTTCGTATAGAGTTGCTAGTTCACGGAGGAGGGGAAGGCCTTTTTCCCAACACTAGATAAAAAAAAATACCATTCATTAACATAATACTTTTCATATGTTCATGTGAATTTACGAGATATAGAAATGATGTCGAAAGACCTTTAAAATTATGATCATAAAATGATATTAATTTAAATAAATAAATATCTTTCTTTATTCCGTTGATTACATCAATAATCCTCTTAACCCTATTATCAATTAAGTTGTAGCAACATGACCACTAAGAGGTTTACGTTGGCATCTAGTATACTAGTAGACCTTGTCACAGCTGCCAGCGCCTTCCTTCCTGAACTGTTTAACAAATCTTATATAGAGCAGTTTTAATTTCAGTAAATAAGTTAAAAACAAACAAGTTAAAAACTTGATATGCTATATGAACTGTATGAGAATGACTAATAAACGTACCTTCCCACGGTCAAAATATTGCAGTACTTGGTTGTAAATAGCTTCTTTCCGCTTCCATTCCGGAGTCTCCGGATATTCAGGGTCCACACCAATCTGATCGCTATCCCAACTTAGTGTTTCAGCATATAGCTGTAAAAGAAATGTCAACACGTTACATATAAACAAATCAAAGGCGAATATTTTATTGAATGTAAGTAATATTATAGTTTTCTTTCTTACCAATAAGGTGCACCCAGCTTCGATAAAATTATCAGATGCAATATGAAGATCATGAAGTTTGTACACGTAGCGAAGATACATTTCTTTACGGTCAATTTCATTTTTGTAGAAATTCTGAAAATTAGTTATATCATTTTTATTTACAATCCCATCTTCAAAGATAATTTAATAGATAGGCACATAAACAACTTTTATTACTGATTAAATAAATATGTTTATCTTGAACGCGACTGGAATTAACAACCGCGCACGACATATTTTAAAACTAAGTAAATAGACATAGCTGTATAAATTAGTTATTCTTTCGACCCAACCATGACATTGCCGCGACCGAGCGTTTTGCACATTCCTTGCGCGCTTGCGACAGACGTCTAATCAAATAAGTAAGTGTGACGCACCAATTGATGCTCAAATCGCTCGCCGAGGGCTTATGGGAGAATATAACTATTAACTTCTACTTCATAAATTACTCTACTAAAATTACAACACAACAAGACTCCCCAAGTTCAACACATTCTATTATCTAATTAACTCACAAGCAAGTTGACAGTGGCGGCCATCCTTTTATCTCTATGCTCAGCCCCTTGCATGACCGCTCGGTAGTCGAGCAGTCTCTCCAACAGTCTTGTCACACAGCCCACGAATGCCGCGCCAGCTTCCCGCCAACCCTCGGTGGAAACACGTTCCATGAGGCTGGAGAAACGAATAATAATTATAAATTGTTTGCATAAAACCAACAATACAAAATATAAAACAAAACACAACGTAAAGATGAGAGTATGCGTGTGTCAAAGTATATCCCAAAGATCATGACTATTTAATTAAATCTTATTGTATAAAAGAAAGTCTCTGTGGTCTGGTTCACACCACTAATAGTGGAGGTACATATTGTATTTGGTTAGTAGGTGGTAGGACTTATTATAAGTCCGCCTGGCTATCTACCACCCTCTTATCTAAGTCTGACGCCATTACAACGATGTTTTCGGCACCGTTGTGTTCCGGCAGTTAGAAATAAGATAGCCAGTTAATCAGTGGTTGAGGATTTCGGGAGTAGCGCGCATCCACCTTCAGCCTTATCTTTACTTAACATCAGGTGTGATGAAGGCTAAAGTTTTACCCCGTTGTGGAATTAAAAGTCAGATGACAGTTGGTAATATTTTGAAATGGGTTAAACAGTAGGTTTCACATTGCGGAAATGGACAGCAATTTTATTTGAAATATTAAACTTATATTATAGTAATATAAAACTGACCTACACGGAGTATCACACATTGTCTTTTAGACATTTACCTAGCTTTTATTTTTTAACAGAAAATTGATATTTTTATTTGAACACAAACATTTCAATAAAAAACAGTTATAATAAGACACATGTTTACGAATATGTACTGATATTATTTTCAATCGTACTTCCCAGTTCAAACATTACATAACGCACAGGAATCTGTTTACGATAAAGGGGATCACACTTTTACACAAAAAGTAAACAATAATTCAACTACACAAAAAACAACAATAATACGAAACTGAAAAACACAGTAACTGAAGAAATGAGACACTATAAAACTTAATTCGAAGCAAATAATACCTGTCTAACGCCTTATAACGAGCAAGTTTTAATGTCACCATCGCGGTCAAAACACCAAATGCGACAACTAATTAACTTGATTGAGTGAAACAAAGAATTTTGTAATAAGCATTACATAAATTAACCACTACGTGACCTTGTCGCAATTTGCAACCGATATTGCTGGCGTTAATATTGTAATGTGAAAAGAGAAATACTTACACAGAACTCAAATGCTCCCTGTATTTATGTAGCATGAAATGTAAGACAATATTATTTTTAATTGTGTCAGAATTAATTAATTTAGAAAAGTACAGTTTGAAACTGCGAGGGTGCGGATGTTATGACTAATTTATATTTATTTATTCACACATTAAAACTGTTTACAGTCTTCAACAAATATAAAAACTGCGCTATATTCGCGGGCATGCACTCACACTTATGTGGAAAAACACAAATCTTCTAAAGCCTTGATTATCTGCTAACGAAAACTATGATTGAGCAGCGCTATATCAATTTGTTTCCTGGATCCTGCCACATCTTTGCGGGAATTTTGTAGAAACTAAAGTCCTGACACCCGATTAATTATCATACTCAGTGTAAAACCTCAGTGTAAGGCTTTTCCTACCTCGGGAACTGAAACTATAACTATTGTCTAAGTCTTAGATTTATACTCTAACTGCCAGTACTCAGAAAAGCCAGCAAGTGACAGAAAGATTTATTTAATTGCCCATTAAATTTGACTTGCGTTTCTGAGTACAGTATTATACTTACATTATGTCAAACAGCCTCCTAAGATAGCAAAGAGTTCAGTTTATCAGCTAGTGCCTTTTCAGTCAGACCCAGTGGTGGCTCTCTCCGCTGCCATTAAAGCCACTAGAGCATCTAGAGGGCATCTACGGAGCTCGCCCACTAGAGTGATTTTCATTAAGACTCCTAATGGGGTTATTCCGAAAGATTTACAGTTATACTCACACGGTGTCGAACAGTCTCCTATAATGATCATCAGCCTTATTATCAGCCACCAAAGAGTCCAGTTTATCGACTAAAGCTGCTTCAGTCCGTCTCGCAGAGCCCGTGGCGGCTCTCTCAGCAGCCATTAAAGCTACTAATGCCCCTAGAGCGGATCTACGGAGCTCTCCTACTAGAGTGATCTCTAGTAAGGCTCCTACTGCACCGGGAACTAAGTGCAGTTGGGCTGGACCTGTGTATAAAAAATATAGTTCAAGCACCTTTGCACACCCTTCCGAATAAAGACGGTAATTGCGGCATTTTCACGTGAGTCTGAATAACACTTCCTATTGATATTATGTTGCGTTAAGTCTTTCTTTACATTCAAGCGGAGAAGAGGGCAGCGAAGCTGTGTTTTCATAAATTTGACATACAAGCAAGTTATTGAAAATGAAGTATTAGAAAAAAAACGACCCGTCTCCTTCGATCAACAATAACACCTAGTTCTAGATACATTAGATACATAGTTGGAGTGACAGACATGGCCGAGCGTTATACGCCCACTTGAGAGTATTATTATAAGTAGATTATTTTGACAGTGTCAATAATACTAAGGTATTTCAAAATTGGAACGCTTTCTGTTATTTATAATGTAAGATCGTAACATTCGTAACCTTTTTTCTCCGTTTAAAAAAAAGTCAGTCTGTGCCATATAAAGCTTTCATTTAGTGCGTGAGCCTTCATCTAGTACTATTGTTGATCGAAGCCCATCTCACATCTAGCTCCGATAAGACTCGAACCCACGACCTTTCACTGTCCGGGCGACTGCTCTAACCACCGAGCTACGGATTCGTGGCTAGAGCAGTCGCCCAGACAGTGAAAGGTCGTGGGTCCCAGTCCCATCGGAGCTAGTTGTGAGACGGGTCGTTTTTTTCTAATACTTCATTTTCAATAATAAAAATTGCATCAAAAAAGTTAAAGATATTAGCAAGCAACTACTTACAAATTTATGAAGACACAGCTTCATTCCTCTGCTTCAATGGATAGGCGGCCTAATAACAGCACAGAACGAAACACCAAAGAGGTAAAACACGACGAGAAAAAACTAGATGTTGAACTTGAACACCAAATCTTCGGAACACTTTATTTTTGTTAAAGCGCCATCTACTCCATACACTTACCGAGGCGAGCCCACACGGCGAGCACTTGCCGCGCGGCGGCGGCGCGCATGCGCGGTCTGTCGGGCCCGCGGCCCGCCCAGCGCTCGGGTTGCAACGCGCTGCAAGTTACCAACGCCACGCCTAGCTCCATGTATCCCGCCCACAGCTGCACAGAAAGATACGCTTTAAGGTTCGTTCAGATCTACAGACATTGAGCGTGGCAGATAAAATAATATTCTTTTACTAGCTTTCCGCCCGCGGCTTCGCCCGCGTGGACTACACGACGTTATCCCGCGGGAATGTGACATTTTTTCGGGATAAAAAGTAGCCTATGTTCCTCTCCAGGCTACAAAGTATCTGTGTTCCAAATTTCAGCCAAATCCGTTCAGCCGTTTTGGCGTGATTGAGTAACAAACATTCAAACATCTAAACATCCAAACATCCAAATATCCAAACATCTAAACTTTCACATTTATAATATTAAGTAGGATACACTTTATATAGATGCATTCACAACTAGCGCGCGCGAGCGGAGCGTGGCCGCGCAGACACTTACCGGCACCGTCCAGCATTCTCAACAAGAATGTTTTGTCTGTGCCGGTGCGTGTCTGTGCCTGTCTGTGGTTGTCTATGGCAGTCGCGCGGCTAGTATGAATGTCATCGCCGACACGGACAGACAACGACACGTTTCGTTTAGTTTAGTCACGGAACATGGTAAGCACGTGCACTTGATAGTTTGCCTGATGGCGTCTGTGCATGATGGGTGCGACGTTGTTGTTAGATGTGAAAACTGTTGTCTGTACGGTGTCTGCCACGCTCAATGTCTGTAGATCTGAACGAACCATTAGGCCGTTTGTCCACGACGTCCGTCTCGCCAGATTCGTCTAGCTAGACGGACCGAAGAAGCGGTTGATATATTTGTATTGACCGTCTGTCCACCCGAGCCCCAGCGTCCGAGTTCCGACATCCGTTTTTTGACGGGCTCCGGGAATTCGGCTACATTGGATGTACGGTGATGATCGGATCCGGATCCGAACTCGGTCCGAAATATGAGCGTAGATTCCATATTAACTGTTTCACCCACATGCTCAACCTCTAGTATGAAATGGCTCGTCCGGGTTCGGATGCAGTGGAAAAACGTATTCCCGTGTCCATCCGTCTACGTCAAAACACCAATTTCCGTCGTCCGAGAAAAAATCGGACCGGATCGTCCGTGGACAAACATAAAAAAAATAAATAAAATCATTTATTTTCAGACAACAATACAGTCCATGTTGTTAGTAACATTCGTTCTTATGACTATGTTAGTAAAATTATGTAATCAAACTGAATTAAATTATTAAATTATTACTGATGTTACACCGAGATTATTAAATTTAAAAATACAACATTTCATATTATAAAATTGAAAATGTCAACAATGATTAATTTATTAAAGTAATGCTAAAACTTAAATCAAACGGCCTTATTCCTCTACAACGCATTTGATATTCACTTTAACTCACTCAACTATGTTTGTAAAGCTGTTATTGAGGGCTTTTCAGATGTTTTAACTTCTTTCATTTAAGTCCAACACTGTTTATATATTTTTTTTTTTGTAATTGTTTAGGTGAATAAGTAAGTACCTACCTAGCTTATAAATCATGTTACAATATACAAATCATAGGTATAATATATAAATCCGCAATATAATTATTTGTTATTGGAACGGAAGTTTTCAAATACTTCATGCCAATTTAAAGGAGAAAGTCGAATTGCAGCTACATCTAAAGTATGTACAGCTTCTATGTATATTAAGTATGTATTTACAAACAAAAAGTATTTAAGTATATATTTATCCGTTATCAAGTTTTCAATGATACAGTTTCTAAATGAAATTAAAATGGGCTTAGATAATTGGTGTGAATGTAAGAAGTTAATTATTTATTTATTTATTATTTATTATCTAAAGAAATATACAGTGAAATTCATTCACGACAAACCTGCGTGTCAAATTGTGGTGGATCTTCTCCCAAAAATCTTTCTAGCAAAGGTTTTTATTTATTTATTTATTATTTATTATCTAAAGAAATATACAGTGAAATTCATTCACGACAAACCTGCGTGTCAAATTGTGGTGGATCTTCTCCCAAAAATCTTTCTAGCAAAGGTTTTTATTTATTTATTTATTATTTATTATCTAAAGAAATATACAGTGAAATTCATTCACGACAAACCTGCGTGTCAAATTGTGGTGGATCTTCTCCCAAAAATCTTTCTAGCAAAGGTTTAGCAAGGTCTTGCAACGCCGACAATAACACCTTACAGCTCTGCACTCTCAACACCATCCAGTCAGCTGGGAATACCTAGGAAAACCACAGATTTACAAATAAGATCTGCAGAAAGGAATATATAAATTTAGACTGAGTTTCTTAGAAATACTTACGTCTTGCTCAATCAAATGCCTGAATACCAAAAATGCGCGCATGAGAAAGTCTTTCAGTGGTTTCCTGTCGTGAGGATGAGGTGCTAAGTGGCTCCATAGTCGCTGATAATGTGCTGGCTTCAATAACTCCATGGCGCCTAGAAGACCGGCCACCATGGAACCCTGGGTAAACAAAATACATTACAGAAGTTATAGAAATAACTCACCAAATTATTAGCAGACAGAAGAGGAGAGTTAAATCTTTGGATCTCATAATGCAGAGTATTTCGTCGTTTCGTTCAGAGTAATCTATACCTACTAATATTATAACGAGGAAAGATCTGATTTTTTATTTGTTTTTGGATAAACTCAAAAACTACATTTTTATTCTTTTTATAATTTATAATGAGTTACATTCTTCTTGAGTGATATAGGCTATATCTTACCCCGATAATCCACGGGAACAGTTACTACGCGAGCAAAAGCGCAGGGAGCCCCTAGTGGCACCTTAATCAGTTTTAAGACTACTCACCAAAACCGGCGAGTTCCCTCCAATCAAATGCAGTACAGTCTCGACGAGCACGTCCAGGGTATTTAAACAGAGTACGTCCACATCTGGGTCCAGTTCGTCTTCGTCCACGGGCTGATCAGGATCTTCCTTCTTCCATAGTAAGGTTACTAGTTCCCCGAGCATTTCTGCGCATTGTGAGAGCTCGTCGCGACGAGCTAGGTGGACGCGGAGGTGGTGACAAGCGGTGGTCAGGACTATGTTACGGGCCTCTGTAAATAAAGGTTTGGTCAGCTTCTTGCGACTTTACGGCGACGGCGTTTCTATTCTATTTTCGAGGCGGGGACTCTAATGCGGCCTCCAGACTCACGCCGAGAGCCCCCGAGAACACCCGCGAAGCGTGAATGTGATTATTTTTTCGCTTTCTCGTTCTCGGGCTTGCATGTTCTCCGCTCTCGCTCGCGATCGGTGTCAAGCCGCACCTTCTCGTTTCACGGGTCAAGTCTCGGCGTAAAGTCTCGCCGAGACTTCACGCGTGAGGCCCCATAAAAACTAGCGTTAGCAACTGTCACATAAATTTTATCATGCCTGATATTGATTTGGTTCAAAACTAAAAGTTCTTATAAAAAACTTAATTCATTCATCATCATCATCATTTCAGCCGTACGACGCCCACTGCTGGGCATAGGCCTACCCCAGGGATATCCACATTAATTTTTAAATTTTAATACACAACAATGTAACACTCAGGTTATTATTATAGAACAACACTCAAGTGAAGATCCGATCTCAAGTATAGTTAGAAAGGGATGCAATACGTGCAACGAATACATTCATCCCTTGCTAAGTATACTTGACAAGAGATCTCTACTTGAGTGTTGTTCTATAATACGGGCCTTAGTCATTAAATCACAGCACTCATTATAAACTAACAAACTCACCCGGATCTTGTCCTAGTGGCCCTTTCAATATCTCCTGCGCCGCCGCCAATCTCGCCTTAGCCAACGCGGGCGGCGCATTAGCCGCGGGTGCGTCCAACATAGACGCTGTCACTCTCGCCGCTTCTACCGGGCCCAGAGCTGATGCTACTTCTTTGGCGACGCTAGCCCATGACGTCATTAGGGCTACCTACAGAATAACAATAGAACTGTTAACGCTAACACTATATAGTAGTAAAGCGGGCGGTGCGTCTAACTTCGATGCCGTCACTCTCACCGCTTCCACCGGGCCCAGAGCAGATGCTACTTCTTTGGCGACGCTAGCCCATGACGTCATTAGGACTACCTACAGAATAACAATAGAACTGTTAAGCATTTATAACGCTAGCATTGTATTGTAGTAAAGCGGGCTACGCGTCTAACTTCGATGACGCTCTCTCGCCGCTTCCACCGGGCCCAGAGCAGATGCTACTTCTTTGGCGACGCTAGCCCATGACGTCATTAGGACTACCTACAGAATAACAATAGAACTGTTAAGCATTTATAACGCTAGCATTGTATTGTAGTAAAGCGGGCTACGCGTCTAACTTCGATGACGCTCTCTCGCCGCTTCCACCGGGCCCAGAGCAGATGCTACTTCTTTGGCGACGCTAGCCCATGACGTCATTAGGACTACCTACAGAATAACAATAGAACTCTTAAGCATTCATAACGCTAGCACTATAATAGGTATTGTAGAAACGCGGGCGGCGCGTCTAACTTCGATTCCGTCAATCTTGCCGCTTCTACAGGGTCCCAGGGTCCAGAGCATAGCAGACGCTAGCCCATGACGTCATTAGGGCTATCTACAGAATAACAATAGAACTGTAACTCGCGAATAAACGCCGCGATCGAACCGTCAAAGGCAAATAAAATAAGGCTGCTATTAGTTTCATGCTTTATACCTGTGCCGGTTGCAAGTGTTCTCTATTAGGCCTCATTTCCACCTGCAAGTAAGTCTTCTGCGATAAATGTCCGCCAGTCTGTCCGATAGCAACTTGCAAGTGTAAACACGCAGTTGGTAGCGCGTGCGAATAATCGCCGCGATCATAACGTTAAATAGAACGAGAATTAGTAATTACATATACCTGTGCAGGTTGCAAGTGTTCTCTATGCGGATGTTGAGCAAGCGTTTTGAGCGCGTGTAACGCAGCGCGCACGTCGCGTCTAAAGCTATCTTCATACTGTCCGCTGGTAGCGCGGGCAAATAAACGCCGCGATCATAATGTTAAATAGAACGAGAATTAGTAATTACATATACCTGTGCAGGTTGCAAGTGTTCTCTATGCGGATGTTGAGCAAGCGTTTTGAGCGCGTGTAACGCAGCGCGCACGTCGCGTCTGAAACTATCTTCGTACTGACCGTCGGTAGCGCGGGCGAATAAACGCCGAGATCATAACGTTAGACAGAAGAATTAGTAATTACATATACCTGTGCTGGTTGCAAATGTTCTCTATGCGGATGTTGAGCAAGCGTTTTGAGCGCGTGTAACGCTGCGCGCACGTCGCGTCTAAAGCTATCTTCGTACTGTCCGCCGGTAGCGCGGGCGAATAAACGCCGCGAACGGACTGCTAGTCGGAATACCGCGCCGAGCGATCGCAAGCATTTGCGGATCGGTTCTTGGCCTTCTGCGCCCGCCGCCCATTCCGCGCAATGCTGTACTGATGATAGTAGACCCCTGCAAAGATAAAGATAAGTAGTAAAAAAAAAACAATGGGTTGCACTCCGGGAGTGACGGCAGACGTGAAAAGGGCTCTCCAGTCTTTTTCACAATAAAAAAGGAATTTGACAAAAAGAAGAAAAAAATACGGACTGGATTTGAACTGAGGTCTTCTGGCTTCAATGCCGCCCGTTTTCTAATCTGAGCTATTACAACTTTGGAAACGGTGGCGAAATTTGCCTTCTCTAATGACATTGTAACAGTTTTTCGATCAGGTCACGTGTCCGTCTTACGAATTTTCGATCTGACGGTCACGTGTCCTGACGCGATTTTAACATTTTTTACCCATCACAAAAAGTGCACGACGCCGCTAAAGTAGTAAGTAGTAGTAGTTTTCACTTCAAAAACATATTTTTTTTTTCGGAGTATTATTTAACTATCCCATTCCTTTTTTAGCCATAAGATATCCGCTAAGGGTATGAGAACACCTCCTCAAATTATGGTTAGTTTTCTAACATAGCGTAAAATTACAGTCAGTTGTCATCGCTTCAGAGGATGTTGTTATATTTATGGATTGGCTTCATTAATTATTTATTGTGTCCTTTCGCCGTTATTCGAAGCCTAGGTAAACATATTTTGAGAAAGCCCTTTCCGTTTCCGTTCGACATCAATTTTCCTATTGGTCAATCTAACCAACGTGACGTCACTTCCGTAAAGTCATCATAAGTCACGTGATACGAGTTCACCTTTTAGCAACGGCGGAAGATTTGTGTCATTGGCGTCCATTTTTCGCAACCGTTCACATCTAGTCATAAACGCTGTTAGCGTTCGAAATTTAAAATTTAAAAATTTGTACGAGTGGTTCTTTGATTTTACTTTCTCGGATAAAGTAATATTATTATTTATGAAAATTGTTCGAATTTTAAAAGAGCGTGCCTGTGAGTGAGCGCGCGAAAACATGGCGGGTCGGGCTCGAGGTCCACCTGTTAATTTCAAAGTACCTATCGTGGAAATCCAACGCATTTAGAACGACGAGATGGAGTATCAGGTTTATTGGCACATAGGAATTGAGGTAATTTAACACCTCGCCAGGTCAGTGAAAGTTTTGATTTTTTATTTTCTTACCCACAAGCAAGTAAGAAATTTTATATTTTCTCACCATGAAAAATCTGTTCATGTGATAGTTAGTAGAGAGATCTTGCGACCTGCGCTGAGAGATTATACCATAATCTTAATCATTTATGTCAAATAGATTTCCTTTAATAGTGATACAATGTGATTTAGGGATTTTGAAAGGATCGGGAAGTATACAGTGGGCCTCGGCTCCCGTTGTCGCCCGTGCTTGACCTTGACACACTTTTCTCTTGTTTAGTTTATAAATCCTATTTTACAATTTGTACCGACTTCTTGTGGCGATTTATTGTTACGAAAGCATTTTGAAGTACCGACATTTTCTATAATGGTTATCATGTCTATTGGAAAAGTATTATTGCAGTTCGAAAATAATATGTCAGTATAGTCGAGTGGTATAGCACTAATTTTGTTTAGTTGCTTTTGTTTCAACGTTTTGTTTTTGATCATGTATCTATACCGGCGCATAGTGTGTGATTACTGTTATACTTTTATTACTCACATGTCTGTATGTGAGTGCTACCTGCATTATAAATGGGAACAAGCGTCGCTATATATGTATTAACTAACCAAGTAGTGCAAGGCAAATAATATTTTAAAGGGAATAGTTTATTTCATTTATTGATTTTAAAAGTACATACTGTTGTTGCAAAAGTTTATTCTAAATACTTTCTACAGTTGACCCTTGCCCCTTCTAGGGAGTGTTTATGTGGGTCGTGTAATGTAACATGGAGCAAATGATTTGATATTATAATTTTTTTATTTTTTGTGCGTACTGCGGTATTGTTTTTTTTTTAATACTGTTTTATATAAGTACGTACTTAACGTAGTGATGACTTGTTTTTGTCACAGTTCTAATCTAACGTGACCCACCACATTGGTGGCCACTTTATGAGATATTGTTGTGACGGGGTGCTCAGCCCCCCCGAACCCATTGGTTCGATAATGTTTTATTAATGGATACGTAATTGGATTCATTATCCCTGACATTTTCAATATGATATTCAATGCGGATTTTAAGCTGTGGTTACATAAAAAAAAAAAATATTAAATTAATATGAAAAAAAAAAAAAAACATAGCCTGCTTACGCAAGTATCAGGGTGCAATGTTTTTGACAATAAGCATTATAATCTTTTTATTTTTTTTGGATTACGTGATATTATTAGTGGCGTCAATAATTATGATTGAAAGTAGAAACTGTATATTCAAATAAATATTAGTAAAGGGGGGGGGGGGGGGGGGGGTATAGGTATATCGACTACACATACCTTTCATGTTTATATGCGAACAAGCCCCGCTAGTATTAGGCACGCTGGAAGCTGTGCTTGGCACTAATAGTTCATATATTGATTGAAATACTGCGGTGGCTCCCTATGGGCACCAGTGATGGCAATAATTAGTATTTTAACGATTAATAGGTACCTACTGACTAATTATGCTATAAAGCCAGTTAGGATATTGCGATTCTGACTTTTCGTGTAATCTGACATTCTGCGATTTCTGATAATGCGTGTCTGGCGTTTTGCGTATCTGAAAGAGCCTGACAGTCTGACATAGCTGTAAGCAACAGCACGAGCCGATCGGGTCTGCCCTTTCGACTGTTTCATACCTAAATTTAGTTTAGATTAAGGAAATGTGTACCTATTGTTAATGTAGAAAACCGAATAAATTATTACTTTACTTTATTTCATCAGTAGAATGTTTTAGAAAATTTATAGGCAATAGTTATTTTAGCAGTCTAGAAGAGTGAAGTCATCTGATACAGGCATTGTTTATGCTTACTCATCGTCATGTATAAATATGGCAGGCTGATCCATGGCACCGTAGATTTATATTGTGAGACGAATTCTGACGATCACGGTCTTTTTTAAAATGGCAAAACTAGGTAGGGATATATACCATATTTTGTTGCCTGTAATACAGATCAACCTACAACGGGCAATAGCAGTCACCGTTACCGATATTATTTTTCCTGTGCTCATGTAACTCATGTAATTGTGTATGTAATGATGTTGAAAATGTAAACCTTTTGTTATCATGATATAAACTATTCATGTATTCAGTCTAAAGTACTTGTACGTAAATGATTTTGACTGTCTTAAACAATAGGAAAATTACGCCTATCCAGGCTAGAATGAATGCAGTTTGGAGATTGACAGGGTCTACAAAGACATCTTTTTATGAACTTTTAATGAATCATTATCATAAAATGAATAAATTGGATAAATTATGAATTTTTTGGAAAGAATAAGTAAAAATGGGTTTCTGAGATTGATTTCGCAAGGACACGGACCCATACAAATGTAAAATTAGTAGATCAGATCATTGATAATAATTTACGAGTTTTCAGATTGACAGTCGCTCCACAAGAACACTGTCTTGTACAATAGCAAAATTATGCCCTTCGGGCAAGCATTAGGGCAACTAACAGAAGTTGCTCGTTTTCCTGATGAGGAAAAGAAGTCTCTTATGTTTCTGATAAACAATGTCTTTGGTGAGTTTATATATATATATATATATATATATAGATATCCCCTTGGGCACTTAGTGGCTCAAGCGTGCCATATAGGTAGTATTTTGTTGATCCATTTTCACTTGTTGATCCGGGCAGTATTTCTTGATCCAATGCCACATCACCGTCAATGTGTGGATCCGATCGGAGCCACAAGTGTCGCCACCAAAAATAATAATAATTACCTTTTTTTTTATACAAATCCACCTTTTTCGCGTTAGAGCACTTGTTGATCCGATTCAAATGGGCCAATCACAGCACATCATGCGTTGTGATTGGCGCTCAGGCCCGAGAGACAGAGAAAGCAGACTTTGGGGAGAGTGAATGCGTACTAAGTTAATATTTTGGAAGATAACTACAATGATTGAATCGTTTTATCCTATTCTATTTTTTACGTTTTTATTAGGTTGCTTTCTTGTTTGTACACAAATTTTGATGCTAGAGACTTGAAACTTTGAACATAGGTCAAAACTAAATGACAATGCAATATTACGATGTCATTGAGCTGATCTGATGATGGAGCCGGAAGAACGCCACAGGAACTCCATGATGAAACCGTGCTACCCAATCGTATTTGGGCTCGTTAGAATTGTCTTGACACGTACTCTGACGGGAGACGAGGTTCAGGGTCTGATGATGAAGCCGGAAGGCCATGCCTTAGGAACTCAATATTGAAACTATGCAACCCCATCGAGTTTGGGCTCGTTTGAATCGTCTTGACAAGTGCTCGTGGTTTAAAAAAAATTATAAAAGGAGAGATTATTATTCTAATCTATACCTACTTATACAACTACTTATTACTAAATCTATACTAATATTATAAAGAGGAAATATTTGATTGTTTGTTTGTTTGTTTGCATCGAATAGGCTCCAAAACTACCTTTCACCATTAGAAGGCTACAATCTTCCCGAGTGACATAGGCTATATTTTATCCCGATATTCCCACGGAAACGGGTACCACGCGGCTGAAACCGCGAGAATCCGCTAGTAGAATATAAAAAAAGAGGAAATATTAGTTTGTTTGTAATGAATAGGCTCTAAAACTACTGGATCGATTTAAAAAAACCTTTTACCATTAGAAAGTACTTTTTAAGGAGTGACATAAGCTGTACTTAATCCGTGAATTTTTGCGGGAACGGGAACTACGCGGGTGCACTGCAACGCAAGAAAAATCCCGGAATCAAATAACGTTTAAAAGCCTAAACTTAACCGCCTTAAAAATCTGAAACAAAAACTAACAAACACTAAAAAATAATTATAATATTAATTCAAAGGACAAAAATGCGTGTTTTTCTAACTTATCTTGGTACTTACTGAACTGTCTGATGTCGGTGCCAAGCTGAATAGGTATTAAAGGTAAATAGATATTATGTCCTACGAAAGTTACGTAAGTCCGCCCCCACCACATCACAAGCACAACACACTTCACGCTTGGGACTGGGTTCTTTTTAACCGACTTCTAAATCAAAAAGGAGGAGGTTCTCTATTCGTCTGTATGTATGTTTTTTTTTTTTTGTGTATGTCCACCGATTACTCGAAGACGGCTGAACCGATTGAAATGGTTCAAACGTTATTACATCAGGTTGGTTTCCAAGTTGGTCCCATTTTTTGAAATTTTGAAATCGGTTCAGTAGTTTTCAGGAAATCTTGAAAATACTGTCGTTTTCGTTACCACTTTATGTGAATTTAATACGTATCTTTAGGCATAACTCCTTTGTTTATAAACCGATTTAGATGATTCTTGTTTTGTTAAGAAGGGGATACCTCAAGGTATTTTAACCGACTTCGAAAACGGAGGTTTTGAGTTTGATCACATACCTATTTACCAGAAAACACGTAAATTGCCTGCACGATGCACTAAAAAGAGTGAAATAAAAATTATTTTTATAAAAAAATAAAACCGCCTTCTAAAAAACCACATCAAAAAAGTAAGAAATAATTCCTCACCAAATAAATAACGTAAGTACTTTGAAGTCGGGCGGGTTTTAACAAAAACAACAAAAAATTGTACATGTTTCACGCCCGACTTCAAAGTACTTACGTTATTTATTTGGTGAGGAATTATTTCTTACTTTTTTGATGTGGTTTTTTTTTAAATATGTTTATTATTTATTTTGGTTTGGCACCGAGCTTCTTTTTGATTTGGAGCCTGTGGTATAGCCTTTCATCTTTAGCTACCTAAATAACTTGAAAGAATACAACTAAGGTCCATTCGTGCATTATGGTATTTATAAAAACATCATATAAATCCTAAATTTAAAAAAATTGGCGTCTAAATCAACCCTGAAATAATAAAACTAGCGGTCCATACGTACGTACGAACAATACTTAAAGAATTATTCTCCAGCTTAGGAGCTGGAGAACTGGAGAACAGTTAGGACCATTAAATAATTAAATAGATTAAAATGATAATAAATAAATATCTTCTTACATTCACACGAAATGTTAAGCCCATGTAAACATTAAGAAACTGTGTCATGGAAACTTGATAGCGGATAAATAAAATAAGTTTTTGTTTTTTGTTAACGAGTTGTATTGTAATTGTATCTCGTTATTACTAAATTAATTTTGCTAAAGCCCTTGGCCAGCCAGGGCGTCACATGTATACCTTAATATAATATTCCATCTTTACAAATTGTAATGTGATACGCAATAAAAAATAAACCAGCTCATCACCATGAGATGATGACTACCAGATGCAAATACTTGAATAGTTTCAAAAATAAATAGAACTCATAAGACTTAACTCATCTTCATCACGCCAGCCGAACGACGCCCACTGCTGGGCATAGCCCTCCCCCAAAGGTCTCCACAACGATCGGTCCTGTGCTGCACGCATCCAGCGTCTTCCCGCAACCTTGACTAGATCGTCGGTCCACCTTGTAGGAGGCCTGCCAACGGAATGTCGTTCGGTACGCGGTCGCCATTCGAGAACCTTTCCGTCCCAACGGCCATCGGTTCTCCGCGCCATGTGTCCCGTCCACTGTCACTTCAGCGATGCAATCCTTCGAGCGATCTTGTTTGTTTTAGTTCTCCTCTGGATCTCAATATTTCTGATTCGATTGAGCAGGGAAATACTAAATCTCTCCATTGCTCGCTGGGTGACTTTGAGCCTTTTTATGAGACCCATAGCAAAAGACCACGTCTCACTTCCATAGGTCATTACTGGCAACACACACTGGTCAAAGATCTTCGTCTTGATACATTGAGGTGTTTCGGACGGGAATATATGCCGGAGCTTCCCGAATGCTGCCCATGAAAGCTGGATTCGACAAGAGATCTCTTTCTCGAAGTTGGACTTACGTAACTGGAACTTCTGTCCATATTGGTAACAACAACTTCAAGTGTAATGTTCCCAACATTAACTGGAGCAGGTGTAACATGGGCGTTGGACATGATTTTCGTCTTCTCCGTGTTTATCTTAAGACCCACTTCTTGAGAAGCATTACTGAGATCTTCGAGCATTGTGTTCAGGTCTTCCAAGGTCTCAGCCATCATCCGCAAACCGCAGGTGTGTTAGGTACCTACTTGCCATTGGTGTTGATACCGCATCCTTTTTAGTCCAGGAGCTTAAAAAATATCCTCCAACGCAGCTGTGAACAGTTTCGGAGAGATTAATACCCACTCTTTGAGAACCATTACTGAGATCTTTGAGCATTGTGTTCAGGTCTCCCAAGGTCTCAGCCATGAGAACTACATCATCCGCAAACCGCAGGTGTGTTAGGTACCTACCCGCCATTGGTGTTGATGCCACATCCTTTTTAGTCCAGGAGCTTAAAAATATCCTCCAACCCTGTCTCACACCTGAACACCTCGCTGTAGTTGGATAGGATTAGATCTCTGGTTCTGTAATCGGACTGATATAGAGGCGTTTGGTATAAGTACCTCAGCAACTCGATGTATTTGTAGTCTATTTAGCACCGGAGAGATGACAGCACCGCCCGCCCCGTCTCAATCGAATCAAAGGTTTTCATAGTCCACGAACGCAAAGTGGCAAGTTGTACTCTTTGGTCTTCTGTATAACATGTGGTCTATGGTACTATAGCTTTTTCGGAACACGGCTTGTTCGGGAGGTTGGAAGTTGTCAAACCTGCGAGCGAGACGATTCGAAATGAATCTCGAATATAACTTATAGATATGGCTCAGAAGCTAGATAGTTCTTCAAGAGAGTCTTATCACCCTTCTTCAAAAACAGCATCACATCGCTTTTGCCCAATGCCTTTGGCGTTTTGCCCTCAATGATGACTGAATTGAAAAGCTTCTGAATGGCTTCTTTAATATGCTCGGTATTAAATTGGCGAAGGTCGCTCGTCAAAGACTTAAATATCAGTCTATTGAGCTGCCGATAACGATGGGCATCCGCTAAGTTCTGTGACTTCATTTAGTGTCTCTGATCCATGAGTAGAAGAGTCTGGGTTATTATTTATTATTTTATTCGGACGCCAGCGAAGCCGGACGGGTGATCAGTTACCTTGATAGGAACCATTTCACCCAGTTCCCCAAGTTCCCTGCTGATGACTGCGCAAAGCTGAGAGCTGGGGGAGGCGGGTTATCGTTTACCCCACCGGCGTCGTACCCTCGAACCTACCTGTGCGCTTACAGTACCTGCTGATTTGACTTATCTTTACTGCTTTATATCCTCTTCCTTAAGCTTGTCCGCTCCAAAGAGCTCCCAGCGCAGTGATGCGTACATCGGGCATTCTGCCATGAAGTGGTAGCTTGTTTCTTCTCTTTCTTTACATTGCGGACAGATTGGGTTCTCTGGTTTCTCCTGCTTCGTTTCAACAACTCTCTAGTTTTCTTCTTGTCAACCGATTTGATGAAGAACTTTGACTGTATACAGTCCTTTCTTTTCTTCCATCTTTGGTTGGTTTCTTTGATTGTTCTAATCTCGATAATGTTCTTAGTAATTCTATGTGTGATTGGCAGTCTTGGTTCAGGGCCAATGAATGGTTCATCAGCTCCTCCCCTGGCTAATTCATCGGCTTCCTCATTGCCTTTGTTACCTTCGTGTCCAGGTACCTAGGCAATTTCCACCTCGACCAAGTGTGCAAGTTCCTGAATGCTTTTGTTTGCATTCCTTCACCAAGGCTGAGGTAGTCTCCCGTTTTGTCAAGGGCTTTGATGGCAGCATGACTGTCGCTATATATTATTATGTTCCCTACGTTATAGTTGCTTATCTCACTTTTAATCATGTTCGTACACTCTAGTATCAGGAATATTTCCGCCTGGAATACGCTGGTGCATTTGCCCAGATTGAAAGTAGTTCTTATAGTGTTGGGCTTAGCTATGTATACCCCAGCTCCCGATAGCTTGGTTGATTCTTTTCTTGACCCATCTGTGTAGCATACTGCGATGCTATCCAGATCGTCTTGTTCTAGGTTCCAGTCTTCTCTAGATCTGATGCTTATTCTGTACTTTTTGTCGAAGATTTTTTAACCGACTTCAAAAATTAAAAAGGAGGAGGTTATCTATTCGTCGCGTTTATTTTTTTCCTTTTTCATTAGGTTATTAACTAATATCATAGATAGTATTTCTTTGTACTTTTTCCTTATTTCAGCGTGACCTTTATTATTGTGCCTTCCTATCCATAGGTTAGTGCTTTTCAGCTTAAACCATTGTTCTGTAGCTTTCTTTTCAATTTCAAGATCTATTGGACTAAGGCCTAGTATCATTTCTAAGGCGCCCGTGGGAGCTGTTTTCATGGCTCCTGATACCATGATGCTAGCTAGTTTTTGTACCTTAGTGGGTTCTTTTCTGTTATATTCTAGTTCTTACCACTTCAGGTTCCATGCCCCAATTCCTACCAAACGGCTCTTCTGCACTGCATAAGAGCTGTCATTGCCTTCTTGCTAGTTTCTTTTAAAAGATTCTGGGTGGAGAGTTTCTTCAATTTGGCACGGCGGGTTTTACAGTACTTAGGTCCTACCGTGCGGACAGTATCCACCACCATGTTGTAAAGATCGTCCACATCTATGCTGTTCTGAAAGGCTTCGCAGTTGTTTTGGAGCTCGAGCTGAAAGCACTCAGGGTTTTGAAATTGAGAATTTGTATTGGTCAGAGCGTGGATTTTATCAGTTGCGGTCTTTCACGCTTGACGTTGATAACCAATGTGCCTCTGACCATGCGGTGATCGCTTCCTGATCCGTTCCTGTCTTAACAGCGTTGATCACACTGACATGATTGAATAATATTATGTGAATGATAAAATCGATCTCGTTTTTTACGTTACCGTCTGGGCTGATCCAGGTCCATTTGCGGCTTACGGGTTTCCTGGAGAAGGGTTTTATCATGTAGAAGTTCTCCCTCTCAATCGGAATAAAAGAGGCCAGCATCTGGCCTTGTCCATTCCGTTGCCCAAATCCAAAATTGTCCCACTCTCAACTCATCACCGCATCGTTGCTCCAACTTTGCATTGAAAACCCCCATCACAAACGTGTAGTGGGTTCTATAGCTATGAATGGATTTAGAAATCTTATACATAGCCTCTATTTCGAGGTCGGAGCGTAGACCTGGATGACATTCAGCGAATATCGTTTCGATATTCTGAGTATCAGGTACGCTATCCTGCTCAAGACACTTCCCGATGTTGATCACCTTGTTGACAAGGGACTTGTGGACGATGAACAGAACACCACCTAGGGACTGTTGTTCGCCTTCCCGGTGGAATAGTAAGTTACCGGATTGCAGGATAATCGAGCCCTCCTCCTGTCTTCGGATCGGACTTCTGATAACCCAATGCTACCCCAATGTAACTTACTAATTGCCTCTTCCAACTCCACGAGCTTCGCGTCCATCATCAATTTGCGCGTGTTGTAGATTGCCGGGTCGAATCGCCGGTGTTGGTAGCCGGATCTTACCTGGGGATTTCTTAGCACCCCATGCCCCGCCGTTACTATAGCCGCTATCGTAGCTAGGAATAGCGGGGCCGCCGGGGACTGGCGGCCGATGTATTTGTGGTGTATTAATTTTGGGAGGTTTCCCATTGCCGTGCTTAGCAAGCGGGTTGGTGATGTCAGTATGGCCTGCTGTTAAAGGGAGACGCTGCTGTTTATCTTCTGATGGCAGTTTTCCTTTTTTCGCCTCTTACGACACCTACGGAAAGAGAGAGGGGTGGTGCTATTCTTTGTATGTGCCGGCAGTACACGGGAAAAAGGCTTGCCTATATTTGAGAATCTCTCTCGATTTTCCTGGGATTTCATCTTCAGATCCTGACTTGATAAAAATAAGATCAAGTTAGAGGTACTTACTTATAAACTTTATAAGAAATAATTTTAATAATCGTCTAAATACGCAAAACTAAAGCCTAAATACGCATTATTCAGGATAACTGCAAAGATTGTCGCCAGTTCTTGATCAAATTTGAATGGGACCAAGCGACGTGATGACGTTTAAAAGGTGACGAGAAGCGTAACCTTTCAAATAAAATAGAGTTAAGTACCTTTCCAAATTGGTTCATTAACAAAAAAAATTAGAGGTGACACACATAAAAAACACATACAGTCGAATTGAGAACCTCCTCCCTAATCGCGGCACCGCGGGCTCCAGGCGTTCGGTTCACATGTTTGTTTACTCAACGTGGATTTAGCAATGCAATGTATGGAGAACTGCAAATTATATATTCGGAGTCAACAAATACTGAAAGGTAGGTATACGAAAATAAGTATTATGAAACGAAGCAAACAATATTGTTTAAGCATTTCATAATTTTGGCCGCTACGGTGTCGATTAAGTTCGAAATTGCAATGATAAAAGTATCTAGTAAGTCACTTTCTCGTGGATTTAGCAATGTATTGAGAACTGCAAATATTATATATTCGGAGCCAACAATACTGAAGTGTATTCGAAAATATGTATATAAAACGGAGCAAACAAGTGTGTAAGCATTTCAGAATTTTGTCCGTTACGGAGTCGATTGAGTTCGACATTGCAATGAAAAAAATGTCCAGTATATCACTGTCTCGATGAATACGTTTGGCAACGTCGGATAGTTGAGGGCGGCGTTGCCACTCCGCGCGAAATATATGCCATAGGAGTCGAGTAATAACGCGACAAAGGTGGAGTCGACAATGCACGGGAGTCGGGCTGGATCAACCAAGTGCCCAGGTTGGTGTTTATATATATTAGTTCATTATGTTAGAATTGTTTGTATTCATTACGAAGTTATATAATGTGCCCGGTTAACCCATATTTTTTTTACTAAATGGATGGATATAATGAGCCATAACTCAATGAATTTTTTTTAATTTTGTATATTTATGTTTCTTTGCTAGATTGGATATAACTATTTAAGATGTTCCGTGTAGCTAAATTGGCAGTAATTAACGGAGTTTTTTCATTGGTTCGATAGTAATCCTACTAATCCTACTAATATTATAAATGTGAAAGTTTAGATGTTTGGATGTTTGGATGTTTGTTACTCAATCACGCCAAAATGGCTGAACGGATTTGGCTGAAATTTGGAACACAGATACTTTGTAGCCTGGAGAGGAACATAGGCTACTTTTTATCCCGGAAAATATCATATTCCCGCGGGATAACGTCGTGAAGTCCACGCGGGCGAAGCCGCGGGCGGAAAACTAGTTAATAATAAGAGAAACGCGTCTTTAGAATGGCAGTATAAAAAATTGTGTCCTGCAATGCAACTTGGGACCGTGTCGGTAAAATATATGAAGTGAAACTGTCATTATCGGCCATTACCAGTCATTTTCGTTGTCATTATTATATTTATATGTATAGTTACAGTTAAAAAGTCTTGAATGGGTGGTAGGAAAATATTGACGATTCATAAGTACCTACATGCTTATTATATGTCTATGTGAATAAATCAATATTTGATTGATTGATAGATATAAGTAGTAGATAAAGTTATGACAAAATATTGCAAATCTTTTGCAATTTATCTGTTAGAGTTACACTAATTCGATTTGTATGCAAATGAGATTTGTTACAAAATAGCAGATGCTTTAAAGAAGTTAAAATAAACGAACTACTTTTGTTTTGATCTTGTAAAATAAGGCATGTGCTTACATTATTTTCAGAAATTTACTTGACTTTTATACATGATCGCGCTTTTTGTCAGACCAGTAAGACAAGCCGGCACAAGTAGATCTGCTGATCTGCGATCTGCGATCCTATTTATTCGAATAATGTTAACGTTAATTTTTGCAATCAAACTTTAATGCATCTTGCACTGCACAAACATAGCAATAGTTGACTTCTTCTCTAGCACAGAGCTTTAAATAATGTCTTTTCTCTTGAATTTGGTGTAGGTAGTGAGTCAACAGTTTAACTGCCAAAAATAACGTCGTGGGTTCGATATTTTAAGTATAATATTATGTTTAATTGATCGAAGTGTTTTGTATATAACACAACCATGTATTTACAAAATACATGTTTATTTATTTATTTAATTCTTCATGCACTAATTACAGTACATAGGTGGACTTAATGCTTCGCACCCTACAGAACCATAAGAATTACGACTTGGGCATCTTGGCCATAGGACAAGCTTTGCTTAGATTGGGGCTACACAGTGGTATATTAAAATTCCCCAAATTATTTATTTTAGTATATTTCCTATGAATAATAATTTCCCTATAGCGGTAAAGGATATACTGAGAAACAGTCGTCAGCTTCGTAACAATGCTAGTGCTCGGGAGTTTAGCGTGTCACTAGCAGGTGTAACATAATAATTTAAAGCAACATGATTTTACAGTTAGGGAAGATAAGAGTCTTGTGCTTATGGTTTCTTGTGCCGAAAGTTTTTACAATTATTATATTGTACTTATATTTTGCTTTATTATGTGTTTTCAGATCATATTGTATCGATGTTATATCAGAAGAGACTTAGCCAAAAGATTTTCAGATGTTTTTGCTTCAAAAATATATAAGGGATAGCACAAGTTGTGTTAATGTAATGTTTGTTTCTTTTCAGTTTTTGAATATTTCAAGAATATGTAAATGATTTATGTAACATAGTTTACATATTTATGAATAAGGTTTGATAGATTGAGCATAAGTATACATTTTATTTTCTTTTCAATCATGTTCAGTCCGTGCTCATATTTTCATTATATAGGTACTTACGTACTATTGTATGACATACTTGAATGTTTGATAGTAATAGCATAATGTTTCTGATATCAGTATTAATTTGTGATGTTGAGTTATAAAGTTAAACAATTAATTCTTGTACCCCTTGTACCTGTCGAATTTGTCAAAAGGTATAAGATTAATGTCATAATTGCTGATACATGTCACATTGGCGTCCTCGTTCACCAGGCGATAACAAACAAGGTCTCAAAATATGTTTACCTAGGCTTCGAATAACGGCGAAAGGACACAATAGGAGCGTTTTACCTACCATTAAAACGCATATTGTGTCCGGAGCCTTATTCGAAGCCTAGCTTTAAGACCTGCCTGGTGTAGATTTTAGCCTTAATGGTTGTCAAGTATTTCAGATTTTGAGACTACAATGACACAAATCTTCCGCCGTTGCTAAAAGGTGAACTCGTATCACGTGACTTATGATGACTTTACGGAAGTGACGTCACGTTGGTTAGATTGACCAATAGGAAAATTGATGTCGAACGGAAACGGAAAGGGCTTTCTCAAAATATGTTTACCTAGGCTTCGAATAAGGCTCCGGACACAATATGCGTTTTAATGGTAGGTAAAACGCTCCTATTATGATTATTATTTATTTTTCGGAAGACCGACAGCAATATTACAAGAGTAGGTTAGAAACATAACAACAGAAAGCCAATTACAGGTCTTCACCAATAAAATGTCGAGATGCATTCAAACAGCTTTAGTAAAGAATATATCAAATTGAAAGCAATGGCGATTTATTCTCAAAATACACAAAACAGATTAGCAAACAAAGTGGCAAAGCTTTTTTTTTTCAAAAATGCACTATAGAGCACTGATCCACTGATTATTAACTACAGTCTGTAAAATATAGCTTGTTTAAAATTTCAGCTCATTCATACAAAGCAAAACGTTCCTTCTGCACAAGGAATAGGGTCTAATTTTCTAGCAAAAGCTACATTAAATAATGTCTGATGCTGTTTTTATTGAGATTTATTCTAATAGAGTAAAGAACTTTTTGCTTTGCACGAATGAGCTGTCATTTTTATTAAGCTATACTTTACAAACTATACGTGTACTTACTTGTAAACAAGCGCAGCTGAGAAGTGTTCTTCGATATAAACGTCTAATACCGGCCTGAAGTGCTGAAAACGACTCTCGTCCAGTAGGCTGCATATCGACACCAGCACCAAAAATACTGTGCCTGAGTGGGGGGTGCTGGAACCAAAACGGATATTTACATTAAGGATACTGGACTTTCTTCACACGTCAAAAAGATCGAGATTAAAATTAGAAAGGTGAAAATCTCGCGCATTGAAAGTATTTTGTAATTTGAATGAAATCATATAATTATGCAACAATTTCGAATAATAATGTCTTGAGTTAGAACAATGTATTTCGTATGCATGTGAAGTTAGTCGATAGTAAACAGTCCAAGGAGACACACTTTATGTATGTTATTTGCATCGTAAACCAAATTCAACCTTATAACGGCTACCGTAGGGAATAATAATGAATATTCTTTGTTTATTGGAGTATGCTAAAAACTCACCTGTTACCATCTTCAGTGGAAAACAACGCAAACAGTGCGTCCAATACGTCCCTAAGGAATTTAATCAATTCTTCGCAGCTCAGTCCGTCGCCTAATCTCAAGACGCGTAGGAGAGTTTCTTGTACTTTTTCAGGGTGCGCGCGCCATTGTAACAACGCTAGGAGATCCTCTGAAGAGAAAAGAAAGTTGTAATAATTCATAGATTATTATCTACCAAAGTGACAAAAATACCAATAAAGCATAACTTATTCAGAGATAAATGAATATTTGATGAAACTTTGGTAGGTAATTCATAATAAGTACTTCTAGGTAAGTATCTATTATACAACTCTACAAACGACTCAAGGTTAATATGCCATGACGATATTGATATTTTAATAAGGCTTTAGTCGTCAGGTTTGCTGCAAGTTGAGTATGTTAAATGCAGAATAACAAAAAGTTACTCAGATTGAAGATCTCTTAAGACTTTACTTCAACATACCCGGCATAGTATAGTAGTCAATTGTTTTCCTAGCATAAACTCACGGTTTTGCATAAGTTTGGTGGCACAACAAAGTGCAAATTCAACAGTTTTCCTTAGAACTCCTTAGAAAAGAGTGCGTGACGCCGTTTATTTAGGTTGGAGGTTTCTTAAGCGTTTCATTCATACTTCACACGTCCTCAAAGTTAAACTGTTCATAATCTTAATAAATAACTAGAGGATCCTCGCGGTTTCACCCCCGTGGTACCTGTTCCCGTGGGAATAACGGGATAAAATGTAGCCTATGTCACTCGGGATGAATGTAGCTTTCTAATGGTGAAAGAATTTTCTAAATCGGTCCAGTAGTTTCGGAGCCTATTCGATGCAAACAAACAAACAATCAAATCTTTCCTCTTTATAATATTAGTATAGATAAACTCACCGTTTTGCGTAAGTTTGGTGGAGCACAGCAAAGTGCTTATAGTGCAATTTTCCTTAGAACTCCTTTGGAAAGACGGCGCGACGCCGTTGACTGGGGCCACGCGAGCTGTGTCGTTGGCACAAGATGATAGAGATAGGTAACTTGCAGTCGCCAGCCTGGGTGAATAGAAAAAGAGGGTAGAGTATGGAGAAACATTAACGGCCGATTTCAAACCTATCCTCAGTAAGAGATAAGCTTACTAAAGATTTGTTACCTAGATATTTCTGTTAAATGATGGGAAATAACAACAGTTGCCTAGTAACAGATCCATAGTAGGTCTATTTCTCTCGATTAGTCTTGATAAAACTTAAGAATGCATCATTCATTATTGCGTTTTAGACGACCAATTTGGCCCAGTGGTACGGATACCTGCCTTCTGCGCCTGGGGTCTTTGGTTCGATTTCCGAACAAGACAAATATTTGTGTGCATGATCATGTCTATTTGTCTCGGTCTGGGTGTTTTTATGAACAAAGCAACAAACAAACAAAAAGTATATAAGTATATATTTATCCGTTATCTAGTTTATATAACATGAAAACTACTTACGAGCTAGATAATTGGTGTGATTGTAAGAAATTATAATTATAATTAGTATTCAAATGAGTAAAGTTGTTTTCTAATGACTGGTAAGTATTAAATTGAGGGGCCCGTCCCGCAGTGGTGAGATCGCTCGGCCTGCGACCGCGGTTGTTAAAAATCTTTCGCAATGCTCGATCACGGGATGGGTGACCAAAACTTCAAACAACATCTTGGGCTAATTTGTGCTTCGGAAGGCTCATTAATTAAGCCGTTTCTACCAGCTGAATTTACAGTCGTTAATACCCACCCACACGAATCACTGATTTATTTTCATACTAGCCTTCCACCCGCGGCTTGAACGCGTGAACTACACGACGTTATCCCGCAGGAACCTGATATTTTTGCGGGATAAAAAGTAGCCTATGTAAGTCTCCAGCTCCCATACCATCCCCGTAAAAAAAATCACGTAGATCCTTCGCTCCGTTTCGACGTAACAAACGGACAAACAAACACACATGGTTTTAATATTTAGGCGATAATAATAGGCGATATTTGTGGTAGGAAGTTACTACCTTATCATACTCACTTTGAAGGGTCGTCGCACTTGTAAACGTAGAGTTCATGTGCACCGTCTCTGAGGGTAGCTCCACTCGCCTCCATCAGTCGGGCGAAAGAAAATCCGAATAATTTTCTCTCGTTTTTGTCGCGTGCTAAAGGAAAAAGAATATCATTACTGTTGAATTATTGCTTAGTATTATTTTATTACTTAATGAAAAAGCGTAATTGACTGTGGGCTTAGTTATTATTATTTATAGTATCCAAATAATACCTACGTGATTGTAATCATAGACTGGTTGAATCGACCACTTGCTGAAAGAGTGTCTAAACTCGATCCGGACATGCGCATGAGTGAAAGTGTCCAAAGGTACGGTCAGCCGCAGCTGCTCGCCCCACAGCGGACTGTTGTTGTGGTACAGCACTAGCGACAGTACTAAAGCTAAGATAAGTAGTAAAGGCTGATACTTACTAGAGCAATGTCTAAACTCGATGCGCACATGCGCATGAGTGAAAGTGTCCAAAGGTACGGTCAGCCGCAACTGCTCGCCCCACAGCGGACTGTTGTTGTGGTACAGCACTAGCGACTCGTACTGCGTGCTGCCATTACCACTAGCGCCCCATACGCAGTCCTTGATAAACAAGTAAATATATTTTTTATTAATATTAACTTGAACTCACGTGACACAATACTATTCAACCTCGAATTAAGTGAGTAGAAAGAGAAATCCATCTTCGAACTTTCACATTTCTAATTAAACTTATAATCTTTGGCAAGTTAATAAATAAATGAAAAAAAAAAAATATTACTCAAATCAATTTAACAAAGAATTGATAAACCCCTGAGAGTTACACAATACTCGTGTTAAGGTAGACTCGCCCTTTCCTAAAACAGTAGGTACAAGTAGTTGAAGAACTTCATATTTCTTCATCGTGGCGAATGGACTATAATAACGTTGAACGTAGTTTTAAAAGAAGGGAATAACTCACATTGATAACCTGTCCTGTGTTATCATGAACGCTGACAGTAGCCAACACATTTTTGGCGGTACTCTTGCCGCCTCTCTCAAACTCCGCCCTTTCCAACGTCAAGTAGAGATCGTTTCTGACGTCACCTGGCATGATGACGTCAGGAAAGCCTCGTTTGGCTGTTATGGTGGCGCCGGAAGATACGGCCTCTGTTATGCTACCCGAATGGGTTAATAGACGTAAAGCTACTACGATACCTGCAACGAAAAATATGGCTATATTAATGATTGTCATGCAAACTTTCATCAAACAACTATGCAGAGACTAAAGCCCGGGGTTCTTATCTGTCCCATAGACAGTGGTGGTGGAGCCACTCCCAATACAAAATTAGCTGTCAAAATGGACTATCGGCTGTCAGCAGTATGAAAATTTTCAAATAACTTCCTTTTTTGACGCCAGTTAAAAATGTCCAGCGGGTCAGATAAATTTGTAGAACTCTATTGAATTTTATTTTGTATATCGTTATCTTATTATTTATCTATCGTGCTACTTTACTAATTCACTCTTCCGCGGAAGAATTTATTGCGAGAAAAATCAACAAGAAAGTAGCGAAGAAATGTTTTACTGTCTTGATGTACCGAATTGTCAAATTGGCACTAAGATCAATAATCGAGCATCGAGCAATTCAACGGAATTATTCAATATTTCAAAAAGTCTGTGTTTGTAGTCGCATGACATCAATGTAATTACCATAATTAGGTTGACCAGGTAAAATATTGCACTTATTTGTTTGTTTCCTTATTAACATGTCGTGTAATTGGTGGAAGTCCTTTTCCTCGCATTGATAAACCTGAAATGAGAAATCTTTAGTTAAACAAAGTATTATTTTAACACGCAATAGGTACTTATCCAAAATTGTCTAAGCCCAAGAGTAGAATCGACTAGACAGTTTGTTTATATTTATTATAGAATAAGTGAAAATATACACAAGAGTACTTGTTTAACATCATACTGCATATTTACGTAGAAAGATGAGTGTGTGCTCTTCTTTCTTAGCATATATTAGCACGTGCTGACTTATGAATTGGTCAAAATAACTGTGACACCAACAAAGGCAAATATTTGCTCAACATATCAAAATTTACATATTATCATTACATTTGATTGTGGTTATGATATTCATTACTGTAATTAAAATATAACAAGGTGTAAAATAAAATATTTTTCCATAAGAATACAATATATGTTGATTGTTTGAGGATAATTGACTCAAAGTAAATTATTACAATACAGGACAAAAGTTAGCAATAAGTGCGTCAATATTAATTGATAAATAAAATACGTGGAAACATTGCAAATTTACTTATCAAAAATATTTAATTAAATGAATCAATCAATAGTCTATATATATAAAAATGAATCCCTATTTCCCTTGGTCACGACATCACGCGTGAACGGCTGGACCGATTTGGCTAATTTTGGTCTTAAATGTTCGTGGAAGTCCAAGGAAGGTTCTTACGGTGAGAAAATAGGGGAAGAGGGGGTAAGTGGGGGTAGAGTAGAAGTAGGGTAGGGTAAAGGTAGGGTAGGGTATAGGTAGGGGTAGGGGTAGGGGTAGGGGAAGGGTAGGGTAGGGGTAGGGGTAGGGGTAGGGGCAGGGTAGGGTAGGGGTAGGGTAGGGCTAGAGTAGGGTAGGGGTAGAGTACGGGTAGGGTAGGGTGGAGTAGGGGGTAGGGCCACGGGAACGAAGTCGCGCTGGGTCAGCTAGTCTATATATATAATAATAATAATATGTTTATTTTTTCACAATAAGTAAAGACATAAAACATACACAAAAACAAATCAAATTACAGCTACCTATGTTTACAAATAGAAATAATCGTCTGTGTCTGAAATGGGATTACAAAGAATCCTGTATCTCAGACAACAGCGCTCTCTTCCCTAGGAGCCAAATTTTACAAACTAATAAGTAGGTAAGTACATAAATTTACATTGTTAGAAAAACAAAAACATATATATAAGTACCTACATCAAAGTTATAACAAAAAAAAAAAAAAACATATAAAAACAAAAACGAAAAAATAGAAGTGAGTGAATGGGGGTACCTCCTTTTGTGTGTTATGATAGTGAATGAGTGTGTGTAGGAGGATGTGTGGAGTATGATAGTGATATGAAATACTTAAATAGTAAAATATTACGTTTTATGAAAATAAATATGGAAATAATGTATTTATAAATTTACTTTTTAGATTTGAATTTTTAATAAATTTTCAGTTTGGTCATAATTTAATTGCTTTAACCAGCCGCCAATTGTTGATTTACATTGTGTTTTATTTAGAGGATAAATATTTAAAAGCTTATTTATCTTATTATAAAGATAAGGACCAAGAAAACAGTGGAAATTATTCACGTAAGCGTGTTTGAAGGAAGGCATAGAACAAACTCTATCACAGCGTCTTTTATCTGTTAACTTTGGATCATATTTTATACACGAATGTTGTTTTAAAATACAAGTTAAAATGAATATCTGTCGCACAGTTAATACGTCGCAAGACTGATATAGAAGCTGAGTTGGAAAGTAAGTTGGTTTAAAAGTGGAGACTTTAAGAATTGCCCTTTGGGAAATTTCAAGCTTAATTAAAGAAGACTTATCAGCTCCACCCCAAACAGATACACAGTATGATAAAATTGATTCAGCCAACGCAATATACACCCGCTTAACGATAAGGCCATCAGCAATGTTCCGAAGTTTTTTAAATATAAAAACGAGTTTACGTAATCTACTACACAATAAATCAATATGGTTTTTAAAATTTAGTTTACTATCGAGCATTATACCAAGATATTTTAAAGATTCTGTTTTGGTTAAAGAAAGAAAAGTACCAGAGCATCCAGTACCATCGACATAATTTTGGATGTTTAAATTAATGTGGTCAGTCGCTTTATTGGAATTACGTGCCGAAAAGCACATATACTGTGTTTTTGTAGGGTTTAATGTCAAACAATTGTCCCTTAGCCATTTTGATACTACATCAAAACCAATTTGTGCGCTCTCATAAGCTTTAGTCCAACTGTCGGCTGAAAACAAAAGAGCAGTATCATCAGCGTATGAGACAAGCTTCCCTGAGTTTAACTGAAGTTTGCAAAGATCGTTCACGTAAACCAGAAAAAGCGTCGGCCCCAAAATGCTCCCCTGTGGTACACCAATGGAAATAGGTAATTCTTCACTAATTTGCTCGTTAATTTTAACAAGCTGGGTACGGTTAGACAGATAATCAGTTAGCAATTTTAGTTCAGTACCACGCACTCCGAGTAATTCAAGCTTACTCAAAAGTTTCGGTATAGAGACCGTGTCGAAAGCCTTAGCCAGATCTAAGAAAATACCCATTGTTTTTTTGCCTTTGTCCATATTTTTAATGACCCAATCAGTTAACTCAAATACTGCATCCTCTGCAGATTTACCATTACGAAAACCAAATTGACTTTCTGAGAGAAGGTTATAGTGCTCAAGATAGCGCTTTAGACGATCATTTATAATTTTTTCTAATATTTTAGATATTACCGGGAGTAGAGAGATAGGCCTATAGTTTTCGACACGGTCCCCATCACCGGATTTATGAATCGGGTGGATCACCGCTTTTTTCAAAACATCAGGAAATATACCATTTTTGAGGCAGAGTTGAAATATGTGCGTCAACGGAGGAATAAAAATATCTTTAAATTCCTTGAGGATTTTACTTGATATGAGATCCCAACCCACAGAGCATGTGTTTTTAATTCCCATGATCAACCTTTCAATCTCATCTGAGTCAGTCTCTAGGAGCACAAAAGAAGAGCTATGACGAGTGATAACAGTCTGATTCGGAGTTAAATCTGAAGAAGAAGAAAATTTTGAGGCCAAAGTTAAGCCTATGTTGGAAAAATAGTTATTTATTTTATTAATTGTGTCACTCGAATTAAAAGAATTCAACAAATCCTTTGCTAAATTTGCATCCCTATTTTTTCTGTATGTCGTATTATTGACAGCGGCCCAAATTTTTTTGGAGTTATTGCCGGCATTCTGAAATTGTTTTTTGTCATAAGCTAGTTTTGCTTTTTTTATAATAGAATTGCAATAGTTTCTGTACCTTGTGTAAGTGATTTTAAGTATATTATTTTCAGGATTTTGTTTTAACTTTTTGTGCATCTTATCTCTATTACGAAGGCATCTCAGAAGTCCAGGTGTTATCCACGGTTTAATTATACGTTGCCTTCGGGGTATTTTTATTAAAGTTGAATTAGCGATGATAGCACGTCTTACACTGGTTAAAAAATATTGCATAGAGTAGTTAACGTCAGAAGATGAAAAAATTGTGCTAAAATCCATGTTACCTAAATCGGTTTTAAGTCCTACGTAGTTAATTTTGTTGTTATATGACTGGACAGGTTTTTTAGTTGGAATTACTTGTAAGCACAATAAAACAGCCTGATGGTCCGTGATAGAACAATTTAAAACAAGAGTATTTGCTTTATTGTGAGATTTCAAGATAATATGGTCGAGACATGCAAGTTCACGGGTAGGAAGGTTATGGGCAGGTAAAAGACCATGTAAAGCCATCAAATTTAAATAATCATAAGCACTTGCTTCAAAGCTACCCGGTAGAATATTAATATTAATGTCACCTACAAGAGCGATATTTTTAAATGATTTGAGATTAGAAAGTATAACATTTAATGACTGCAAGAATGGATTAATATTTTTATAGGATGGCGATCTATAAGTTGCAATTATTGCAGTTTCATTTAATAGTTTAATTATTAGGGAATTAGACTCATCTATAACTGGTTCCTCAATGCTATATCTAATATTAGATTTAATGTAAATAACCACACCTTCATTTTGATTATTATTACTTTTACTTGCGTGACAAGAATAACCTGGTATTGATGGTAAAAAGAGATTGCAGGACAGCCAACATTCTGTTAAGATAAGGACATCGCAATCAAACTTGAGTCTATGCATCAGAACACTAAAGCTATCAAAATTTTTATTTATGCTTCGAATATTTTGGGTCATTACCGTTAGGTATTTAGAGGGGAACTGAATTATATTTTTACATTCTTCGACGCTACATGTTTGTGAATCAGATACTGAAATATTATCGATTTCTCTAGCATTCGTATCATCCGTAGAATAATGTAGGAGAAGCTATTGTATCAACATGAATAATACAGTATAAATACTTAAGACTATTTATGAGTGTGTACATGTAGTTATTACGTGCAGACATAGATTTATAAAAGGAGCATAAGTGCCAAACTGATTGAGGCAATAAGAGATATAATACTATCATACAATTGTTTACAAAATATATGGGGTGTATTTGTGCTGTTGTTTGTAGAGTGTAAAAAATAATAAAATGGACTAAAATTATCATTAAATAAAATGTGCAAAACTTAGAATTCTTTACCATGTATGCCGAGCTTAGTCAGATGGTTTCAGAGTTCTTCAATTTATTCAGGTCAGCCTCTTCATTAACACGAAATTGTGGAGCGCCTTCTTTTTTGCGTAAATATATTTTACCATACGATGTCCAGCAGTAAGCATATCCAAAAGTTTTTGCAAAATCTCGAGATAAGAAAAATAATCTTCTTGCCTTAGTGGTCAGGCATTCTGCTACATAAAATTGTTTTGGAGGCCCAATAATCTTAAGTCTTGAAGTATTGAGAGAACTTGCATCTGACTTTCTCAATTTCTTTACACTTGCAAGTACTTTTTCTTTGAGTAAGACTGACGAAAACTCTACTATAATGGGCCTTATCTTGTCAGGTTTCGCAAATCCACGATATATATCTCGGAAGTCTGATGTTTGTAGCTGAACATCTAGCAAACTGCTTAGATTTTGTATTAAATTTAATAGTATTTCTCTATTCTCCTTCGGCAGTATTGGGACATTGCGTAATTCAATTTTGCTAGAAGACATGTTTCTTTCAAGATTTTCAATTTTTAGCTCCAATTGCTTGATATAAGACCAGTTTTCTTTACGTTCTTCACGAAGTTTACCAATTTCTTTGTGAAGTTCTTCATACTTTTCCGAAACTGTATCAACAAAAGTCTGAATATTATTTGTCTGTTCCTTTATTTCCATAATGGATTCTTGAATATTTTCTAATTTCAAGTTTTGATCTGACACAAAAGTAGCGAACATACTACGCATTTCGGCCATAAAGTCCTGCATATCGTCCTCCCCGTGCTTTCTCTTCATACGACTATTGTGCATACTTTGAAGGCTTATACTTGTCTCCAAGTCAGACTCGGCTGTACCAGCATTCTTCAAGTCAGAATCCGATAGTGTTTTTGAGGATGGAGAAGAGCGATTCTTAAGCATTTCCACAGATATGTACTTCTTCGTGCCAAAAGCAAGCAAAATAAAAAAATAAATGAAATAAAATTAAAACTTTGACCAGCTCCTTACAATTCCCCGCTACTCGCTTTCGCTTATGAATCGCGGCAGCTCCGACGGTTGTGGCACCTTGTTGATGGATGACGCACGCGGACGCGGGCGATGCAGTGTTAACGTATGCTATCTCGCTGATGTTGTTTCACTCACTAGCACCGGTGCGCTTACGTCTCGCCGTTCCTGCGATCCTGGTGCGCGCGTTGAATTATTTGCTCGAATTTTGGAAAATAAATTATATTTTATCTATTCTTTTACAAATTTTAATACGGTGCACACGTCTAAGCGCAAAACGCGGTCCAGGGGGGAGAGGAATATAAAAATGAATCCCTATTTCCCTTGGTCACGGCATCACGCGTGAACGGCTGGACCGATTTGGCTAATTTTGGTCTTGAATTGTTCGTGGAAGTCCAAGGAAGGTTTTAGCGGTGAGAAAATAGGGGAAGGAGGGGTAAGTAGGGGTAGGGTAGAAGTAGGGTAGGGGTAGAGTAGGGGTAGGGTAAGGTAGGGGTAGGGGTAGGGTAGGGGTAGGATAGGGGTAGGGTAGGGGTAGGGTAGGGGTAGGGTAGAGGTAGGGTAGGGTAGGGTAGGGGTAGCGGTAGGGTAGGGTAGGGGTAGGGGTAGGGTAGGGTAGGGTAGGGGTAGGTAGGGGTAGGGTAGGGTAGGGGTGGGGTAGGGTAGGGTGGAGTAGGGGGTAGGGCCACGGGAACGAAGTCGCGCTGGGTCAGCTAGTAGTGTATAAATCACAACATTTCTAATGTTATAATTAAGTTCAACAAGAACTATAGTCCTCCTCTTTAACTGTTTCTACTATCGTTTGTTTCAAATTTCAAAAATCAAGTCAGCAAATTGCAGCTTAACCTCTTTGTTACTGGGCTGTTGGCCCTGCTGCCTTAGAAAATCTGATAGCAACAACCCCGCCCCAAGGATCTCCTCACTACATGCTCCTTCTATCTCACGTGATGCTAAGCTTTGTGACCAAATAGAAATCAACAAATTTTAATTACTTTAAATGTACCTATACTCCTTTTCACTAGGCTGCTGCCCCGGTTGGCTTAGGAACTCTGATAGGGACAACACCCCCTCTCCTATTTTACTCTCAAGGGGTCTCCTTGCTACGGGCCCCCGCCTCTCCCCGTATCGCTAGATCGCTACCCCGACCATACCCACCCAACGCAGTTGTTTCGAAATGATAGTAAACACATTACACGGTGCATTTCAATGTTATTGGCCATCGTGAAGTTATAGTGGAGGCAGTTATGCATCGCTCCCATACATAACCCAAAAAAAAATAGTATTAAGCTATGTGCTTCATCACATATTATGTTCTTTGAGTAATTCTAAGCGTTTCTAGTCCTCCCGGACTAGAAACGCAATAAAAAACGTGAGGATAGACGGGGAGGGCGAGGTACAAAGAAGGCCGCCACCCGTCATCTTTAATACAATTTTTTTTTGTGTAAACTTCATAACTGCCTCCACTAGTTAGTCTACTCTATGCGCAGCTGAGAACCCCGTAACGCAACCTCACGTCTCCTACCGACATACTTCTAAATTTTGTATTGCGCAGCGCCGCGCACGATGTTCATAGAAGTCACTAAGTTTAATCGGACTGTACCATTACCTTAAACGTATACTCCTTCTCACTGGGCTGCTGCCCCGGCTGCCTTAGGAACTCTGATAGGGGCAACACCCCCGCCCCCAGGGGTCTCCTCGCGACGGGCCCCCGCCGCTCCCCCGTACCGCTGCTACTCCCGCCCGCGCCCGCCCATCGACCCACCCGAATCACCCACGCGACCAGCCATAGCTCACGGGATAGATCTGTCGTTGATAGGTCCTGGAAATAAGGGCGAATACTTAGTGGCACCTTACCGTTCCACATAGTATTTTTAATGTTCTCAAAAGTAAAATTATCAGAACAGTTTATTGCTCGCCAAACCTTATGTTTTATTGTAGCGATTTGATAATGAAAAAGGAGTTTACCTTAGTTATAAATAACTTATATCAGACCAAATAGGCAAACCCTTTTTTATGCTAACCTCATAAAAACTTATTTTTTACAATGACGCATATTCAGCGCATGGAAAAATTCGGCTGTAGTCAATAATGAAAGTAAAATTAAAGCTTTAATTAAACTTTATTTACTATTGTTTAATTAAGATGACTGACTGCTACATTTGACTGCAACTGCTGACATTTAGAATGCATACAACTAGATTTACAACTGCGAATTAATGTGGAATGATGTCGATATAAAAAAGCAAATGACTTCACATACAAATATGTGATGATTGATGAAGATGACATGTTTTTTTTAAGTATGAAAATCATTCATTTAATTTTATGGCTCGCTCGCCTCTAAAGTCATTGTTATCTGACGAAGGACCCTTCATGAGGCAAGCTAATTTTGATTGCTCTAGCATGACAGCATGTTAGTTAAATAACATTTGATTGGAAACCAGAATGGCAATAAGTACTTTGTTGCAGAAACTTTCACTTAAAGCATTGCACGTTTTATTCTTATCACGAATACAATTACGGGTCATTTGAGATCAAGGTTGCCCAGAAGTGTTTCTCTCCAATTTCATAAGCCAAATTGTAAATGTATAAACGAAACAAGTTTCAGACAGGACTTAAACGCAATGAGAACATGATTTCAAAAAGTGTTGATGTACCTACTAGCTTATATAGTGCTAAAATTTTCTACTTGTAAGAGCTATTTACCTTGCGGTCAGTCCCAAGAACCTACTCTTAGTAAAAGATAAGCCTATAATTACGTTACTTAGAGTATGTTAATGTATGTGTTGTGTCAATAATTAATCTATCCCCAGCCAATAATAGATATGCTTATCCTGCCTCTTGATTGTCGAACTCGAATGTCTTTCGCAATCGCTTTCAGTTTGAAAGATGTTGTACAACCATTGCTGCATTAATACAAATATTTTTTTCAACTGCCTTCAACAACAAGTGATGAATGTCAAACTGAAAGCGATAGATGTTGAGGTAGACAATTAGTTCCCTGGTTACATTACAAAGATATAGTTGTCACTTTGAAAAAAGGACAAAAAAGTTTAAGCACCGAAGATCTAGAAGGTATCTGTGATTGAGGATAGGTCATTGAAACTCGCTAGCAATCTGAAAAAAGGAATGTTTACATATTTTTTCCGGGTCATCGACCTGCAATCAACGGTGATTTTGAAATGGCACCGAGAACAAGCATCGGTTAAGTATCACCGGTTCGCAAAGATTTTGCCAATTACGGCATTGCGTAGTAGTCACTAGACGCTATAAAAACTAGGCTATCGCCGTAACAGGTAACGTATAGCAAACCAGATCTGCTTCAGATTGTCGTCAAGCCGGACTAATTGAACACATGCGGTGGAGAAAATCATACGTCTTGTAATCGAATGATTACTACGTCTAGGCTCTTTTATCTGTAACAGGTGATCCTTAAGATGTCGTATCCCGCCGTGTGTATTATGAAAATACATATTAGGATGAACGTTATTAAAATATGTATTAGTACACATACGTCATACTGTATTGACTGTCTATAGGTAACACAAAACAACCAACTTAAACGAGGACATATCCAACAATTCCACAAACGCAAAACTAAAAAGGAAGTAGCGCTAATTTAGTTTACAAGCGACATCGTTAGCATCTGAATTTGGATCTGAAAACCGTAAACTAAGCTATATACTTACAGCAAATAAGGTGCTATTCGCGTGCAGCCTATCCCCGTAGTTAGAGAAGCCGTCCCTTGCTATCAGAACTCTAAATCGTTCCAATTGGGGCTGTGCTCTTCTTGCGTCATGAAGCCTTAAGAGGAGATCCACTTCGTCTCCTCCAGGTGTGTGACCAAAGTCTCGCATGCTGCACTTGATGTGGTAAGACTGCGCTGCGGTGGTTACCGTCGTGACGGCGCCATCTGACTAATATGGATCCAAAAAGCTTCAACTTAGTCATATACTTACAGCAAATAAGGTGCTATTCGCGTGCAGCCTATCCCCGTAGTTAGAGAAGCCGTCCCTTGCTATCAGAACTCTAAATCGTTCCGATTGGGGCTGTGCTCTTCTTGCGTCATGAAGCCTTAAGAGGAGATCCACTTCGTCTCCTCCAGGTGTGTGACCAAAATCTCGCATGCTGCACTTGATGTGGTAAGACTGCGCTGCGGTGGTTACCGTCGTGACGGCGCCATCTGACTAATATGGATCCAAAAAGCTTCAACTTAGTCATATACTTACAGCAAATAAGGTGCTATTCGCGTGCAGCCTATCCACGTAGTTAGAGAAGCCGTCCCTTGCTATCCGGACTCTAAATCGTTCCGATAAGGGCTGGGCTCTTCTTGCGTCATGTAGCCATAGGAGGAGCTCCGCTTCGTCGCCTCCAGCGGTGTGACCGAAGTCCCGCATGCTGCACATAAGGTGGTAGGACTGGGCTGCGGTGGTGATAGTAGTGGCGCCATTGGTGAGGGTTCCGGAGTTGAAGCTGCTGCCTGAACCGCCGGCGCGACGGAGGGTGCCTCGCCACTGCAAAGTAGAGGAATGTGGTTAGAGATATCAGCTTATAATTTGGTCTTTTCGTCTTGGCATCGAAAGCAGACTCTTAGATCCTGGCTTCAATAGCTTACTAACGACCCGCCCAGACTTCGCACAGGATTGACTTATGAAAAAACTGTAGACACTTCGCAGAAGTGTCAACAGTTTTTGTTGGGCCGCAGCTCAAGACGCTGCGCAAACATAGACACTTTTGTGTGTTGTGTGGTATATCAGCCACCATTGACATATGAAATCAGTCCTCCCTGCGCAGACGTGTAGACACTTTTTGTGTCCAGATACTTCCACTGATTTCATACAAATGTAGACACTTTTCTGACTTGTGTTGTGTGGGACACAAGACACATGTGTGAGCAGCACCTAAAATGGAACCAGAACTACAGTTCTATTCATACCAACGGTGAAAAAGGTTGCCGGCAAAAATTGAGCTTACAAACCAAAAAAAATATATAGAAATAAGGTAGTATGTATGGTGATGATGAACAAGGTGGTTGAACTAGTCCAGCATATAAATATACTGTGTAACTTTCTAAGTCGACAAAATTCTAGATCCCGCCCAAGATGTTAATTGTAAACAGGCGATGTAAAATATTATTTTAAATAATGTTATAACTAATTTAAAAATAAGAGGCTCAGACCATTACTTAGAGGTTTAACAATTTTGTAACTTGTCTGTAACAAAACTCTATAATATTAAATAAAAGGTTAGGTAAACACAATACGAAAATAGAAACGGCACTTAGTCACACAATTACACGTGAGATTTTCAAGTGTTATCAATTGAATTTAAATACACAACATAGAAATCCCAAAGAAATAAATGAGATAACATTTTTAAGGTGTGAATTAATAATTCATCTTAAAACCTTCATATTAAAAAAGTCATAGATAAGATATTTTTTAAACCTTGAAGCAAGTGGAACATGGAAATTTATTGTCAAATCAAATTACATTTATGGACTTAATAAACAGATTCATTTACAGCACACTTTTAATCCTACTAATATTATAAATGTGAAAGTTTAGATGTTTGGATGTTTATCTGTATGGATGTTTGTATGTTTGTTACTCAATCGCGCCAAAACGGCTCAATGGATTTGGCTGAAATTTGGGACACAGATACTTAGTGGCATGGAGAGGAACATAGGCTACTTTTTATCCCGGAAAAATATCACACTCCCGCGGGATAACGTCGTGTATACCACGTGGGCAATGCCGCGGGCGGAAAGCTAGTAGGTTTTTATAAAAAAAACCATGTCAAGCTAATTGTTTTATATTTGTGTGATTAAATTATACACTCATGAAAAATTTTACTTGATGTGACAAAGTTATAAAGCGTTTAGTTACTTATGTGGTCGTTTGTACTTCTTGCAGGAGAACCAAGTCTCTACCACTATCTATAGCTTATAAATGTAGGTCGTACAAATAACGGCAGTATAGTACTAACATGTATTTGTCAGACAGTAATAAAGTGCCGTATTGAAAATCAAGGCTAACAGTATAAAGAAATTTAATCAAATTACAGCTTTATGTCAACTGACTGAAGTCTAGTATTCGATTTCATCTATGATTCTCAAAATATTTGAATTATATGATTTGGGTACTTAGTGTAAAGAACATTTTACAAATATTTTTTTCATTGTATTATTTGAATTGTATTTGGTAAAGATATCCTTAATAAAATTATCCTTCCCAAATCCCACACATTTTAACTGCATCTGCGGTATAGTGGTTCACACCACGACCGGTTACAGACCCAGTGGTCCCGGGTTCGATTCCCAGTGGGGGTACATATTGTATTCGGTTTGGTTGGTGGTAGGACTTGTTCTTAGTCCGCCTGACTAGCTACCACCATCTTATCTAAGTCTGACGCGATAACACTGATGTTTTCAGCACTTTTGTGTTCCGACAGTTAGAGATAAGATAGCCAGTTCCTCAGTGATTGAGGATTCAGGAGTGATGAAGGCAATGTGCTACACTGTTGTATATATAAACACTTCCACCAAAGCTGGTGGAAGTGGTTATATAGGTAAATAAATATTTGACATCACACTGATTTTGAAATAGTAATAGGTACCTTAAGCACTTATGTTTGTGATGAATTAATTAAACAACAAATATACCTACTTAAGTTTTTGATTGAATCAGGCGTCACTTGGCGGAAGTCCCTAACCATTGTGAAAAACACAACATGCAAGATGCACCGCCCACCAGGTGCATCTTGCATGTTGTTTTTTTGCGAAAGTAAGCTACATATATTTCGTTTTTCACAACTCATGTTTATAACACCCAGACACGAAACAAACACAAATGCTCATCATCTTGTCATTTTTGTCCCGGAACCCATGACCCTTGGCTTAGGAGCCTCAGGAGGTGTGACCAGTACAACTGCGCTAACAGGCCTGCCGGCCTAGCATGAGCGGCTTATAGCGCGCGATATGATATGGTACGGCAAGTTGTCTTGCTTACTCCACTAAGGTGTAAGCAAGACAACTTGCCGTACCATATCATATCACGCGCTATAAGCCGCTCATGCTAGGCCGGCTGGGGTAAGTTTCCTGCGTCTACATTCCGTGTCTTTAGATGTCCTTCGGTATGTTTACTTACTGCTGCAGCTCGTTCTGCACTTTCCACGTGCACTCGATATAACTCCACGAGGCTTATGTCTTCAGGTTCAACGGCAGCAGCACCTCGTCTTGGCACCAATTCGAGACCTAGTTTTCTGCAACAAAAAATATTATTGTTATAAAGTCTTAGGCCTGCGTTCATCAACAGACGGTTAACCGTTGCTTAGTTGGTTGGTTAACGCACGCGATTGATGTTCGTATGGGTTAACCGACGTTTAACCAACGGTGAACGTAACCGACTGTTGGTGAACTCAGTAGGTCTTTAATGTTGTTTTCAACTTTTTCAAAACATTTTTTTCCTACTTATCTTAAATTTTAGTGGTCGATTTAGAAAGTTTTATATTCAGTTGTAACCGTGTTTGTGTGTACTGTACAAAAACAAGGACAGAAAATACAAATAGTTAAGTTCTACACTAGGATTGCAGATATTTGAAGGTCAAAGGTTGGGTCTTCTCTTACTTCGCATTTGAACTCATTTACATAAAAATAAAGAAAGCTTGGTAGTAGATACGTCGTAGGTCAAAGGTTCAATGTCTTTCTTAATAAGAATTGCCTTGTAACACAATTGTTTAAAATGTTAATGGAAATTGCAGAGATACATTTAAGACGATACTCGGAAAAATTATGCTAAAGCGAGATAGCAATGAGAAAACGACGCGCGCGGGAGCGAGACCGATTTTGCCGATTACGCAAAAAAACACAAAATTACTTCGTATTCAAAAACTATAGCGATTTTTAAATAATGCTTCTATACGATCCTAAATATTATTGGTGTCCACTAATTAAACAAATTTTCAATAGTATAATATGTAAAATTTAAAGTGTCGAGCCAAAATCATAAAATCGTGTTTCTGAAACTATACGATTCTAGATAAAGGTATGAAGAAATATATATCTTATTACCAGATTTATAACAACTCTAACCGTCCTATAGTTTTATATCAAAGAGTCCAAACTTTTTCCGAGTAGCGCCTTAATACTTAGTCAATATTATAACGATTCGCATGATTTAATGTCCACACACATAGCTCAACGGCAAAAATGCCTTGTCATTCATTCCGGTATGCGTACGGGACAATAGTTAAACAAAAAACGAAGAGTCTATACAGTTGTTGACGTCATGTAATAGCAACTATCGAAACTGACTAGTGATGAACAAACAGTAATGAAGTGCGTTTTGGTGTTTTATCTGAAAATAGGTCTCTCTTACTTCTCTAACTTTGTAATCTTACAACCAAAAGAGAAAATTTGAAGGTAGAAGTGCAGTCCATTGATTTTCTAAGTGCACTGATTAGTGCAGACTTTCCAGAAAAATGCTTGGTTAAAATTTCATGACATGACAGACTTTCTAGAGTTAATGGTAACTAACAATAAGAATCGTGCCTCTAAGAATAACAAAAAAACATATATGCTGCAAGTCAAACATAATCTCAAACGAAAAAAAATTCAACCCATTTCAGAGTAAAATAATGACCCATATTAAAAGTCCCAACACAAAACACTACTTAAATATGCAAAACGGAAAATGAATCAATAAAACTTCAACAGGAGAATATCCTACAAAACGAATGCAAATATTCGAAACCAAGTTCTACGAACAAAAAGACACGTAAATATTGTGAATCATTTGATAAATATTCTGGGAATTACCTGTTACGGACAGGCTGTGGGAACTTTAATGCAATGAAAACGTTAAAAGTCAAATAAGTGTAGGTACGACATGAAAAAGGGAAACTTATAGTAGTTGAACATCTAGAAAAAGAAAACCAAAGAGCATTGCCAAATTCCGTTGAATATTTTACGGGTAGAGGAACGTCAATAGACATGATAAAATTAGATATGCGCCGTGAATTGACCCTAATTTGCAATAAACGGTTCTAATCATCTTGTCGATCAAACTAAATTAAAGCAGCTCATTCTGAACAAGCGTTTGCTAAATGCAATAGACTATTTTATTTAAAAGCCAAATTAGATATCGGATAATCGGTCACGTAACTGCTGTCGTAGCCTGAGCTTTCAATCAAGAAACATTCCAATTTTTCTTGCGACTTGCAATTTATGCAAAAAAGTACCGTACGCTGTTGCAAATAAAATAAAAATTTGTGAAGCGTAAAATACAACCTATGGACATTAAGAAATAAATCATATTACACAAGAGTTGCTTAAACTGGAATTCCGATAAAAGGTTTCGCACAGTCTTTATGGAATGCAGTTATACAGATAATGCTGGGTCATGCTATCTTATGTTAATTTGTTGTACCTAGAGGTAAATTTATTTATATACATAACACTTTATCAAATTAACGCTAAGGTAAGTATACGAAAAAGATAATTAGTAAGTATTTGTTTTGTTTTAAAAATACCACATGCATTTACAATCAATAAACGAATTTTATTTTTATTACTGTTATTCACTTTTTTGTCGTAAGACTAAATCACCGGTTCTTTGATCTCGTCAGCGACATCGACATGTTTATACTAGTTAAGCTACTACATTGAGTTGCAACAATACTGAGAGGATTTTGTTCTTTGTATTCCATTTTTGGACTTTCATAATTGCCATTTTTTATGTTACTCCTCACTCTGTATGTCTTCAAGGCTTCGAAAAGAACAAACAAATATATTAAGATTTCATTTATTTGCACAGACTGATAAACAATTGAAGAGGTAGTTAAAATTTATAACTTAGGACTTAGATAAATACAAGCGGTTCATAGTAAATGAGTGTTAAGTTAACCTTGGCTTACACGGAGTCATAAATGATAATGATAGGTGAAATAACTAACCATAAGGTAAAAGTAGAAAACAAAGTATTAGGTTACATAGTTTTTGCATTCAATTATACGAATTATTCATCATCTCAGCAGGAACGCAAATGCGTTAATGAAATTCCCCACAACAATACATTTGATGTTTTTTGTTTCAGGCATCCACTTTCCTCATGAAATCAGCATTCATGACGGAATCAATTTCAAACCACTTGCATTGTATCATTCATACAAAAGCAGTACCTATTTTTATTCATTTGTCTTGATCCCGGCTGCATTTGCAGTAGGTACCTCTCAATACCCACCAGCTCATTAGCAACAGCACAAGGACATGGAAAATTTGTATATTATCCATCCATAAGGAAGGTTTATTTTTCAGCAGTGGGGGACATTCAAGTTGCTGATATTATATTTCAATAGTTTTTGAAAACTGTTGAAAACTATTAAAATCATCAGAAGCGTGGTTCAAAATCATTTAAGTAAGTAGCTAGATTTTCGAGTACCAGTTATTGTACCATTTTAAGCGAGTAAATTTGAACGTACCAATGGCTCAAGACGCTAATGTGACTTTAAGTTCAGATTGACCGATGGCGCGATCCGTTGTGTGCAGGCAAAAGGTCGCCAAACCAGTTATCCCAGCGACGACGGTGTCTGGCAACGCCTGTGACGTGTTGCTAGCCGACGTTATACATATTTTATACCGTTTAAGGTCAATAATAAAGATCGATAGATATTGATGAAAGGTTTCGTTTCGATTTTACCTTATTTGACTTACGAGCTTCAAATAAAATAAGTGACACCTACTCACAATCCTCAATGTGTATAAGTAACCAAATCTTACTTTTTTATGCTGAATTAAATCCTAATGATTGTTATTTATGCATGATACAATACAGAAAATGATTGATTTCCATGATGTAAAAAGAAACAAACTGTACGACAGTTCTCACGGGTGAAGCACGATACATAAATATTTGAACTCCCACTCACACCCACTGTCCAGTCCAGATACAATTAATTATATATCTCTTATACATACATATTTGATGATACTTGAACCTAGAACTAAAAACAAATATTTAAAAATTTAAAATAGTTTTCTTTTCTTGTTATTTAATTAGCAAACAAAGGACTAATCTCCGTTGCCGTAATAGTAGATTCGTCAGGATTGCGAAAAGACACTGATTCGTTTTCCGGTTGGTTGGCTGCAAATCTCGATTTGTTTTTGTGTAAATATTTGTATTGTGTCATCTCAATAACACTGTTGCAATATCAATTTCACATTGCTGCACATATAGGTACTAGGTACCTAGATACTATGTAAGTATTCACTTTATTCACTATAAAGCATGAAGTCGAATATCTGCTAAAAATTATTTATACATTGCCGAAAACCAAACACCTTACAATATTTCATTGTGAAATTCTCGCTCTATTGTTTTATTTACAAACACCCGAATCGTTAAAATAATCGGTCACTAACAGCGTCAGAATTAAATCTAGCTAGACAGCATAATTATGGTAAAAACTGGACAATCTAGTTTTATTTAAATGTTGTAAAGTCTCGCCTTTTTAAGAATGATTGTATGAAAAATATACATGCTCATCAACTTCGCATAAGCGATTACTGAACAAGGCTTACACAACCGGAATCTTTATTGCATACGATGAGAGCAAAGTCCACTGTTGGAGAAAGAACTTTTGTACTTACGGCCGATATTTATGATGTTTTTAATCGCAATCATACGAGGATTACTACGAGCAAAAGTAATTTCTTTTTCACACTTATGCTCTGAAATGTTAATATTATATTTGAGAAAAGAATGCAGTACGTGGCACTTTTCCGAGGTAAACATTCTAAATTTGAAAATCACTGCAGTAATGAATTTCAGTACTTACTTACTGCACTGATTTTAGTGCTTTAAAGCTGCTTTTTAGTGGTAAGCTAAAATCTACTGATTAAAGAGAGAGCTAATGATTCTGTTAGTAATTGTACCCCTATTCTTCCAAACGTCTGCATCTATGGGAAGTGGAAACCGCAGCCGCATACCATACCTATTATCCTATCATACTTAAACCAGATCTGCGCACCCCTATTTTTTGAACAATGGGTACCTAACTACATAAAGTACGCGAGAAGTATGGCTTTTACTATAAAAGCCATACTTATACTATATAATAAAAGCTTTAATTATTTTAAAAAAGCTTATTGAAACTGTTATTTAACTAAAACACTTAATTGCACCTAGTCTCGTACGATAATGATTTTAATTGGATACCTAATGAAGAAGTTAGTTACCTTCGTCTTATTTTCCAGATACATCTACGGAAAGTATACGAGATATTACCTACTACACTGAAAAATAATCCATGAGTTACTTTTATCCATACTATAGTATTATAAACTAGCGGATCCTTGCGGTTTCACCCGCGTGGTATATCGGGATAAAATATAGCCTATGTCACTCGGGAAGAATGTAGCTTTCTAATGGTGAAAGAATTTTCTAAATAGGACCAGTAGCCTATTCGATGCAAACAAACGAACAATCAAATCTTTCCTCTTTATAATATTAGTAAAGATGTGAAATTGTGTCTGTTTGTTTGTCTTTCACGTTAAAACGAAACAACATATCAACGTGATTTTTGTTATGGGGGTAGTTTGGGACCTAGACAGTGATATATATACTTTTTATGCGGAAAAGCATCAGATTCCCGCGGGATAATGTCGTGTAGTCCACGCAAGCAAAGCCGCGGGCGGAAGGCTAGTATTTTTTCTAATTTGAGTTTTAGTGATGCGTAATAAAACCTTCGTTGCGCATAAGTGTATGTAAATTGTTATCTCAATCAAATACACAAAATAATTTTTATTCAATGAATTTATTCTAAATAAATTCGTGCTCGTAATTACTTATTATCCTTTTTCATTTTGTACCTACATGTCTCATGAGATGAATATAGGATTAAATAGATGTAGGTATTTAAAATGGAACATAAATTAAAAAGCGGTAAAAACATTTGCAACCATTTATCTAATGCAATAATAATTAGGCACATAGGCGACATCATTTAATTTAATAGTATATTTACAAATTACGGCATCAGACAATGTGTTAATTAACAGCCGTAGGCAATTCCCACTTGTTAAAACCAGTCATCATAATCTCGTCAAAAAAAATTGGCATACGAAGCTCAAAGTATAGCCCACGGAGAAAACACGAGACGAAAAGTCAAGACCCTCGCACAGAACTCGTTCAACGACGAATTCTCTCTGCTACTGACTACCGTGCAGTTACTCCGTCAGTGGAGTGAGACGGAACATTAACCGGAGAGGAAGGATTGAAAGAGACAGACAGAGATGCGCATACGCAGCTAGCAAGTTCAGTAGTGAACACGCGCGCAACTCGGCGTGCAAGGGGTCGGCCGACTCAGCTTTCCAGTTTGTGTTTCCGACCCAAGAGCAGCTGGTGTGTCGCACGCTGCCGGGACCGCAGTGCTACTCGTTTTACATCAATGATTTGATTGTTAACTCGTATCATAATAATATGATGTCGTAGTATCGCCCTAACACATTTTTAAGTTTTAATAGTGAAGTTGTGTTTCTGTGTTGTGTACAAAGACAAAACGTGTGATCGTAAAATTTTAGAGAACCGGAGTCGCTCAAAAAATAACTGTTAGGTTTAAAAAGGTAAGTTGTGTCACAAAAGCTGAGCTTAAGGATGAATCGAGACGCGCTTAAGTCATATCGACGGCCCGAGGAATGCTGTTTGACAGCATACATGTGCGGGAACAAAAGCCTTGTGCATACATTCATCGTATTTCTTTTTCATTCTGCCTGCTTTCTGTGAGTAATGAATATCGATGTACGTCACGAGCGCAGTGCATAGAGCCATTGCAGGTGTAAAAAAGTATAATAAAACTAATGAGGTCCGCGTTCGGCAGAAAAGTTCACACAGGTAGGTAGCGACGGAATCTCCATTTACCTGAGAACCGACCAACGGGGAAGGGAAGGGACGCTTCTCGTTACCAGGAATAGTATTTGAATAGAATGGACAGAAAGGAGCGCAGTAACAACAATGAAACTTTTTAACATGTATGATGCTATTAAGAATAATCACCAAGGTTTTGAATATGCACCGGTCACAAAAGCAATGATAGCCCCTTTTTGTTTTAATGAGGGTCTTAACATTCATAAAGGATACAAGTTTAAACAACAATCAACCGCAGATACTTTTAGCAAAGCACGTGATATTTTCACGGTCCACGGGATTCCATTGAAGATTCTACACAAACATGTGGTATAAAAAGTTAATTCACCAATTACAAAACCAACCAGGACACATTATTGCTAATTAAACTCTGTACGTTAAATTTCCGCTTAATGGTAAACAACAACTGTTGCTAGCTACTGCAAACAGTATTGTTCAATATCAATTTGACAAAACTAATTAAGGTCTTATATGCCATTATCAAACTGCTATTACGTTCTCTTAGTTTGTTCATTGAGTAATGATTTCCTATCTACATTAAAAAAACTTAAATATTTCACAATTACAATTCAAAGATAAAAAAGCTATACTGGACAAATAAGTATGACAACATATCAAAACATACAATTCCACTTAGAAAAATGCTTGAGAACTGATTTCGGCAGCTGATTAAATATTCCAATCATGCAAACACATGTTACAAAACACTACAATTTTATAAATATCAATGATCTAATAGACTTTTAGAACTGAAATAAATAGGTAACGATTATATCGAATAAACGGCTACACGACTTCTACAGCTTTTACATACAGATGGACACGATTAGGCGAAAACTAATCTAGTATTCCTAACAGCTCATTTGAATTTCAAATCGCATGTAAGACGACTTATAATACTGGTTCCTAGTGTGAGAATTCTGGAACAAACAAAAACGTCAAACGGTTACATTCACTGAATTCTTGTCACGGAGCTGTGGTTCACGCCACCTGCATTTGTGATCCCGAGGCGCCTGGCGATGACCTTTTGAGAACACACCTACATTACAGGCCCCTATCTCTTTTGAGCCATGATAAGACACAATCTTTAGTCAACCTGTTTCAGTGAGGTAACTTCGCCTTTAGTCATCGAAACTTTCCAATTTATCAGTTTCTTTCAACAACGTTCCAGACCTTTGTCAATATTATCATAAGAATATGAAGAACTTGTAGAAAAATCTAGTGCTATCGTCAGTGTCCCAATTGTCTTGTTTACACTAGGTATAACCTTTATTTCGATCTTAATAAGGGCCGTGGGTATGCCCGCAGTATATGAACATTACATCGAAACGTGATAAGGAACCCATTGCATTCAAATTACTGTATGTCGGTTAGCGGTAACCGATATGTCCGTAATCATTATGTACAATGCGTTTTTGTTCAAACAGCCAAGAATTTCTCAGTCTTTGGCCGATGATTATTTTCCCACAACAAGGAATATTGCGAATTATTTTCAAATCATTTTATTAGACCGTAAATAAGTTCACCTATATGAAACGTGAACTACACTAGGTTTCGTAACCGCAGGGTACGGAACGTTTCGGTATCAGTAGATACTATGCCGATGATAGAAACCAGTCCCTAGTCAGCATACAATGACCAATATCCGGTTAATCTTATCTAGAATTAACCAACAAAAAATACCGAGAAAATATTTGACTGAGCTTATACTACATCTAAGCTTGGAAGTATTTAAGATAAGGCTTTATGTCGTCTTTAAATAAATCAATAATTTTGAATCCTTTTCTGTAAAAAATATAGCTCATTACGTACACTCCCACGATGATTAATAAACCACGTAAATTGATTCAGATAGGAACTGAATATATTTAATCGCTCGTGTAGCCTCGAGCGTGATCTGAGCCACGTAAATTACAACAGAGGCGACAGACTTGCCGCTCACTTGCAGCCCGCAGATCTCAACGTTACCTAACTGAACCGAAACCGGTCGATCCGTGTCATTAGACACGCTCAAAAAGCTTCAGATATTCTTTAATTGTTCAATAGCTGGTGATCTGGACAGAGATTCCTTTCCCACGAACAGGTTGTCAGTGTTATATCATGTCTGGATAATGCTCGCAGAGACGGCACGCATCCAACGCAATTAGCCCCCATTCAACGGCAGACGCGTGCCGACCAATTTAAATAAGTACTGCTGTTAATACGTACTTTGGGATGTTGGCTCAAGTGACCACTGGGCTTGAAACAAGAACAATTCAACCAGTGAACTAAATAGAAAGAAAAGAACTAGCATTAAACTAGTCGAATTAACTCGTGCAAAGCTATAATTAAGTGAACTTCCAATGCACGAAAATCCGAATCCGAATCCGAAATTGCTGGTGAACTATCACTGCAAGCGTATTTTAATAATAAAATAATAATAATAAATAACTTCTTACATTCACACCAATTATCTAAGCCCATTTTAATTTCATTAAGAAACTGTATCATGGAAAACTTGATAACGGATAAATATTATACTTAAATACTTTTTGTTTGTAAATACATACTTAATATACATAGTACACAACCAGACCAAGACAAATAGACATGTTCATGCACACAAATATTTGTCTTGTTCGGGAATCGAACCCGAGACCACTGGCGCAGAAGGTGGGTAGCCTACCCCTGCGCCAAATCGGTCGTCCAATTAATCAAAGGTTGAATGTTGGTTATGGCTCTCCTTCCTATTTATCTTTAATTCTTATTAAATAATAACCGTTATACAATTTTAATCATTGCAACGTAATGAATCGATAGAGACATTGAGTAAGAGTGCTCAACTTTGAAGAACTCCTGACAAATTTACGATGCTACATAAATAACCAAAGCGACAAAACACGATTCTGAAAGTATTTTATTTCGAAAACCGATCAATCGTTCCGATCGCCATGACCTGCCATCTGAAATTGTCGTCGCGTCGGTCGTCTTGCAAACTGGTTTGTTCGTAAAATTCGCGTTGCTAAGCGGTGCATCAGCCAGGGTCGGGGAAGGTAAAGCAAAGAGGGGTGCGGGGGCGGCTGGAAGCGCAGGAGGCGCACGAGCAGCGGTCGGTCGACGACCCGCCACATGCCCTGCGCCGGCGCAACATTCGCCTCCACCGTTGATCCTAACACGATTACGATATTATATTAGCAGAATTCATAAAAACCCAATGACTAACATGGAGAAAAAATCCTTGCCACCTAAAACAATTCGTGCAGAGCTAATATGAAGACCATGCTCTGAATTCGCTCTTCTTGTTAAGAGTTAATTTCACTGTTGATTTCATAATTCGAACTATCAATCTAGGAAGTACAATGTCGATACGTCGTCGTGTCCAATTTAAAAACAATGACCTGAATTGGGTCTCATGCATATTTTATTGGTGGTGTTAGGTAACTATGAAATTCTTTATACGTAGTACATAGTAGGTATGTAATGTAATAAATTTTCATTTGGTAGTCCGTCCTAGCGACCTAAATAAGTCGCCACGCGACACCGCGTAGGAACGAGATCAAGAAGTTGTCAAGGTTGGATCTATTTGTGATGAATTGTGCCTCCTGATTGTCGTAGTCAGCGACTTGTTCTCGTCTTACAGGAATATTAAACGAGTCCTATGAATGAATTTAGTAATTCCTATAGTAATATTTTTTGCACTACGGTCTCTATTTGTCATTTAGTTAATTATTATGGCTTAAGGAAAGTACATATTTAAAGTTATGTAAAAAAGATCAAAACGGCGAAGGCGGGATGATTTTGACTGGGATGGATGGATGAGGATGACTGGCTGACAACGATAGCCCAAAACGCAAAAAATGGAAGGAAGACGGAGAATCATTTGCCCTACAACGGGACGACCCAGGCTGAAAATAAATACATAGTATTAAAAAACACTCAATGTCAATTTAACTAAGATCGGGAGAACTTTAAGTTTTTCTAAAAAATATCACGCATTTAAGTTTTACATAGAACAAAATTATTGGTCGCAAGCGCAATGACATTATTAGGCTACTACTTACGTTCATAGACAGTCTTAAAAGTATCTATAATGACATGCGTGGGCGTGAAGTAGCCGCGTCTCCAAATTATGTGTGAGGTCATTGATTGAGCCTGTACTGTACAGATACATCAGAACCAACTAACGGTTCTTTAGAATTTCGATAAGTTGTGAAACTTGTCCATACGTTTTGTTCCGAATCAATAAAATCGTTACGAACATCGACCGAGATGAAGACATTCGTATCGACAGTAAACGAATCTACCAGCTGTTAAACACATTTGTAGAATCAAAACAGTAATAAAGTTCACCGTTTACGTTGTAATTTAGTATCGCCGGCGTATGCCACTTGTCACGGCGATGCTTACGTTTATTTTTAGTATTTTACCCTATTTGACCTTTTTTACAATCACATATAAGAGGAATAGCTAATTTAACTATAGATACAAATATTTAGTAAGATGATTCAAAAGTTTAACTTTTTCCTTTTAATTTTGCATGCAAATTTGCATTTATGTGTCTCGCTCGAAACCGCAAAAAAGTGTTTTGTTGCACAATGACTAAGTATAATTCCCATTACCTTTCCAAGAAAGGGATCTGGATGACGAATACTTAGTAACTTAGTGTGATGTTTTTTTTTCTTTTCTTTTGCAGACACTAAAAGAATAGTACAATGGCTGTGTTCGGCTTGGTGTCGTCGGTGGCGGGCTTCGTGAAGGTCCGCTATCTGATCGACAAGGCTGTCATAGACAACATGGTCTTCCGTATGCATTACCGCATCACCTCCGCAATCCTGTTCCTGTGCTGTATCCTCGTCACCGCCAATAACCTTATTGGTAAGCTAAAGTTATGCTTTTCATTTGTTTGTGTAGTAATGGGTAATCCTGTCTACTGAATAAGGACCACCAACTTATTCAGCAGACAGGATGCAGTCTAGGTACGGTTGTAGATGCTAACGCAGGTGTCTATTCACTTCACTCATGCCTTGAAGAAGTTTCATACTTAAAAAAGAGCTTGATCTTTTTTTTGTTTATCCTGGGAGCTTTACGCAATCAATTTATAGCTGTCAGATAAACTATTAAAACTGACAAAGTTAATTTATATTATGTTTACATAACAAAAATGTCAGATAGAATCAAATATTACCGTTAGCATAGACATGGCGGCATGTTAATATAGGTCAGTCACTTCGCATATTATTAACCTTACGTAGGTATGCCGGTTTTACCTTAGACTAGCCAGTTATATCAGCATAACCAACAGCTAATTGTTTTTATAAGGTTAACATTGACAACAAATGATGTTTATACCTAAGTAGGATTAACTTTAGGCATTTTTAACAAAGAAAGTAAATTAAAATTTCTACTGAGAAATTACACAATTCGAACTACCCAGATGAAAGTCTACTAACTTGACCTAGAGACGGTAAAACAGTATAAAATTAAGATACAGTTAGCATATTTAGCGAGACTACAGTCGATCAGCAAACTGGCGTAAAATGAGTCATTTCAGGTCAAGCGCACATGGCAATACCCCGTGTTGGTGACGTTACTACGTATTGTAACAGTTACCCAAATCGAGACAACATGACAAATAGGCTGTACAAACAACAACTCGGGAGTAAACGTACGTGATAAGACTCAAATTCAGTGAAGCAAATCGGTCAACGAACCTGTTGCAGCCATAAGGTGGTCGGAAACAAGTGAACGACACAATAACAACAGGAATTTTTAACTTAACTTGGCTGCAATTTACTTAGTATGCAATTAGGCACTCATAACGCTGAAACCGTTATAATTATAATGATTATGACTTTCAAAAATCGTAAAGAAACAACTCATTTTATCAAACTTTACGATTTAACTTAAATTTTTCAATTATCATGCTTAAGATTGGAAAAATGAACTGGATTTCATTACGTTGTACTTCTAAGTAAATACTAAAATCAACTTGGATTAACTCTGCAATAATAGAATAAGATAAATAGTATTTAATAATTGAAAATTAAATTTAAAAAAAAAGACCCATCCTCCTGGTTTTTCTCATACTTATTTCATTTTCAATAATAAACTAAAAGTAATTTGATATAAATTTTTTGTAAAGGCTAGCCAGTGGTTTCATTATTAGTAGTTAAACCATAGTACCAGCATAATCGTGAAAAAACTTGATGTGGAGATAAATAATTTATAACTTGTTATAATATAATAAATGTTATCACTTTTTACATATTGACAAAGAATTATTAATAACTACTAATTAACGAAATTTCTTTTCTGAAAAAAATATCTGTTGTACTGTACGTCACATCGATCTATGTCCAACAGGTGCCATTTGAACACCTAAGTATATTTATCTTTATCTGCATCAATTCAAAAATATCTCGTATGAACAGTTAAGTTTAAAAGGAACAGTAGAAAGAATTTTAAACAGATTCAACAAAATATACGGAAATCGTAACTAAACCTACAGTTTTTCATATCCGAGATACGTTTACGTAAATTCTAAGTTACTTACTTTCAAGGTCTTAGTATTTTTTGCGATGATTATTCTAAGATTGCAAAGACATCTAATTTTAATTTTTAGTTCCCATTATTAAGTAAGCAATAAAGAATCAACTTTCAGATACTAACTTACTTCTCATTTGATATTTCGCGATGTTTATTCCAGTGCAATATTAGAAGTGTCATAGGCACCTAATTCTAATTACTATAATGATTATAATATGCAATAAGAAGCTGTCGGTACACTGTAATCTAGTTAAGTGTTATCGCGTGCTCCTCATTATGACCCGCAACGTAAACAAACTGGGTACTTGTTCTGCTCGTTATAAAACGTATGTCGGAAGTTCCTATTCTTTGGAAGTCATAATCTCTTACATAGCTAATCTAGCTTTTATCCGCGGTTTTGCTCGCGGTAATTCGGTAAACGTATAGGTACCCCTGTTTTATCCCCTTAGAGGTAGAATTTTTCAAAATAATTTCTGAGCGAACCTCTACCTATGTCATAATTACTATTCGTGTATTCGCTTGATCCGTCTAGTAGTTTGAGTTATGCATTGATAGATCAGTCAATTACGGTTGCCTTGTATACAGAAAAACTACTTATTACTATTAATGTAGTGTAGCTGTAAAATGTGAAGTATAATTTTTAGCTTGCTTTTAGCGAAAACTCGATGAGCGCACTAATTTGCAGTGGGATCTCGGACTATGAGCACCATGTGTAGAATCACTCTTCATCTCATATTGAGCAAGAAACATTTTTATCCATATTATCGCATCTTAAAATACAACAATTGAATTATATTGTTTTTTGGCACATGTGCGCACGCGCACGTTCCAGGTATGTCAGTCAAACCTCATTCAAGTCTTTCTCCTAGAAGCAGTAGCTAGTCGCCCATTTCTTGTAGGTTCTCAATAATTTTCTTTGGCAATTTCAATCGCTTTATTTCGAGCAAGATCGTAACGTTCTCGGCTTGTAGAAATTTAGGCCTGTATTCTAGAACGACAGATCTCTTCTCAAGTATAGTTAGCAAGGGATGAATGTATTCGTTGCATGTATTTGCATCCCTTTCTAACTGTACTTGAGAAGAGATCTCCACCTAAGTGTCGTTCTAGATTACGGGCCTTACTGCCGCACTCAAGGACGCCACTTATTAATTGACAATTAAATCTCTTTCTGTTTTCTTTTATGTCCAGTACTTATTGAGTAAAGTAGAAACGATAATTTAATGCCAATTAAATTTAACTGGCGTAACTGATTATCTGAAAATAAAATATTATTATTATTATTGATAGGTAACTGCCTAGGATACTGCCTAATATAATGTAGTGAATTACTTAGTTAGACAATTAATTATGTACTGATTAGTCTTTTTCTGCGCTGTTAGTTCAGACAGACCAACCCTAAATTACCATATTATGCACGGTAATTTTTTTATCATCCCGGATAATTTCAGGGATTATTCTACTCATGAAAGCAAACAACTTTTATTATGGGACCAAAACTGAAATCGCGAAAAAAAAAAACAGCTGTTCCATACATTTTGATTAAATACTTTTGCACTTTTGTATGGAACAGCTGATTTTTTTTCCAGGTTTCAGTTTTGGTCCAATAATAAAAGTTGTTTGTTTTCATGAGTAGAATAGCACCTGAAATTATCTGGGGTGATAAAAAAATACCGTGTATTTTCTGTGGAATTGCTAAAAAACTTTACTAAGTGCCTGTTTTACAATATCCGATTAGGAGATACTTTCCAGTTAACTTGACAGTTTTGTATTGCCTATTCTGTCAAGTTACAGGTAATCAGAGCTTACTTATACATTGTGAAACAGGCCCTAAGAATATTATTAATGTTACATATTAGTTGCAAATGGTTTCGATTTCGCCAAAAATAGTACCTATCTTGTAACAGAGAGACATGAATGTTAAGTAGGTATGCAGACAAAATTCGACCACATCATATGCAAGGCATAATCAGCAATACTAACATCTCAATAAAACAAACGAATTAATCTGATACTTCAAGCTCAGCTCAAATTGTTTGGAATAGGTCACGTTTTAATCGCGAGCTTTATAGTTAGTCAGCAGTTGCAACAGTGCAGTACTCCGTCACTATGCAGGTCAGTCTCAGGTGTTGCCAATCAAAACATGCAGTTTAATGGTTAAACAGGTGATAAGAGTTACCGTGCCCATAGAGTTGCAAGCTTGACTGTAATAATCCTGATGTAATTATAATCATCGGCACGTAGATAACGTCTAACAGCTAAGTTCCTTTGTTTTTTCTAATTATTTGATGGCAAGGGAAATTACCTAAGTACTTAAATTTTAGGCACTTGAAAATCATTAGAGGAATTAAATTTATTGGGTATGAATAGTCTTTAAAAATTATACAGGTCGATCTTTTTGATATTCTATAACTTTAGGTTTTTTTAAATTATTTGATGGCCAATTACCTACTTAATTTTTAGGCACTTGGAAATCATTAGATGAAAAAAAAATGTAGGAAAAGTAAAAAAAAATGCAAGTTGATCTTTAACGTTGGGTATAATCCTGTCATCAAAAAGTAAAAAAAAAAAGAATCTCGTGTTTCGACCTAGCTATATTTCTTGGATTTTCTAATTCTTTTTGATAAAAGATTATATACCTTTACGAGTATAATACGAGTAGGATACAAAAAGGGACTACTTCTATAATGGTGTCTTGATTACTGGTTCCTCAAAATAATCAAATTACTTATCCATACTAATATTCATTGTAACCCCATTATATATTGTGAAAATATGTTTGTGGGTCTGTGTCTTTCACGTCAAAACGGAGGAGGAGGTGGAGAGTGACATACTTAGGCTACTTTTTATACCGAAAAAATATCAAATGCCCGCGAGATAACGTCGTGTAGTCCATGCGGGCGAAGCCGCGGGTGGAAGGCTAGTCCTACTAATCCTACTTCCTACTAATCCTACTATACTAATATTATAAATGTGAAAGTTTAGATATTTGGATATTTGTTGCTCAATCACGCCAAAACGGCTGAACGTATTTGGCTGAAATTCGGGACACATATACTTTGTAGCCTGGAGAGGAACATAGGCTACTTTTTATCCCGGAAAAATTGAGTCCACGCGGGCAAAGTCGCGGACAGAAAGCTAGTTATAAATATATGAAAAAAGTTAAAATAATAAAATGAAATCTTTCTACATATAGAAAGGTAGGTACAGTCAGCTTCAAAATGATCAGGGGCCGATTCTCAGGCAATCGAGAAAAGTTCACTTTATATGCTCGAAATTCAAATATAACACAGTTTGTGTATTGTCAGAATTTCACAATCGAAAAATTTCGATAAAAAAGCACGAGTGGCACGCTACGAGTGGTACAAGACCAATCGATGTTCGTATACGAACTTAGCTGTCAAAATGAATTTGTTGACATGTGGAACAGTTTAGTTTATTTGAAACGTTCTAACTTTTTAATAGAAACCACAAACAAAATGTTCGACATACGAATTACCACACTGAAAAAGTTCGAATGCCTGAGAATCGGGCCTCAGAGCGGTCAAACCTACCAAAAATATCTGACATTTGACAAAAATCACTCTTAGCACAATACACGGTAAAAGTACTTTCATTTGTTGTAATTTTTTTTCTAACAACAAATGAAAATGCATGCATGAGATAAGGTTGATTTTTGTCATATGTTCAGATATTTTTGGTGCGTTTGAACGCTCAGATCATTTTGAACCTGACTCCACCTCCACAATAAACTGGCGTCATGCATTATACCAAAAAATCATAAAACATTACAAAATGTTGCAACAACAACGGCGATGAGTAACCGTACCTATTTTTTAAGTTTTAAACAATTGTCACCAATAATATTGAGGTAAGTATATTTAAATCACATTTTGGTTATTACTGCGTGTACCATAAAGTACATGTCAGCGAGTTTATAACCATTCCATGACCCAAAAACGCTGCTATTAAAGCTGGCAAAAGGCTGACAAGCGCATTTTCTGTCGATAGGCTGTTATCAAACTAGTTTGCGCCAAATGCTTGCTTACGTAAGATTACCATAACAAGTGCAGCTTGGCTTTATGGTCCCATATTACTAGTCCATGTGTGGAACATCACATGTTATGCTCCTATTCAAACAGTAAGTAGTTATTCATATTTTGTTAGAGGTCTATTACAATCCTTATCGTACTTACTTAAAAGCATAACTGATAATAATACTAGCACCCCACCCTGGCTTCGCTCAGGTGCAATGAAGGTTAGGTATATGCATGTACCGTCGATCCGTAGCTCCGTTTCAACGTCAAAGACGGACAAACAAACACACTTTCACATTTATAATATTAGTATGAATAATATAAACCTTGCTCTAGAATCACTCTTTTTATTGAAGAAAACCATATTGCATTTTCTAAGCGTACATTCACGAGCAATAATATAAACAATTATAGGACTTTGTCATATTACACTATCGAAGACTTTTGTGGCACAGATAACTTTGTTTCGGACCGCTTCAATGTGACAAAGTTATACAGGGTGGGGCCTGAAACACGATCAAAAATTTTAAGGGGTCAATGTACTCATGCATACAAACAACTTTTACTATGGTACCAACATCGAAATCGCGAAAAAAAAATCAGCTGTTCCATACATTTTGATCTATTCGATTTAAAATTTTCTATGGAACAGCTGATTTTTTTTCGCGATTTCAATGTTGGTACCATAGTAAAAGTTGTTTGTATGCATGAGTACATTGACCCCTTAAAATTTTTGATCGTGTTTCAGGCCCCACCCTGTATGTTGTTCTACTTGCTCGTGGCTACAAATGACAAGAAGCGACTTTGTTCACTTCGAGATTACTTCATTTAAAAACTCTTTATCAGAGGTTATCACATCAGTAAACAAATTATGACATCAGAAGACTATGATAATTCGAATGGCAAAGTCGTTTTCTAGTTCACAACAAGTTCTTTAATTATTTTTGTCAACGTAATTGACCTTGCTCCATTGCCCTACAAATACAGATTCACTAAAGACCACAATGTTATCAATGATGCGTAGATCTCCACTACATTTAGATTAAGTCATTTCGTTCATCAGACGTAGCACGTAATTAAAATGAATACCAAAATCATTCAACGCCTGTAATAAGTCTTACACTTGTAGTGGCCTTTACGGACAATTATACTTAGCGTGCGACTACAGATGAATTGACACCTAAAATATTCTCGCGAATCGCTACTCATAAACACGACACATTAACATAATGATAACAAAGATGTCTGACAAAAATAAAAGAGTCGCGAGTAAACATCTGTTTCAGAAAATGTGTTGCACATCTGTCGTAGGTATTATAACTCATCCTTCATAGATTACCCCCCCGTTAATCGTGAGTTAAATTGACACATCATCATAATGAAGGGCAGTGGACGACACTCTACCGTGTCAAAGTCCTTTCAAATACTTATCTCGCAGCTCAATTTGACCCCGCTCCATGTAGTTGAATTGTGATGTGATGCAATATTGTATTGCGGTTTAAAGTTGACCAACCCAGTTTAAGTATAAAAGAGCATAAAGTTAATTTAGCTGAGCCCAACAGGTTCCATGGTAAAGTTTGTAGAATTGAAATAAGCAATGATTTTCTGCCTAATGAAGCATTGTTTGTATGTTTCAACCTTACAATAACAATAGTTCAAAATTCTTTGTAGACAGTTCGGATTTCTGCACGCAAAATTTTTGCATGTTTCCTATTGTTCAGGAATATGATTGTAAAACCGTTTGATAAATTCAGTTATAGTATTTTTAATTCCCAGATAACAAACACATTTACAATGACTTTACTCACGGATTAACTTTACCTTATATACATCAATACATAATGCAACTTTATAAAATTTAATCTCAAAAAATTTCAAATGAAAGGACTCGAATAAAAAAGAAGAAGTTATAAAATGTAGCTAGGAGAAGGATTACGTTTAGTAAATATGATAAAGCTACATAATTGCTAAGCAGAACCTGTTTAGCAACAAAGCGGCAAGTAGTCGATAATGATCAGTTGATATAACGTACAGCTGCACGGTGCATACCTCAACCCTAACTACGGGCAAGGTGAATCGAGTCACGGTCGGCACAATTTGCAGGTAGGGGACAGCTGCAGTTAGCTTCATATTAGCGTCATCCGCCAACGTTTCAGTGTCAAGGACGTATACGATAATATGTAACACTTTAGACAGATGCGTAAATCAAACCTCTCAGAAAGATGACAAAAAATTAATACTTGTACCAATGGAACTAAATGATATGTGAGAAAAAGATCAGTATTTTCGCCTAAATAATATAATAAGTATATTATTTGGGTGGAAATACAGTATTATGATTTCAACATTTAGTGGGTTCGCAAATAATTGCCTATTTCAATTCACTGTTGAAGACTCGTCTATTAAACATTATAAATATTGTCAAAACAAACAGAAATCCATTGTATCCCACATACACTTCCGGGATTTAGTTCTAAAAATCATAATCAATATTCCAGGTGAACCGATCTCGTGCATCAACGACGGAGCAGTCCCGGGGCACGTGCTGAACACCTACTGCTGGATCACGTACACCTTCACGCTGCCCAATGCCGAACACAAGGGCATCGCGCACCCCGGTCTCGGCAACGAGCACGGAGAAGAAAGGCGGATCCACGCCTACTACCAGTGGGTGCCATTCATGCTGTTCTTCCAGGTAAGACATTTTATTATTGTACATCTTTTCTTTTTTCTTCCTGCCTAATTTCTTAAGGTTCAGTGCGAACAAAATTTTCTTACATTTTACCCTTTTAGCCCCTCGTTCTCCCTCATCTTGCAGTTCCTCTATACATACATAAAATTCTTTGAAACTGCAATCATCTTTTTCGAAATTTCTACTACACTTGCTGTTGTTGGGTCAATGTTTTTAGGCTTGATGAGATAAGATTCGTTATTTTAGAAATTACTAAGATTAATCTTGTACTATTTACGGTATTCCAACAATGTTTTGGCGATAAAACTAATGGCTGTTTACCAAGTGACTAACGATAACTCATCATTAGCGGATACACATAGCAACTTATCGCATAAGTGCGTGGATTCACAATCGAATGTCACTACAATTATTTATTTTATGTTGTTGCAGGGTATTCTGTTTTATTTACCCCACTGGATATGGAAGAACTGGGAAGAGGGAAAAGTTCGCATGATCTCCGACGGTATTCGTGGCACAGCGGCTAGTATAGCAGACGACAAAAACAATCGTCAGGTAAGTTGTCTTCACTATTAATGAATTTTTAAGTTAATTAAGACGTTACTGATGGATTGATGCTGATTGCAGCCATTATTGCAATGGATACCGGAATGTATAAAAAACCTTTTCTTGTTGAAGCCGATTTCACATTCGTTTCCACATAGCTTTATCTCTATCCATAATTATATAGCAAAGCGATAATTCTCGTATTGTTGAGTTCCGGTCTGAAGGATATGGCACAGTAGCAATTGAGCATACTGATTAACACTATAATTAATTGTGTCGTTTTGGTCATTTAATTAGGTATAACCGCCACTTACACGTAATACTTATTCTGTTTTCAATGGACGAACCTTATTATATTTATGTTTCAAATAAGAACAAATCCCTAAGCATTTGCGTTTCTAATTGCCACCTCGATGGCTATAATGTTAATAATGCATCACAGTTTAATTTACCGGGTTTTAATATTGCTTGTTAGCATGAATTATGAAACAATAGATATCAATGTGTATCTGAAGAATGGTATATGTCATAATTCTTAATTGCTACTGGCTACCCATACGGCGAGACAATTGAAGCAAGAATTAAATTAACAGGGCTTGATAACCATCTTTAATTAGAAGAAGACAGCATTTCGAATAAGCATTTGCAGGAGTTAAGATACATTAAAAGAACCTTGTTATAAACAAATAGGTACTATAAGAAAAGATTATTCCCAATTTCTTATCCTTTATTTTATAATTTCAGAGTCGTCTAGTTCAATACTTGATGGACACACTACACATGCATAACGCGTATTCATTCGGTTACTTTTTCTGCGAGTGTCTAAATTTCATCAACGTGGTATGTATGAAAGTTGAAATAAGCATCCGTTTAATATCTACTTACGATTGCATTAAGATTTTAAAAAATCTATTATTTAAGGTTGGAAACATTTTCTTCTTGGACACCTTCCTTGGTGGAGCTTTCTTGACCTACGGAACTGACGTGGTTAAGTTTTCGAATAAGAATCAAGAAGATCGTACGGATCCTATGGTAAGTACTGGAAATTATACTGAGGTTGCTGTAGACTATGATTCTGTTCCTAAATTTAATATTAATTTTACGTTTACTAATGTTTCAGATAGAGGTGTTCCCAAGAATAACCAAGTGTACATTCCACAAATTTGGTGCCTCCGGAAGTATACAGACGCACGATGCTCTTTGCGTGTTGGCCTTGAACATTTTAAATGAGAAGATCTTCATTTTCTTGTGGTTCTGGTGAGTAGACTTTGCACTAACAATGCAACCTGTTTATACTACAATACGTATTCATAGTACTGCATAATATTATGTTATACATTGCATAGTTATGCGCCTATTGTTTGACAGCCTATAGTTGTACGAAGAACAATAATACTATTTGTAAACATACAATATCAACGACCAATATGCAACTATTCTAATATTGCAGGTTCATCATTCTCTCCGTCGTCTCCGGTCTGGCACTCGTGTACTCCGCAGCAGTAATTCTGATGCCCAGAACCCGCGAGACTATCCTAAAGAGAAGATTCCGCTTCGGAACTCCTAATGGAGTGGAAGCTCTAGTTAGAAAGACTCAGGTACTTAACTGACATTTTACATTCTAATTACAGAAAACAAATGCTTTCCTAAATTATTTGATACCTAATTACTAAGTGCCCTTGTACATTGCGACTTTTTGCATCGATACAATTGATACAAACGCGCGTTTGACCGCCCGCCGCGCGATGACATCGCGATTGTACCGCTGATTTTATTAAGCCGGGTGATCGTGTTTTTTTACTGTATCGATGCTACATCGATGCTGTCTCGCAGCAAAAGTGCGCAATATAAAGGTCCCTTAGATCTTTGACCTAATTCTTTAATATTTTTTTCAGGTTGGAGATTTCTTGCTACTTCATCTTCTGGGTCAAAACATGTCGCTGCGAGTGTTCGGAGAAGTGCTCGACGAACTATCAAGGAGGTTGCACCTCGGATCTAATCCACCTTCGGCACCGTCTACTTTGGAAATGGCTCCTATATATCCGGATATTGACAAATTCTCCAAAGAAACAGAAACGTAAACGAAAAAATAGACTGGTCTGAGCAGGTGAACGTAGGATTATTTAATTTAGAAGTATAACATCAAATAATTGGTTAAAGATATTTTTGTAAGATCTTGCCTCATATCCCTCTGTCAGGCCATATATCCAATTAAATGAGCATTACACTAACCAAATTATTATTAAGAAGATGTCTGACCTTTGTTTAAATAGCATACTTTGAAGAATCAGTGTCTGTTATTAGAAAGGATCCTTTAAACTATGAAATAAACACAAAATAGAAGTAAAATGATAGACAGATGGAAATTCCAGTAAACCTAGTGTACTGCTCCTTTTTTTTAAAATTATGCTCATTCGACGTTGCTAAACTCGCCCATACTACACATAGTTTTAGACAAGAAACAACTTGTATGCATGCAACAAAACAACGTACATCATGACATTCCTTATTATATTAATTTAGACATCAATTAGGTTAATTGTCAGCCACAATAAATTGTTCTTTAAGCTTAAGCTTTAAATTGGGTCTCAATAAAATTTAGTGAATTCAATATGATGGAATTGTGAAATATTTGTGTATAGGTAAGGAGTTAAAATTATTGTGGAGAATACTTTAAAATAATGAATACGTGATTGGTATGGAGTAGTCGCTTTGTAATGAATATCGACGTGTTGTTATTTCGGCAAAGACTGTTGTAGTCATTGAAATCTTCATAAAATTATTATGTTGTTAGTATGTAGTTATAAGTTAGCAGTCTGGATGGGAATACGCTACTGCTGTGAATTTTAGGATAACAAACAATACTTTCAGAGAATACTACATATTATGTTAGAATATTTTTTAACTATTTACTTTATATCATTTGAATAAGGTGACGCCGTATAAATGTAATGAATTTATAGTGATTAAGTGTTTATCTCAAATGTAAAAAAGACATATCGCCCACGTAAAGATCTACTAATTTAAGTAGAATAAATGCATCTTTTACTTTCCGTAAGTACTGAATGATCGCTTTTGATGTTTTAATGGTTTAGAAGACAGGGAGGGCTATTTATAGTCCTGCCTGCCTAGCATGACCATCATTATATCACGCGATATGATATAGCACGTAATGCTGTCTTGCTTACACCTTAGTGGGGTAAGCAAGACAGCATGACGTGCTATATCATATCGCGTGATAAAAGCCGCTCATGCTAGGCCGGCTGCGTGCAAGAGAATTGTATGGTTAAATGGGGCCATACTCAAGTGTCCTTTTTATTCCGTATTTTAACACTAGTAGCGTTAGATAGGACTTGGTGCGATTAAGTGTACTATTGTACTCAGCAAATATTGTGCCATTATAACAGTGTTTTTAATTATTCGGAAATTGAAGCATTTGATAAAATGTTCGCTTCAAACTTTGAGTGACTTCCTAGAAATTTTCTTTTTTTGTCTTTTAGATTTTCTTTTATAATAAAATATGTTTACTCACTATGAACATATTCTGCAGTCGAATCTCTAAGCGTTTCCTACATCTTCCATATTTTTTTAAGCATAATATAATAGTTATAATCGTCGACTTGCAGTATGCCTGTGACAATCATGTTAATATTTGATTTAGAATACTTTGCATATAACATGATGTTTGTCATTCCTGTAAAAAATGTATGTACCCACTTTTGTACAATTACAAAGACTTCTATTGTGATTGTGACAATAATTGAGATAGTTCGGTTATATTTTCTTGGAATTAAACAATTCAAACAATTTTACTTGTTTTATTTCATAATTAAGTGATATTTATTAATACATTAGCATCGGAAGATTAATCATGGCAGAATGAAATCAATGGGACTTATCTGTGATTAGAGACACTGAAAATTCTACATCTAATAAATAAATTCCGTGATATATAAATTATTACACACCATAACGAGCAACAGAGGCCAAATCAAAAGGTTTTGGAATTTTTATTTAAAAAACTGAACCACTGATCGAAATAAGGTATAAGTACGACTTCCTCTTGATTAAACAGAATTTGTGAAAACCACTGCACGAAATTAGATATACGACTTCCTCTTGATTACACAGACAGAATACAGGATTAACTAACTCAAGTAATGTAAGTAATGTAGCATTTAAATGATTTAAACAAAAACAGACTCTAAAAAGTATGTCAACACGAAAGAATATTAAATACACATGTCGGACGCCAAGATAACTAAGATAGCAGTTGCTAGTTAAACAAGTGAATCTAATAGGTATAAAGCAAGATGTAATTGGTATCTCGCATTCGTCCTCGAAATCACAAGGCTTTTCTTTTGTGAAGTCCCAAAACTCATAAAACAATAACAAATAAAGTTATAAGACAGTTATACATTGATAAAAGAGCGGACGCCCGCCGCGCCGATTTTAGGCGCCTAAAAAAAGCAGAAGTAAGTACTATTTATTTATTGTGGTTTTGCTCCATACCAGGTTTAGCGCCAGCACTGGACTGGCATGAAACAACGTTAACATGGAACCAGCGCTGCCATGCCAGCGGCGGCATTGGCGCCAGCTACTGTATCACCGTTAATTTGGCTTTCTCTCAAATACTACAAAGCACATTAAATATCCGTCGTCTCTTTCCTGTAAAGCAAAATAAACTCTACCATCCATGGTACAAAGACTCACCTATTGCCCCAATCCAGCTTTGCGACGAGCTTCAACCGGAGTGCCCTCGTCTGGTCTTGCGTCAGCGTGCCGGCGAGGAGGGCCCGACGACCGCTCAGGAGTTCCCTCATCACCTTAGCCACCGCGCTGAATCTGTATGTCTCCCTTTCCTGGACAACGATAATAAGAATAACATGTAGGAAAAATTATGATAGGTAGCTTTCAGGCGAAATTGGAATCCGCACCTCCGGGAATCCGGCCCGATACTCCGAGCAACTAAGCTACCGAAAGGCTTACAAGTCTCGTCGAATTAATCACTTATGAAATTATGACGCTGTAGAGCAGCGTTGCTTTATCAATATGAGGAAACCCTCGCATTCGAAAGAAACATTTTTACAGATGTCTAACAATCGATTAAGATGAAACAGCCATTAAATTAAGATTTTTATTATCATTATGCATTCACAATGCTATTCTGTAATTATAGAAAAAAATGTGATAGAATAAAAACTACTAGCCCTGAAAGTAGCTTTCAGGCGGGATTCAAACTCGCGCCTCCGGGAATCGGGCCCGATGCTCTGACCAACTAAGCTACCGAAAGGCTTACAAGACTCGTCGAATTTATCTATCACTTAGGACCCGTAGGCCAGCGTTGCTTCATCAATGTGAGGAAACCCTCGCATTCGAAAGAAACATTTTTACGAATGTTTACCAATCGATTAAGATGAAACAGCCAATAAATTGAGATTTTAAATTGTTTTTATGCATTTACAATGCTATTTTGGCTGGTGGTTTTTTCTATCACAATTTTTCCTATACTTAATTACAAAATAGCATTGTAAATCCTCGATCATGTAAATGCATAAAAATAATTTTCAAATATTAAGAATAAAATGATTAAGATATAAAGATAAAGCTGACAAAGCAAATGATAAAGTGTTTAAGATCGGAATTCACAAAACGGATGGCGCGTACCTACGAGTATAGTTGTAAAAGCAAATTAATCTCCAGCTATCTATAGCTGACTATTATTCTAATTAACCAGCGTTATAAGTTATTACCGACAAAAAAAAACTCAAAACAAACCGAAAAAATATCCAATACAAGAAACAAAAAAGAGCATGTTCAAATTACATTTTCTACTAAAAAAAATGAGTCTTCGAATAAAAAAGCTAAACTTTCAGTAGAATTTAATTCAAGCTGGTAGAAAAGCAATAAGTATAGCAATAAACAGTCATGTTTATTTTTCAAAGATTTCCGTATCTCATTCGGCCGTTTCGACATTTTTATTCGAGACAAAACAGATACTACGCCATAAGACGGCATCGACTTAAAGGAGAATGGGCAGGAATGTATGGTGTGTGGTCCAACCCTTGTAGCAATACATGCTATATTGTTACATGTTCTACTCGTTGTCCTTAACATATATATGCACGCCGTTTTGCCCGCAGCGACTGGGAAGTAAAAAAAAAATCGATTGAATAATAAAAACTTTATGACCTAAAATCTCATTATTTTGCATATTTTGTCTATTATTTGAAATATAATGTGTATTGCATACAAAATCACATAATATATATGTATGTATATGTACATGTTCATATAAATACAGCAAAAAAACTAGTTGTTTTTTGTATTTCTGTGTGATATTTTAAATACCTATTACGTGCAATATCACGATGATGTAACAATAAAAACGATGTATTCAGCGTTGTTATGTTCTGGCAGTTAGATATAAGATGGCCAGTTACTCAGTAGTTGAGGATTCCTGGAATAGCACGCTCTATTCCTTCAGCCCTATCTTAATGTTCACATCAAGTTTGAAGTGTGATGAAGGCAAAGCCCTACCGCGTTGTGGATAAAAAAATAATCTAATAATAATCATTCCCATTTTCAATAATAATGTCGAGAAAGCTCGCAGGACTTTGAAAATTATTATTTTGATCCCGCGCAAATCCCAAATATCAAACAATACTTACAATATGAGCACAAGTTCCGATGGTACGACTACCGGTTAAACATGAACATTAGAGTTGCATTAAGGCTCTCTACTTGTCATGTTGGTTTTCAGTAAGATGTATGAGTAATAACTTTTTCTAGTCGTATGTTACTTATTTCTCGCACACTCACACTTTGTTTCAGTAGAGTTACAAAAACCAGCTAGTTACCTCGCTTAAGGTACTCACATTGTGAGACTCGTACGCACATATTGTGACGTGATTTTGGTTTAAATTATTACTAACATGGTGTTTACTTGTACCTGGTGTATATTTCGCCGATTTTATAAACATTGCTGACAATATCCATACTAATATTATAAATGTGAAAGTGTGTTTGTTTGTTTGTTTGTTTGTTTGTTTGTCCGTCTTTCACGTCAAAACGGAGCAACGGATCGACTCGATTTTTGATATGGAGATAGTTTGGGAGCTGGAGAGTAATATAGGCTACTTTTTATTCCGGAAAATTATAAAATAAAAATAATTATTTTGTATAGAAAATCGATAAACTGTCGTACTATACAAAACTGTCATTTCTTCCATAGCCGCTTCTAAAGAGGTATGTCAAAGAGTATTGTTATCACTGACGTTTTAGCCGCTTTGGATTACCTACTTTTTAATAAGTGACATTTGTTGCAGGCAGTGTATAAAACTTCTTCGCGATCATTTATTTTCATCTGTCTATCTATAATAGATGTTGGTGATACGAAGTTTACCAGGTCCACTATAATTAATATGGCAAAACAACGTTTGCCGGGTCAGCTAGTATCATATATATAACAATATAAGTTTAGTATGGAAACATTAAAATGTAAAGCCCTATATCTTTTTTTTCCCAGTGGTTTTCAGCATTATCGTCATACAAAGAAATGCTCCTCTAAATAGTAGCATTCCAATGATATATAGCCCAAAGTGCTACAACACTTGGGCCAATCTGCCCATTCTCCTTTCGTGGTTTTTTTTTTTCGGAAAATAACGCTTGTTGGTATACACGGCGGCAACTTCAGACTATACATGTTGACCTTGAGACCGCCTTTTATGCCATACGTAATAAAAGCTGTTATTGCAGTTCAACTATTTAACTTGATGTGCTGCCGAGTGTACAACAAAACACAAAACAAGAGACACATTTTTTTTATTGACCACTAACGCTACCGTCCCAAATTTTTTTAGTAACCGGTACCGGCAGCGGAGGCACAGCCTTTAATTTGTAGTGACTTTGTTTGAATCAATTCTCCTTAAATCCAGTTTAAGAATATAAAGGACAAACTCGTATGACATGGATGACACGTGCGATGCGAGAATGTAAAGTAACGACAAGATGACTCAAACTAAGTTTGCTTTAAGACAAAAGAATAAGTTTGTAACATAAGTGTACATATTTATCTAAAGGTCTATGATGCGGTCAAACAAAACTGATTCATGCAAAATGACTGTTATTAACACAAATTGGTGGAAATTAAAATGTTACCAATACCAAGTCATTGAAATCGCAATAACACTAACTAACAAACAATAAATCATGTGTTTCAACTTGTCAGCCATTTATCAAACAACAAGATAAATAATTTTCATTCGGTTGCCTCATGTCAATTGGACAGAGATTACTTTTGCATAATGGATAATTAAATCTAAAGCAAGTAGGTACTTACCACATACAGCTCGCGCTCGCAATCTCCCGAACAAAAGGGTAATCTTTAGGCGTCGCTATAGCAGCTGCACCAGAACCCTTGACGATGCAGAGCCGGATGGACACCATGCAACCAGGAAATACATCCCAGGCTGACCGGTTTTTAGAACACCTTGGAATAATACATAAAAACGTCCAACTAATCCAAGACTTACCAGCTTCTTCGAAAGCCGAGTCCATTCTAGGAGCACGCTCGCAGTCTCCTGAACAAAAGGGTCATCTTTAAGTATCGCTATAGCAGCTGTACTAGAACTCTTGACGATGCAGGGCCGGATGGACACCACATAACCAGGAAATACACCCCAGGCTGACCGGTTTTTAGATCACATACCTACATAAAGACGTCTAACTAAGTCAGTACTTACCACATACAGCTTCTTCTACAGCCGAGCCCATTCTCGGAACACGCTCGCTATCTCCCGAACTAGAGGGTCAACTTTAAGCTCCGCGATAGCAGTAGCGCCGGAACCCTTGACGATGCAAGGCCGGATGGACACCACGCAAATAAAACATGATGCTGTCTAAATAAGCCAGTACTTACCACATACAGTTTCTTCCACAGCCGAGCCCATTCTCGGAGCACACTCGCTATCTCCCGAACGAGAGGGTCATCTTTAAGCTCCGCGATAGCAGTAGCGCCGGAACCCTTGACGATACAGGGCCGGATGGACACCACACAACCAGGGAATATACCCCAGGCTGATCGGTTTTTGGTACTGAAGCCACGGTACCAGCCTTAAAAATAATATATGGGTTTTAGTAACTTTTACCTGTACGCTCAGACCAAATAAAAAAGGACATTCAAGAACAACGTATCAAACAATCAATATATATTAGTTGCTTAAAATTAATATGAAATTATAGTTTAGTACACCGACTCAAACATTTTGGCGTGTCGATAAGATGCGCAGTACACAACTTTTTGATTAGGTACTTTACACTTTGATTATTTTTATCAATTTGGCCTTATTTGAAAGCTGAATAAACGAGGATGTTTTTCAAATAAAAAGCACGCTAAGTGTCTTGAAAAATTTTAAAGAAAAATGCGGTTTACTTTTTGTAACTGCGTAAAGTAAGTAATCAAAAAGTTATGTATTAAAATACCATTCTTTTGAAACGGGCTCTATTTTCTGGCCAAATATTTGTTTATTTTAATGACACAGATTGTCTTTTATCAGATAACATCAAAACAGCACTAAAAATGAATGATAGATTAGTTTATATTCGCAATCAAAAGGTCAAATCTGGGGGCCAAGCCTGCTAACGTTAATTCATAATCGTGTCTCAATCGTGTTTCAATTGTAGTTCAGTTGAAGTGCTTTTTTACACACTAGTTACAAGAATTATGACAGTATGATGTGATGTGAATGTAGTGTGTGGTGTGACCATCAGTAGTATTGTGAAAAAAGTACCAAAATCTCGAATAGCTCAAAAACCAAAAAGTATGGGCCAAAACTTTACTTGGCTAAAAATGTTGCTCTTGAACCATCTCAATGTCTTCACTCACAGTACCCCTGTATTAGTTTATTTTTGACATTTTATTTAATCAATTATTACTTTTTTATAGAATCATCATCATCATCATCATCTCAGCCGAACGACGCCCACTGCTGGGCAAGGATCTCCACAACGATCGGTCCTGCGCTGCCCGCATCCAGCGGCTTCCCGCGACCTTGACCAGATCGTCGGTCCACCTTGTAGGGGGCCTGCCCACGGAACGTCGTCCGGCACGCGGTCGCCATTCAAGAACCTTTCCGCGCCAACGGCCATCGGTTCTCCGCGCTATTTGTCCCGCCCACTGCCACTTCAATGATGCAATCCTTCGAGCAATGTCGGTTGTTTTAGTTCTCCTGCGGATCTCATCATTTCTGATTCGATCGAGCAGGGAAATACCAAGCATCGCTCTCTCCATTGCTCGCTGGGTGACTTTGAGCCTTCTTATGAGACCCATAGTAAAAGACCACGTCTCACTTCCATAGGTCATTACTGGCAACACACACTGGTCAAAGACTTTCGTCTTGAGACATTGAGGTATTTCGGACGCGAATATATGTCGGAGCTTCCCAAACGCTGCCCATCCGAGCTGGATTCGACGAGAGATTTTATAGAATAATAATTAAATATTGTGACATTTAAATATCCAAGTTATTTAAATTTTAATTTTTTTGCATTCACAATGCAATTTTTATTATTGAAAAATTTTAAATGAAGTAAGTAGTTAGAAAAAATCGACCTGTCCCGTCGGACGCGCCGAATATATTAACGCTGTCTATTCAGCGCGTTAAAACTAAGTGTTGGATAAATTTGACGGTTGTCGTAACGGCTCCGTAGCTCAGTTGTTAGAGCAGTCGCCAGGACAGCGTAAGGTCGTGGGTTCGAGTCCCATCGGAGCTAGTTGTGAGACGGGTCAACTTTTTCAAAATACTTAATTTTTTTTTCCATTTAAATATTCCACAGAATATGCTGGAAAATTGTATTATTATAACTTGTTTTGTACCATATTTATGAAAACAAATTAAAATTGAATTGAATAACATAAATTGGATTGTGAATGCAAAAAAATGAAAGTAGGTAAGTAATATGAAGTTTTATTTTGAAAATATTTTGCAGTTGAAGCATTTGAAGATTATCTGTTCAATGGATTAATTACTATCATAACAAACAATGTTTTATAATAACCTTTAATGTGGTGGCAAAAGCTATGAACATAATATTGTTGTGTAAATTGTCAGTATTGTGTTGTGTAGTAGGAAGTCACAGGATGCTGTGAGTTCAAGACAATTGCCGTGGGAATGTTGGTCCCCAGACTTGACACAATTTATTTTGTTTATCAAAGTTGCTGTTAACTGCAACCTTTCTTAAAACATGTTCAATCTTTTAACATCATTAAAAGTAAGTATTATTTGTTGTATTAAAATGAAAGCATGCTTTTATTTACGGGAAAAACATGTGATCATAATACCTATCATGGAAGATCAGTTTATACCATACTAGCGGCCGCCCGCGGTTTCACCCGCGTGGTTCCCGTTCCCGTGGGAATATCGGGATAAAAAGTACATATAAACCTTCCTCTTGAATCACTCTATCTATTAAAAAAAAACGCATCAAAATCCGTTGCGTAGTTTCAAAGATTTAAGCATACAAAGGGACATAGGGAAAGAGAAAGCGACTTTGTTTTATACTATGTAGTGATTTTAATGCAAATAAAGAATTATGATTAATTTTATTTAAATTATTATTTAAATACTATGAACCCAATTTGCAAATAATCAATTTATGATATTATGAAACGCAAGAAAATATACAAAAAAAACTCAAGATCTTAGTTATTTTTTTATTTATATATTTTTAAATTAACAAGAACTTTTGTTGATAACAATGGTTGATATCAGCTATAAAATTAAAAATTTTAAGTATCTATAGAATTATAAAAAGTTTAATTTGAAAGTTCTTGCTTCAACTTTCAATGATTAAAATAAAAATTTAGTACTTAAATGATTTTTTATACAAAATTGTGCAAGAAAATAAACTCAGTCATCAAAGTAATACCTACTATATGATGCCTGATAAATAATTGATACTTACTAAAATATTATATAGCTGTATAGTTTGTTTGTTTGAATGCGCTTATCTCAGAAACTACTGGACTAAATTGAAAAATTAGTTTCGTGTTGGATAGTCCATTTATCCAGGAAGGCTATAGGATATATAACATCACGCTACGACCAACAGAAGTGGAGCATTAATGAAAAATTTTGCTAAAAGGGATAAAATATAACTTTCTTTAGTAGGATTTTCCTTTTCCTTAAATTAACACAGGTGAAACTGTGGAGCACAGCTAGCTTATAATAAAAGTCTTGACAGTATACCTCCATTTTCTTCTAGTATTTGTACAGCTTCTCCAATCTCTAAAGGAAGCCCTGATCGAACATCTCCCTTCCAGTTGTAAACCGCTGAAATAATAAAAATGTAAATATCAACATTTATATCATGGTAGAAAGCCAAAATACTTGGAAAATAAGATTAGATAAGATCGCGATTGGAAAATTAGCTTATGCATTAAGTATACAATGTGGAAACAATAATGCAACAATAAATTAAATGTAGTACTTATATATCTGATAATGGTCCCAGTTTGCATAAAAAAAATATTAAAAATATCCTAGGAATTTTATGATAGTTTTCATTTATTGTCGCATTGTTGTGTCCACATTGTATATTATGCATAAGTAGATACAATAAAGCAGAACCTAATCTTAATCTCATCATAAATACCAAATTGGATATTCTGAACATGGCTAAAAAGTATTTCAAACTAATAAATGTGATAAATATAAAAACTTGAAAAATGTTCTTTTAAATCTTTGGCTTCTTTGGTTGTTTGTAATAGATGCACTTAAAAACTACTGAACTGATTTAAAAAAATCTTTCACCAGTAGAGTAGAAAGCCACATTGGTCCTGAGTAACATAGCCTATATTTAATTCCAATATTACTGCAGGGAAAGGGATTCACGAAAATTAAACAGCATGGAACCACTAGTGAAATATAACTAACCAAGTGTAGTTTTTTTAATAGTTTGTCAACAGTATGATATATTGCACCTACACATAAACTGCACCAGTCAAAAAGTTTTAGTTGAACATCCGTCTTAAATTCATATAAAGTGGTAACACAAATGACAGTATTTTCAAGATTTCCTGAAAACTACTGAACCAATTTCAAAATTTCGAAAAATGGGATCAACTTGGGGAAAAATCCACATTTGAATCATTTGAATCGGTTCAGCCTCAGTTCAGTTCTTTGAATAATCGATGTAAGTACAAACATATTAAAAAAGCTACATATAAATAACCTCCTCCCTTTCAATTTTTTAAGTCGGTTAATAACTACCTGGATATACTTTGATAAAGATAAATAGGTCAAAAAAAAAATAATTATTTATTGGTTTTATAATTTTTTTGGTACTAACTATGATAACCAAGCAATGGTAAGCATAAATCATGTTTGTTTTGCTTAGATGAAATAGTAATGATCAACATTTGTAAAATAGACCCAAAACTATCTTGATATAAAGTTTAATAGTTCTGTTTACTTCTGTAATAATAACGTAGGAGTTTATAGGATCTAAAAGAAAAAACCAGCATATAAATCTAAAAATTACAGATGCTTTATTGAGGTACTTACAAGCAGTTAAATAGCTAATTTAGGTTTATCAGAAGCTTTATTATTAAGCTTTATTTACAAGACAAGATATAGAAAAAACTTCATGTTATAATTTCGTTTGCTAGGCCAAACGAAATTATAATTCTAATCATCTCCTACAATTTCCGTTTTTATGATCAGGCAGGATGTATTGTTGTCGAGAACTACTTACCGACGCTTATCTTAGGAGTTTTTAATGGAACCCACATCTTGCTGGCGCGAGACAACACAATGGACTTATTTTACATTGGAATTAGCAAATAATTATCATTTTGGAATGTTGTTTATTCCTTAAAATGCATAATTTTGAGACAAAAACTACACCAACCATTTAATTTGTTGACTGACATCACATCACAAACTGACATTGACATTGACTGACTTGACACTTCACTTCAAACTTCAATCATTATCAATCAATTTTTTTAGTGTTCCTTACGGCACTGGGTTCCTACCACTGACCTCTATTTATTACCAGGGGTCTACCCACAGAACAGAAACTGGGGGGCTACCGCGTAACTTTATGGGTATGAACTTCATACGTTTTTGGGCACTTTAAGTCAAGTTTTTAAAGAAAATAGCCGCTATCACCTCCTTTTTGTGTGACGTCGGGTATAACGATAACTAGCTAGCAACGTTCAACAGAACAAAGCAGCAAAAATCTATCAGAATAAGGAATTCAAATGACAGTTGAAACCCATACCCATATCCATATGTATGGGTCTGTATGGGTATGTATCCCGACGTCACAAAACAAGGAACTGATAGTGGCAATTTTCTTTATAAAATTGACTTAAAATTCCCAAAAAAGTATGAAGTTCATATCCATAAAGTTACGTGGTAGCCCCACTGACTACGAGGTACGGATACGTACCTCGTAGTACCTCGATGGAAAAAAAGAGTACCACAGTATTTCATCAGTGAAACCTTCGAGCAACGCGGGCCTTCCGTCTCGGAAGGGAGTAGGCATACGAAGTATTTCCCCTCTGTCAAAGACGTCAAAGTACTAGCCCAAGTAGGCATTGGCGTTTATAAAAACTAGTTGCAATCAGGGGGGCTACCGGCTAAGAAATCTGGATATGGGTATGGGCTTCAACCTTCGAGCAACGCGGGCCTTCCGTCTGGGAAGGGAGTAGGCATATGAATCATTTCCCCTCTGTCAAAGTACTAGCCCAAAAGGGCATTGGCGTTTATAAAAACTAGTTGCACTCAGATTTCTTCCTAGCAGTCTGGCGCAACTTCCATACAAAAAAGTGTTGTATGAAGTTTGTACCAAAAATATCGCTGTCTTACTTTCACCTATTTGACTCTCACTCACTCTGACTGACAGTCAGCCGCCAGCCGCCAAATTTGACATTCTTGTCTTGTTGACTGTTTGTAAACGAAGCTTGATTTTAGTATTATTGTGTGAATTTGTGCATTTTGTGAATTACTCGCAAAATTTCGCCTTAATTGTACGTTTTCGTGGTCCCGTGTGATCTGTTGAGAGATGTATTACAAAACTTGTGAAATATATTATGTGGTTTACGAGCCGGCCGGTCAGAAGGCCATAAGCGAATATTCATGGCCAAATTTCCATTTAATGAAGAAAGGTAAGCATACATTCACATTTTGTTATAGCCATTACATTAAGGATTACGTGATTTAAAAAGTTTAAAAGTTTTCTATTAAAATTTAAAAAATTGAGAAGATAACCTGATAAATAGTGCTTGACATTTTTTTATCGACAATAGATAATTTTTTAACCGACTTCAAGAATTAAAAAGGAGGAGGCTATCTATTCGTCGCGTTTTTTTTTAAGTATGTACACTAATTACTCGAAGTCGGCTGAACCGATTGAAATGATTCAAACGTTATAACATCAGGTTTTTTCCCAAGTTGGTCCAATTTTGAAATGCCTATTGCATAATGAAGTAAAGTCCGTTCGGATAGATAGTGTCGGTACACCCGCACGGCATTGTGGCTCTTTTTTAGTGCATTCGTGCATGCAGTCTGGCGGGTCTAAACAAAAACACAAAAAAAAATAAATACATGTTTCACGCCTGACTTCAAAGTACTTAAGTATGTATACTTAAATACGTATTAATTACGTACCTACGTGAATTTTTTAAGGCGGTTTGTATGATTTACATTATTTATTCATTTACATGCTATGCTATATTAACATGTTTCTTGTGAATATTCCAGAACCTTCAACTACAACTGCAAAAATAGCACCTGCAGCCCCTCGGAAAAGAAAACAGGTTTTTTTATAGTATCTTTATTGCCAAATGCATGTATATATATTATAAGTTCGATTAAATTAGACTTTGACTTTAATAATGGAGTTTACTTTTAGCCCCATTTGCGCCAACGTGAAATTCTTGTTAAACTTGGTTTATCTTTTTGAATGAAATTTTTATTGTCACATAACTCTTGTTTAATTTAAACCGAGAATTAACGTTAGCGTAAGTAAGGCATCAATTAGACCCTAAAGTTTGCAAAATGATAGAAATGGAATCCTGATATTTTTTAATATCGCCATCGATAAAAAATCCCATGACTGGTACATCACTATTTCGGTTATTATGTTGGGAACCCTGTACGTCATGTACGTCATAATTTCAGCTATGTGGTTGGTATTCCGTTTTAGTATAACTTCCATACAAAACGATAATTTACTTTTTTTCTATGAAAGACCCGTCTCTTAAACGTAGTGATTACATGCTCTTTGCTTCCTAGACCGAATCCAGTCGCGCAAGTGAACGCCGCAGTATTAAAAATGCCGAATAGCCCACTTTTTTGCTGTAGAAAAAAGGCCTGGACCTGGAACATCAAGATAACAAAAAGATGGTGTAACATTTCACAAGAAAGTATATTTTTATCGTATTAATGCTATTTAATTACATTTAAATACCAAATTCGCATATTTTATTTGTTGTAGTTGTTGGATTTGTTCAGCAACAACAGATCCGCTCGCCCGTATAACTCGGTCGAGCCAACATGTCACCTGCAGGTTATACCCGTCTCTTTCAATCGATGCCGCATGCCCGGATAGTGAGAGGGACGGGTATAACCTGCAGGTGTCATGTAAGTTCGTCCGGTTTATACAAAGTTCAGATCGGTCGCGCGATAAATCCGACTTCTCGCCGACGATGGACAACACCATAGATGTATTATTCCTGTAGATGGAGCATAAAAATATGAACGATTCCTTCTATAATCGACTCTCTTCTCTCAAATGGCGACATTTCGTGTGTTAAAAAGAGATGACAATAGCCCAACGTGTGCGTCTTAATGAGCCGCGCGCCACTTTAAAGTGAACGTCATATTTGTTTGTTAACCAGCTGGTTACAAATGCTTCAGAAAGAAAATCTTTTTTTGTAGTAAAATATAGAAAGATTTGATGGTGTGGTGCGGTTAATCTGTTGTTTGTTAAGAATGGCCTGTACTGTTCCCGGTTATTCAAGCAGAGTGAGTGTTTTGAAAGAGAATAATGAACACATATCATTTCAGAGGTAAGTCACACTCATTGTTTTGTGTTTTTGTGAACACATTTTTATAGCTTACTGGTCCGTATTTGCAAAAACTAAATCGCTGTACGTGTATACACAGTTTAACATTGACTTGGTTGAAGAAAATCGGGTGTTTTTAGGCTAAAAATATATAATTTAAAGCCAATTGGGATTTTTTGACATTTGTCCAACCTGATAGTGTTGTAGTCCTATTTTATTACGTAATATCGATAAAAAATTGTAGTGTTAACAATTTTGTATTTAAACTTAATTTTTCTCAATTTTAAACAGATCCACCGCCGCGCCGCCGTCGATGTAAAGGATACGTGAATAAGAAACGTAAGAAAAGGCGACGATTGGAGACCTTCGCAACAAACAAGAATATGCTCGATGCACTTATTAAAACAAATTGTGGATTTAAACTTAAAAAAAAAATATACATTAAGAGTATAAAAATTAGCGTGAAATCTGTATTTTTTTTAGTTGATATCATTCAGCAGATTATTTAATTTAATAAATTGATTAGAAATCTCGTTCAGTTTAACGACTATACCTCCTAGTATAAATAGTATAATTATCATCATTATCATTATTAATGTCCTCAATGCTGGGCTGTAGGCCTTCCCTATGCATGAAAACACCACAGATAGAACGGGCCATAAGTGCCATAACCCACCACGCGAAGCCAATGCGGATTGGTGGGTGAGGGTGCTAACGACTTCTAATGCAACCGGGACCAACGGCTTAACGTGCCTTCCGAAGCACAGAGGAGACCGAGATAATAAAGTTTTGGGTCACCATTCAGGGGGGCAATTGCGTAAGATAATCGTATTAATTTGACAGTTCATATCGTATTCAATCGGCTGCAATTTGTATGGAATGACATTTATTATGATACAATATGAACTGTCAAATGAATACGATTGACTTTACGCTATTCCATAGCAGATGTCCAACCGCAACGAATGTTTCTTAACATCAACCACCGGATGCAGAATGCGCGTACCAATGAGCCATCGATCTCCTCAAGTATAATTATAGTACCTACTTCATATTTGGCACTGATTCAAAATTAAAGGGCTTGCTTAGACCATGAAACTGAACAACTTTCTCTTTTGAGCATAGCATACGTCGAAATATAAAAAAAAATCTGCCACACTAGATCGATCAGCTGAGCGTGCGCTTTTGTCTGGAGGGAAGAAATTTTTGCCATATTTCGACCTATGCCGAAGTTTCATAGCATAAACAAAATTCTAAGGCCGTGAGAACTTTGGACACGATTAGTACTAAAAACTGACAGAAAAGCGGATTATGAACCGCCCAATTACATTAAGTCTCAAGCCGCATTAAAAAGCGCGAAGCGCTCTATTCAATGCGGCGTAGTTTCGATCAGCCGTATTGAATACAGCGTATCTTGAATCCGCCGCATTACAATGCGGTGCTGTTTTCCAAAACAGCTAGTTGCTATGTAATACGGTGAAATATACAGTACGCCTGCGATATATACATATGCATTGTAATTTTATGTATCGCATTGCATTCAAATTATTTTTAAATCTTTTATCGATAACTTGTTATAAAAAAAACCACAGCACTATCATTGCATCATCATCATCTAGCATTGCATAGTCAAAATGGAGACATTCACTAATTACGACGCAACATATTAAGAAAGAAAGAAAGAAAGAAAACACATTTATTTGCACATCACAAGTTCACATTACAAAAAGAATACAGATAACAAAGAACACAATTAACAAACAACTAAGTACATAAAAGAAAATAAAAAATATAATATATATGTGATGCGCCAATCAGGACCCTGCCTCAGCATATGTTGTTGCTGGGTGTCAAAAATGTCACCCTACAACAACGCTGGTATTCTGGCAGGGCCTGTGCGAGCAACACCAGACGCCACCAAAAAGTCCAAAACAAACATAATAAGTAAATAAATATGTAGTTTAAAAAACTAAAAAACACACTTTTATAGGAACAGACTAAAAAGTACAAAATAACCGTCTATTCAGTAACTGAAATTAAAAAGCGTGGTGCGCGTTGTCAAATATTAAGTACTTGAATGCATGCTTTGCAAAGGGCGCACCACGCTTTTTAATTTCAGTTACTGAATAGACGGTTATTTTGTACTTTTTAGTCTGTTCCTATAAAAGTGTGTTTTTTAGTTTTTTAAACTACATATTTATTTTTTACTTTTTAGTTTAATAAATGGCAAGCTATGGGTGGTTGATAATCGATTTCACAGTCCATTCATGTGTCTGCTCACCCCGTAAACATTATAACTCAAAGGCGTGATTGTATGTATTTAGTTTTACAAATTCAAGTGGAGTCTATTAGTTACCAGATGCGCGAGCCGAACCCTTACTTTCTCCTTACTCCATCATCAGACCCTCACCACCAAGTGTAGCGAATAGGTCTCATCAGAACGAAACAAATGAGCCCAAACTCGAGGGGTTTCGTAGTGGTCATTAAGGAGTGCCACTGACTTCCTCCCTGCTCCATCATCAGGCCCTTACCACCAAGTGTAGCAAATAGGTCTCATCAGAACGAAACAAATGAGCTCAAACTCAAGGGATTTCCTAGTGGTCATTAAGGAGTGCCACTGACTTCCTCCCTGCTCCATCATCAGAATCTCACCACCAAGTGTAGCGAGTAGGTCTCATCAGAATGAAACAAATGAGCCCACCTCGAGGGGTTTCGTAGTCACTAAGGAGTGCCACTGGCTTCCTCCCTGCTCCATCATCAGACCCTTACCACCAAGTGTAGCGGATAGGTCACATCAGAACGAAACAAATGAGGCAGAACTCAAAGGGTTTCCTATTTGCCATTAAGGAGTGCCACTGGCTTTCTCCATGTTCCATCATCAGTCCCTTGCCACCAAGTGTAGCAAATAGGTCTCATCAGAACGAAACAAATGAGCCCAAACTCAAAAGGTTTCGTAGTGGTCATTAAGGGTGCCACTGGCTTCCTCCCAGCTCTATCTTCACATCATCAGACCCTCGCCACCAAGTGTAGCGAATAGGTCTCGTCTGAACGAAACAAATGAGCCCAAACTCGAGAGGTTTCCTAGTGGTCATAAAGAAGTGCCACTGGCTTCCTCCCTGCTCCATCATCAGACTCTCACCACCAAGTGAAGCGAATAGGTCTCATCAGAATGAAACAAATGAGCCCAAACTCGAGGGGTTTTCTTGAGGCCATTAAGGAGTTTCACTGGCTTTCCCCAGCTCCATCATCAGACCCTCACCACCAAGTGTAACGAATAGGTCTTATCAACACGAAACAAATGAGCCCAAACTCGAGTGGTTTCCTATTGGTCATTAAGGAGTGTCACTGGCTTCCTTCCTGCTCCATCATCAGATCCTTACCACCAAGTGTAGCGAATAGGTCTCATCAGAACGAAACAAATGAGCCAGAACTCGAGGTGTTTCCTATTGGTAATTAAGAAGTGCCACTGACTTCCTTCCTGCTCCATCATCAGACCCTAACCACCAAGTGCGACTAAAAAGTCTCATCAGAACGAAACAACGGAGGCCAAACTCGAGCGGTTTCCTAGTGGTCATTAAGAAGTGCCACTGGCTTCCTCCCTGCTCCATCATCAGACCCTCACCATCAAGTGTAACGAACAGGTCTTATCAGAACAAAAGAAATGAGCCTAAACTCGAGGGGTTTCCTAGCAGCCATTGAAGAGTTCTATTGCCCACCTCTTGACTCCATCATCAGATCAGCTCGATGGTAGCAAATTATTGTATTGTCATCGGATTTATATAGACTTGCAAAGTTTCAAATCAATACGACAATTAGAAGTAGGTTAAAATTGATTTCCAAGATTTTCTTACATTGTGACTTAGTTACAAGTGAAGCTAATAAAAGTGTGGTAAAAACAGTTCTTATCTAAACACATTCAACAAAAAAATAATAAAATAAAAAATAAAGTTACTCAAGAATTGGCAGTATGGCTTAATGTCTTCGCCTGTCCAAAAGGA